>JAFMOD010000120.1:1056160-1238361 GCA_019802435.1 Corydoras maculifer
TATATATATATATATATATATATATATATATATATATATATATATATATATATATATATATAAAGAGTAGAAATATAATATGTAAAGGCTTGTATTGAACCTTTTAACACTTAATTTAAGCTTAAATAAATCAGTAAAAGATTGAGGTTTGCAACAAAGTTAACTCAAGGCATACAAACTCTTTAGTGCCATTTACTATGGAAGCCAGTTTACCAAATATGTTTTTGACACTGAACTGACATTTCTGAAGTAATGTAATGTAATTTGCTGTAAACCTGCATAAGTGTTAAGACTTGCTGAAGTGCTGGCTCTTGGCTTGCAATTGCCCTCCTTTTGTAGCTGTGGATTATTGCAAAGGCAGTAGCTCACATGCTGTTCCATCAGTACTATTGATGTGAACAAAATCCTATTAACCTTTGCAAGCCCAATGATTCACATGGCAAATAAACAAGTTCATGTTTTTTGGTCTAACCTTTGACTGCACTTAACCCTTTCTTTCTTAACATCCACACTTGACTTCTTCATAATTTTCTTGTAGAAATCTATAAACAGCACATAGCTAGTGCTACTGATTTGAGTGCTACAAGTTCAAAAATGAATTAATGAATGATAGATTTAAACAAGTACAAAATACATGGTCCTGATCCTTTTATGAGCCAGTTGGTGTACAATTTTCTGTCTGGAAAAATGAATCCAACCTGCACCTATACCCTTTAGGTTTAATGTCTTTATGACAATTATTTTTCTGCACAAGGAATTTTTCAGGAGATAAAGACAAAATCTAAACAATTATATAGGATTGCATGTTTAAACACTTAATAAACCAATGAATATTGAAAGGGAGATATGAAAGATTAAAGCAAGGACTGTAAATAATGTATGCATGTTAAGAGAGACAAGAATAAATTAAAGTAAAAGGCAAGATCATCTTTATAATGCAACTTTTAGAACTCCATAGCAAAATTCTAGAACCAATACATTGTTTTCATCAGTGCAGCAGTAAGTTTTGGTGTTAGAGACTTATGTGTTATATAAATTATCAAAAATAAATAAATGAAAAAAGAAAATAAGGCACTGCCAAAACTTAAATAATATCTTGAACACTATCGCTCTGAATTTACCAGTGCATATTTGTTTTTTTTTTCTATATGCCTTTATGAGTGAATCTGTAAATACTTCATATATTACTATTTTGAAAGGATTTTATAACTTGAAGCACTCACTGGTCATTACAGATTGAACAAAGTGCATCTGTTCATGTTTGCCCATGCCACAAAGAGTGCAGTGTTAGACCAAAAACACACTAGGTTGTGCCAAAAAGTTTCAACTGAGCAAATGTGTCTGAAATCAGTATTCCTTGCCATGCCATGCTTTTCCTATAGCATCCCTGCAATGAGCAGTGCCAGGGCCAGCTGCAAGAAAAAAAAAAACATTTATGAATCATGGCTAAAGAATAGATTTGTCTAAAATGTGTTTTAACTCATTTCATTGTTTTTTTTAACTCACATATATGCTCTTTTGTGGGCAATTATTTGAACTTTTGGGAGCAGTCGAAAACGTTGTCTTCAGCAAAAGCATTAAGCAGATCAATTATTACTTATAGTATTTTACTGATATGTGATCAAGTAGGTGTGTCTGGGATTGTGCATACCTAAAAGCCATTTCAATGCATTAGTCTATTAAAAAAGATAAATTAACAAATGTTGTTGCGAGGTGAGAAAAAAAAAAAAAAGGGGCAAAATAATAATTCATCTATTCATTATCTTCTGCTTTATCCTATATTGGGGGGGGGGTCCAATACAGGGGAGAATGTTTCGGGCGCTGGGCAGATACACCCAGGACAGGGCGCCAATCTATCGCTGGGCACACACTCAAGCACAAAGACACGCATGCATACACACTCTATATGGGGCAATTTGGAGAACTCAATTGAATTGATCCATGTTTTTGGACTGTAGGAGGAAACCGGAGAACCCAGAGGAAACCCACACAGACACGGTGAGAACATGGAAACTCCACCCAGATGGGGATTCGAACCGGGAATCCCTAGTGCTGGGAGGTGAATGTGCCAAACACTAAGCCACCATGACGCCCCAAAAGAATCATAATTATCATAATTATTAAAGAATTATCATTAAGATAATTCTGCTTGGTGAAAAAGTATTTTGTCAAACTGTATAAATACCGGCGGCACGGTGGCTTAGTGGTTAGCACGTTCGCCTCTCAGCACTAGGGATTCCCGGTTCGAATCCCCATCTGGGTGGAGTTTCGATGTTCTCCCTGTGTCTGCGTGGGTTTCCTCCGGGTTCTCCGGTTTCCTCCCACAGTCCAAAAACATGGATCAAGTTAATTAAATTCTCCAAATTACCCTGTATAGAGTGTGTTGGTGTGTGTATGTGAGTGAGTGTGTGCCCAGTGATGGATTGGCGCCCGGTCCTGGGTCTATTTGCCCAGCGCCTGAGATGTTCTCCCCTGGATGGGCAATGGGGAACCCCACCGCGACCCTAATAGAGGATAAAGCGGGAGATAATGAATGAATGTATAAATTATTTTATAACTTATGTAGTAGAACCAGTAACTTTTTTTAGAACCAGTATGTACATGGTCTAAAATTTCCTGGAAATGTGCAAAGGTCATTTAAAGCAATGGTCGGCACACTTTCTAATAATAGTTGGCTGTTCAGATAATTTAGCTGATTTTTTTCTTTGTGCTAAAGTCATTGACGTGTAGTTGAAAGCTTCCCACAAATTTTTTTTTTTTGTTGTTGTGTTCAATTTTTATTTCTATATATATATATATACCAGGTAAAGGTAATACATCACTGCAATTATAGAACAAGTAAATTGCGAAACACATTTTTACTCAATTATTTTAAATGGCCTTATATTTGATGTTTTTGAAAACAAGTGTACATTCAGCCTTTTTATCACAATTAACATCAAAAAGACACACTTACATGAATCAGGATGTTAGTACACTCTCAAAACACTAAAGGTGTCACACTTTTCCACTGCCCTTGCAGTCATTGGTTCCGAAACCTTTATGAACCTAAGTAGGCAAGTTCTATCCACTGGACAGGGTATGAGACCAGTCTGTCCAGTGGAACTGTGAGCTCAGTCAAAGGCCTGGTAACCTCTAAATAATTGCATATAAAACTGTAATAATAATAGCCAGACAACTCCAGGAACTGTCCCATCCTATTATTTAGTCTTGTACCTTGGGCGAACCACAACCAGTACTGTCTTAATATGGGAATGAAACTGGCCATGACCCAATTAAAAACAAAGACACCATTCTTTATAGGACTGGTCACTTATCACAGTTTTCAGAACTTAATCAACAAACTAGCTGAATCATATAATCATATATAACATAATAGTCATTCTGTTAATTTTTGTATAGAGCATGGATTATGGTAATATTTTTCCAAGTCACAAATCTACTGCACATGCAACTTCCATCTAATTAAGCATTTATTTGTAAGATTTTAAGACTTATATAGTTCTTTTAAGGTTCTTTATACACTTGGGAAATAAAGTGTCAAGCTCTAAATTAGAGAAGTGCCACTGACCATGAGAACATTCATTTACTTCCAAAGCTGCTTATCGTAATTAATGTCATGAAGAAAGGGGTAATGAAAGTGAGAAAATATTTTTGGACATTTTACTTAAGAAATTTCACAGCTCAAACACACAGACAAACATAAAAACTCAAGGGATATTGCTGTTGAGATTATTACTTTTTTAAAAGAAAATAACTACTGGATATTGTGTTTAATATTCTATCTTTTAAATAAGTGAATAAAAACCTGGCCATCATGTATGTTACTTGTCATTAAATTATATTTGGCATAGGAATAGCTACAGGGTGAAAACCTCTGTGATGTTTACGACTGACTGAAAAGTGATTGTAATTACATGGTGTATATTTGCAATCATGTGAGAATGAAAATACATTCTCTTTGTGTGTGTGTGTCTGTATATATATATATATATATATATATATATATATATATATATATATATATATATTTATATATATATCCATGTGAAAAAAGGTGTGGTGCTAAATCCTTAAAATTAATAGAGCGGCAAAAGAAATCAACCTATCCACATTCTTATTCTAGTGTAGTAAAATGCATTTAATTATCGTCTATATTTAGCTCTAATTACTCTAATAAAGAAACTGTGTCCTCCATTGTTTACTAAATCACTAAGATAATAGCGCAAAGGTTTTTTACCTCCTGCTTTCAAATTTACACATGATAATTTTGGGCGGGGGGCAGAAGAGAATATGCATGGAAGATAAAAGAACGAAATTCAGATTTTTTTTTTTTTTTTTTAAGGATCACATCTTACTAATAGAACATTGGTGTTTTTGTGTTTCCTTTCATTAAAATAAAAAGCAGTGCAATCAGGTGAATAGGAAGGTGCAACACATACCTATGTTGCTAAGAGACAGGCACAAGGGAAAATTTTTTCATGGACAAATTAATATTTTTAGAATAAAATTGGGTTTTGTGCTTTATATATATATATATATATATATATATATATATATATATATATATATATATATATATATATATATATATATATATAAAATACTTAAATAATACTTATTTTTTTATAAGATTTATTTTGGGCCTATAATTTTCTTGTTCACATTGCCTGCCCTGCCTTATGTGTATTATTTGTATGTATATTTGATGATTTTTGTATTTTAATTTTCTCATTTTTCACAACTATGAATTGTAAGTAAACAGATTGGAGAGAAAAAAATATTTTATTGTTTAAGTGTGTTTTAAAATCTAGGCATTGAAGTCGGATTGAATAATGATTAGGTTTGATAATTTACAGTGTAACTGGCTCCTCTTTAAGTACTGATTTGTGCCATTTTCTAAGTCGCTTTGAATAGGAGGGTCTGGTAAACGTCATGTAAATCTAAAACATGCAGGGAAAAAAACTTTTACACAGGGAGTCTAATGAAGAAAAAACAATAAACCAAGTGCACATTAGAGCCCAGAGATAACAAAGCAAGTATGGGCTAAGTGTTTTTAAGATGACATGCTGGTCAAATGATTGTTGCAGAGCAGCAGGGCGTGACACATGCACAAACACACTTTGAATCACTTACATAGTAAAAGCAAAAATAATGTAAGGGGAAGGCAGTGGAGTGTTAGGCAAGTGTGAGAGGTGTGGCTGTGAATTAATCCTGAGCAGAAACAGGTGAATTTAATAGACCGGTAAATTGGAAGGACAAAGATTAGTATGTGAAGAAGATGTGCTGTCACAGCATCCTTAGTTTGTGGTATGAGAGTGGCAGAACATTTAAAAAAATTTTCTACTTCCTAATTTATATACTCAGACTGCCCACTTATCTGTGTATGCTGACCGGAGTGAAGGTTTACAGTCGTGATCACCAGTCGTGTGGCGGTAAATTAAGGGCCACTGTTAGATAAAATGTTATAAAATAAATAAAAAGTATTTTTTTACTTGTCACATCCGTTACCCAATTGAGACCCCAGTACTATACGGTGAAAATAAAATAAAATAAATAGCCCATGGCTGCTTGCGATGTAGTTGGGCAGATGACCACCTGAATTGCCTCCCGAATGTAATCATCCATGACGTGGGTCTCTTCCACAAAAAGAAGATAGGGCTCAGTGTAGAGAATCATGGCATAATCATTGGGGTGGCAATGCAGAGGCCTATTTTTTGAAAAAGACACATGGGCAATATTCAGTCAACATGCCTGATTTTGGAGAGCATGGGCAGCAGGAGGTTCTAGGAAAGCCAAATTAAAATTAATTAAAACCAAAGGATAACTTTCTAGGGATTATTTTGCAATGGAGTCAATATCTAAGCTATACAGATGTAACCAGGATTGAAGTGAAATTTCAGGACTAGATGGAGATGACATAAAGCACACTATGCTTTCAATGTGTAGTGTGCTTACCAAGTGTGGAACAGCATGCCTGAGGCCAGAGGTCACAATCTACACTGAGGATGCACTGTAGAAAGGACAGTTCTTCAAATACAATCAAAGCACTATTTGCTCATTTTGGGACCAGGAAATGGGCACTTGCACTAGAATTATATTGGATTGTCATTGTGAAATAAACAGTAACATGGTTCAACATAATAGGTCTTTTTTAAGTAGGACCAACAAATGATATAGAGGTGTTTGTGCAATCCATTATAGTGATGGGTGGTAAGATAACTGGAAAGGACACAAGACAGTAAAACAAAACAGGATTGAACTAATACAAACAGAAGTGGGCTGATAGCTACCTTTGACATTCCTGAGGGAAAGTCAGGGACTACAGACCAGAGTGTGTCAAACAGTTAATTAATGCAGTGGATGGAAGAATGTCAGATGGCTTAGCACAGATGTATATCAGTCAGCAAAGAAATGGAAGTGAAACCATAGTGTCATGATTTACTTAGGTATTTGATGCTGTTACTAATTATTAGGGAACTAAATACTGAAGGACACCATGAGAGAAGGTAGATTTTCCCAGGAACCACCAAGAGCAACAAATTGCTGCTTGTCCATGAGTTAGGACCTGCACCATGACAGTGCATTGTCAGAAATGCCAGTTAAGATTTTCAGTCTCCAAGAACAGCATGAGAGATCATAAAAACTGAAAAAAAAATTCAGTAGCATGAACAACTGTACTATTCCAAAATAAGCAGGAATTATTAATGTAATTAGAACCTAAACTAAGGCATTTTATTGCTTTGGTTTACTCTGATACCCAGATTGAAACTGCCTAAAATATTGTCTAAAGTGTTTGGGATATGATGCTTAAATATGGATTCCACAAGATGTCGGACTTTCTTTAGGATTGGTTATGAAATCTAGAAAGTCATTGTACACTAAGTAACAGTATGAATGTTCAGTTTTTGGTATTTTTAGTTTTTTTTATCCCTATGCTGTATAAGTATGGTGGAAATTAAAGTTTTTTATATTTTTTTTATTTTTAGCTTCATTCAGATATGGACACAGAAGATGGTTCAGTCAAGTATGTTCTAACTGGAGATGGAGCAGGAACAATTTTTGAAATTGATGAGAACTCTGGGGACATCCATGCCATCAGAAGGCTGGACCGAGAAGAACGATCTTCATATACACTTAGTGCTAAAGCAATCAACAAATCATCTGGACATTTGCTGGAAAGAGCTTCAGACTTCGTCATTAAAATCCATGACATTAACGATAATGAGCCCAAATTCAGCAAAGACACATATATTGCTAGTGTGCCAGAGATGTCCAATGTTGGTGAGTATAATTGCACATATATTTAATGCTTTCCCTGCTTATTTAATCTTTTTTTGCACATGTCAGCAGATAATAATCGGTTTGCTTTTGCCAAAGCAGCTGGTAAGTTTAATAATGACCTTTTTGATGATTCTCCGTGCAGCATGTTTCAGCATTTCCTGTGAACTACTTAATGTGAAGTACCTCTTTATTCACCGAAAACTGATGCATCAACAACCCCACTGAATATAAACATCAACACGTTCCTCTGCTTATTGCTTTCCTTTCAAGCTGATGTGCCTCTGAAAACCTTATTTCATGGGAAATAAAATTGCATTTCCACTAAAAATACACCTAGAAATATATAATTCATCCAACATGTGATTAGGCTTATAACCTTTTTAAAAGGCAATGGATTAACAACAAAGGCATTACCCTCTCTCATTTTTTAAAGAATTAAACTGTGAATAATATTTAAATGCAATTTAACTTAATTTGATTTATTGCCAGGTAAAACAGTGATTTAATAACTGTAATGATACAATGCCTATTCTATTACCTAACCAAAACCAGGTAAGGTCAAACCTAACTTCTTATGGTGATTTAAGAGGGAAAGTAGAAAATAACAAAAATACATAAATAAATAAAATACAACTCACATAATTATGTTATTATATATTATATATAATATTATTAAGTAATACTCAGGTTCCCTAAGCATATAAAGGGATCTAAGCATAAAATACTTGTCATTAGTATCCTCATGTATGTCTGGATAAAAACCCAGTATGTTCTAAACTTATGGATGATTAGATGTGGTCCTGTTCCTGGAGAAGACAAAAATCTCATATCCAGTCAGTTGCCTTTTTCGCAACAGAAAACAACAATTGTGGTGGTGTTCCAAACCAGTGATCTGGAGTTGAAATAAGACTCAATTTTATCACAAAATTCAGGAAGTTGTTAGGAAGAAATTGCATGAATAACGGTTTTCATTTGTTCCTCACAGTTCTATTTTTATTATTGCTTATAATGCGACATTGTCGCTGTTCCCTGGTTGACTTCAGCCGCATCATTTTTGCATTTAGTAGTTTATCAAGTTTTATGCTGCTTTTATAGATAAATATTTTTATTATCCTCCTTTAAAAGAAGTACTCAAATATCAACATTCCTTATATTGTTCATTCAGTCAATGCTGTGTATTATTTTCATTTTTTTTTTTTGATCTGTTTTTCATAATTTTTCCCATTTAAAATCATTCTTGTTGGTGCTATATTGGAGTCTTTAGCTCTGAGAGCATCTTTTCATTTTACTCTAAAGTTAAGTCTGAATTACAGCTTTAAAAGCATATTTGTCTGGTTGACTCTGAAGATGAGACCAAATCCTTTAGTCTTGAAAGAATTCGTCCAGAACCTATACTGTCCCATTAGAAAAGTATTCTCAGTCATTTAGTTCTGACTTGGTGTTTTTTTGTTTTTTTTGTTTATTGGATTCTAGAAGTGAATTTGACTATGTTCGTTTAGAATGTTTTGATTATATAAATTCTATTCGTATTCTATAAATAGATTTTATTCTATTATATTTCTAATATATAAGTTACATTTCAAATTTTAGTGCTAAACATCACAATCCTTCATCTTCAGTGTGTGAAGTTCTCACTGTGAGCGTGGTTCAGTTGTTTCGAGGACTGCTTCACAAAAATATGTATATACAATTTTGCATGAAATGCATGAAATATTCCTGAAAAATACATACTAACTGAT
Source organism: Corydoras maculifer (assembly GCA_019802435.1). Classification (NCBI taxonomy): domain Eukaryota; kingdom Metazoa; phylum Chordata; class Actinopteri; order Siluriformes; family Callichthyidae; genus Corydoras; species Corydoras maculifer. The sequence goes on from JAFMOD010000120.1 coordinate 1,065,184, forward strand.
AAAGATATTAATCTGAATAAATTGTATTGACAGACACCCACACACACATACATACACACATACATACACACACTCAATCTGCTTAATTGCTGTCGTAAGTTGAAAACTGAATTCATCACCTCTTTTTCATATCTCTTTCAAAACACATGTGTTTAGTCATTGGGTCATGTGTGGCGCTTGGTTTTAAGCTAAACAAACTGGCCATGAACCTGCTATCATTAATCAAGCTTGACCATCTGTGAAAAGGAAGCTTCTGCACATTTCATATTTTTGCAGAACCATCATGGTATGACAGATGTTTCTAAGTTCATTAGTATTCTCCACTCTTGCCAAATGGTGAACAGTGTTCAACAGAAATTTGGAGGACAACATGGTAAGAGGCAACATGTGAGAAAAATTGTCACCTTAAATATATATCGCCAATTTGCAAAATATGCAAGTCAGATGAAATGGATAAACTTATCTTTAACTTTATGATAGACCGATAACCTGCTTTGTGTTTGTGTTTCTCTGCTTACAGCATTCCAGTCTCTATGATGTATAGATAATGCATAAGTTAGATTCAAATTTTCAACAATAAGTTATTTATTATTCTTAGTTGGTATGATTCAGTTTATTTCTTCTATGTTCTGATTGGTTTCTCATTAAAAAAAATCATTGTTATGTTTGTCCTACACCTGCTTCAATCTTCACTGAGCTTTGTTAAAGCTGTTGTTTAGATCATGTTTTTCTCAGTTTTCTCAGTTTTTTAACCTGTTTAGCTCGGTGCAGTCCAGTTGCCCTTTTGTTCTCTCTGAGACTTTATGCTTGTCATTGCCCTGATTTATGTTTTCATATTTATAGCGTTTATGTTAGTTCTTCATGTATCATTTTTACGTTTTTCATAGCACTTCAGCCATGATAATTAGTGGGACTGAGAATCAAACCAGGGACCTTCAGATGACAAGGCTGGATCCCTAACTACAAGCCCATGACTGCCTCTGTTAAACAGGAAACAAGACAGACAAACACATTCACCCATGTTCATATACCTGGGACAATTTTTCTTTTAGACTGTAGAGGAAATTATAGTGCAAGAGGGAACCCTATGCATGGATGTAGACAATACACAACGTCTGTACAATTTTGCTTTGCTCACCCCACCTTATAAATAGACCTTATAGCTGAAAAGCAACTCCTAACTCCTAGGTTACCATCTCAAAACCAGGTTCATTACAGTGGATGAAACATCACACTCTAAAAATGCCATGCTACAGTTGAGATAGCCTACTTTTCTTATAATTAGGTTAATTATATTTCTTTGAGACAATGCTTTTCTGGTTCCATGGTCCCTTGTAAGAGAGTAAGCAGAATAGTAGCTCCAGACTGATAAAATACTATTAAAGAAATGTTTCTTAAAAAGCTGCTGCAGTAATTATGAAATTAAGATTTAGATATAAAACCGCCACAGTATAATCTGCACATGGAGAACAGAATGAATGATTTAGCAAAGACTTGCTTTTATCAGCGGTCACAATGGGGTGAAAACACATTAACATGTTTTAATTACAACTCAAAGGGTGTGCGCACAAATGACAAATCAGAACCACTACAACTATTTTAGCATATGGAAAGGCATGTAACTATACTACTGTTACTACTACTACTACTACTACTGTTACTACTACTATTAATATTATTATTAAAAATTAAGCAAACTTGTGAATAAAAAAAGCATTGAGATAATAGGTTTTCCCTGGTGCATGCATGTAAAAATAATACCAATTATATTATTGTGCTTACCCAAATTTTTGTTTAATTTCATACATTATTTGGTAGTATTGCTAGCACTATTAATGAAACTGAATTCCACCTGGGTAAGTAAAATATGACTTGTAGAGCTTATGTCTATTGATAAATAGGTAATTTCTGCATGAAGTTTACTCACCCTGTGTTAAAGCTTTTGCACTTTTTTTAGTACAATGTCTCAAATCAGCTTAACCGGGTGCTAAACCCCGTTAAACCCACAAAGAACAAGATGATTCTGTTTTGTTAATTTTGTTAAATCAAGGATAGTGAATGTCCCCATGTTTGATAGTGTGTGATTATGGGAACCTGCCATAGGTGTTTCTTTGCCTTCAGCATTCCCACTTGACTCTAATTAAGATTAGATTAAGTTCCCAATAATAAGTTGAAGGTTCAAATTACCCATTTATTGTTTTCTTCTTTTTTTTAGGTGCATTTGTGATGAAAGTGACAGCCACTGATGCCGATGACGAATCATACGGAAACAGTGCCAAGCTGGTGTACAGTATCCTACAGGGACAACCTTACTTCTCTGTGGAACCTGATACAGGTATGACTTACTATTTTGTACTATTGTACTATATTATAACATATATTTCGAAATACACTGCTAGTTAGAAGTACTCTTTAGTAGACATTGAAAAAGTAGTATATGCTGCTCTTTTCACTGCGCGTGTGCTGTCATGTTAGTTGGTCATGTTACTGAGAGCATTTTCTGCCTAATTACACAAGTAATTCTTTTACTCTGTTTCAAAAGCAACAATTGGCAGGTAGAGTCCTGTCTGAGTAATCCATGATGTATTCAAACATCTAATTTTAAACTCTGCAATATAGAGCTTTATGAAGTCATGTGCCTGATTGATGAGAAAATTAATATGACAGTGTGGGTTAAAAAAAAAGTTGCATCTGAACAAACAATACTTCTAGAACAATTTATTTTGGACAGATATGTCCAAAGTGGAAATGATGTAATTTTTAAAAAATTTTATTTGTAAACAGGTGTTATTAGAACAGCTTTGCCAAACATGGTTCGAGAGAACAGGGAGCGATATCAAGTGGTAATACAGGCTAAGGACATGGCAGGACAGATGGGTGGACTCTCAGGTACCGCCACAGTCAATATCACACTTCTGGATGTCAATAACAGCCCACCTCGCTTCCCTCATAGTAAGTTATTTATTTTATTTTTTTTCTCCACATTCACTTTGATGCAGTTCCAGTAAGAACAAAATCTTCTGTCAAACATTGAAATGTTTACTCAATTCAATTATTTTCCTACTTCTTTCTTAAGGTGTACATCGACTGTCCACACCTGAGTCAGCTGAAGTAGGGTTTTCTGTTGGTCGGATAAAGGCAAATGATGCAGACACTGGGGAAAATGCAGACATGTGGTACAGCATATTGGATGGTGATGGGCAGGATGTCTTTAGCATCATCACAGATGGTGCAAACCAAGAGGGTGTGATAGTAATCAAGAAGGTGATGAGAAATATTGTATTTAATAAACTGTCTATAAGTATTTTATCACTAACTGTAGCTAGTTAATAGGAGAGTAAAAAGAATAAAACATGCTATCTGATCTGAAGGATCCTTATATGTTTATAAAATCAACTGATCAAGATATCCTATACGAGTTAAAAGATTCAGGTTTCGACTTGCTGTCCATTAATATAATGTCAAGGAATGTCAAGGACTAATCAACAATTACTTAAAATGTTTAGTTGCAGTTATTGTTGCACAGAGGTCACACCAATTAGTAAAAGCAATGGTTCGAACAATATTACCACTTACAATTGGGTTGTTTTCTTTAATAATTAAATGAATAATTTTGTATTACTTTTTGTCATGTTTTTGGTTATCCATATTCACTGACAGCAGTCATTATAGCTCTGGAGTTTTAACATCCATTTATGCAGAGCTAAAATTTTTAAGGGTGAACAAACATTCAAGCACAACTATATATATGAACATTTTTGCAAACCTATATGCAAAGAAAATATATATCCATTAAACAATTAAATACAAAAAATATTGTATTTTTTTCCCTATTCTACAGCAACTAGATTATGAAAGTAAGAGGACATATTCACTGCGGGTGCAAGTCATGAACACACACCTGGATCGACGATTTGAACACTTAGGTCCATTCAGTGACACCACCACAGTCAGGATTGACGTTACAGATGTCAATGAACCTCCTGTTTTTGGAAGAAGTCATTATATCTTTGAAATGGATGAGGACACACCTCCTGGTAATGCCGTTGGAACAGTCACCGCTCGTGATCCTGATGCAGTCAATCACTTGGTGAAGTAAGCAAAAAAAAAAAAAAAAAAAAGTTTATGTATGTTTAAATTATAGGTCCTTTTATTAATTTTATTTAGCTTATTTTGCTCATTGTTGCCATGTTAGTTTCAAAGACATGTACGGCTATAAAAGAAGAAATCTGGCCATAATATACTGCAATCATTAAATCTGTATATCAAGATCTGAACAACAAATTATGATCTTAAAAAAAAAACTCCAGATATTAAGAACTATAATCAAAATTGTACATACAAATACACAAACATATTAAATAATATTAGGTTAGTGCAACCTAATCCTTTTTATATGCACCAGAAAGGCAAACACATTGGCCACCCCACCATTTCAGGCATAATGCCTCTCTCTTCTGGTAAACAAGAGACTGCCCTTGCTTAATTTGGACTTTGGAAAGTTTAGTATTTATGACTGAGAATTGCTGACATAGTTGTAAATAAGGTCTGTTGTCTCCATATCAATGTGTGGATGAACTGTGCTGTTGTCAGCGAAAAACAAGATCAGTTAAGAAGTTATCCTCATCAAACTGTATGCCACATTTCCTCTTGAAAGCTTTTCTTATGATAGTATCCACTACAATGTTGAAGAGCAGAGGAGAGGCCACATCTCCCTGGTGGACACCTTTTTGAATGATAATCTTCTCTGACAGTTCGCTTTGGATTCACACTTGACTGGCTGAATCTTTATAAGCTGCCTTGAGAAGTGTGATGAGGTTCTGCGGGACGTGTTTGCTCTCCAGCGCTCTCCACAGTGCGGGCCATTGCACACAGTAAAATGTGGATTTAATATCAGCGAAGATGATGACAGTTCTTTGTCTGCAACTGTTCAGTTTTTGTCATAAGCATTGAAAAGAAAGCTAGTGAATAGCAAAAACATTAGACACAACACATTTGCACCATGGATGGAAATCCGCCTGCTCTTCTTGGGAGGTCTGTTTATGATGTTTTTGAAGCTTCAAACAGATGAACTTGCCAAGAATAACTAATATCACAACAAATTTTGCATTCATAGCTGTTTCATGTCTTGTAAATGGGCAGAATAATGGCTTGCCATCATGTAATAGGTATTTCTCTGGTGTGCCATATTGTTTAAGTGAGTAAATGGAGAAGGTTATCACCATTGGCTTTAATTGCCAATGCCATAACCCGGTTCACTCCTACCACCATAATACTTTTATGTAATCAAATGACTTTGTTTGCTTTTGTTTACTTGATTATAGGCTCAGAATTGAATGGTAGCGTTACTGGATAGGCAGTGGGTGCTTTGCAGGTGCTCTTTGGGGAGCATGATGATTGTACATTTTCTCAAGGCACTCTTCTTAATGTTGTAGTGACTTCTAAGAATGGAATGGAGGAATGTGGTAATAATGTGCAAATAAACCGAGCTAAACAGGAGTTAAGTTCCCCCATCATAAATCGACCACAGTTAACACTATTGGGTCCAGCATGCCCACATATTTTACCAACATACTGTGCCCCGTAACTGGTGAAGGAGTTTTTGTCTTCTTGATAAATCTAAATGCAGGTATAACCAGGAAATAAATAACAATTTATAAAAGCTATTATCTATTAGCTATTAAAAAAAAACATTTTTAAATCACTTGGTTTTTGTGATCTGTAAATGTCCTGGTGCAAACTTATTGCTTGTACTACTAATAGTTGGTTTAACGAAAGCACATCTCATGCCAGTTAGCAAGTAAATTCGGATACTCTCCAACATGCATAGTAAACTTATCCCTAATTGATTATCTGGCAAGATTTCAAATTCTAACAGTGTTCCAATTAATTGGTAACATTTATTTATTATTTCGATGCCTGCAAGACTGTACTTCAAAATCACTAAAGGAGATGCTCCTCTTTCCATGCAACAATTAAGAAAATCCTTCTGTGCAGATACACCATCGATCGCCATACAGACTTGGAGAGGCTGTTCAATATTGACTCCAACAATGGGACCATCAGCACCCTACAAGCTCTGGACAGAGAGACATCCAAATGGCACAATATTTCTGTTCTTGCTACAGAAATCAGTATGTGCTTTTTGATCCTTAAATCTATGCTTGTCAAATACTTACATTTAGCAATGTAATTATGTGTAATTTTATATGGAACTTTTAAAAATGTAACTATAGGCCAAAATGGGAAGTGGAAAAAATTTACCTTGTTGCAAGTTTAATTAACAATACATACTCCAATGTAGAGTTTCCCATTTTTGTTGTTTGTCAAAAAAAAATTATATATATAAAAAATATCATTGTCTCCGATGACTCACAGCATTGCTAATTATTTGAAAGTTATAATATTAAAATGGCATTATATAACAGCTTCAAAACCATTTTAAATGAACATGGAATAGGAAGAATGGGATCATTATGGCTGCATGCCTAAGGGCCAGTTCTATTATGTAACTTGGCTAGCACTATGTAAATGGGTATGATTTCCCATGTATGGGTATGGTGTCTCACACTTACATGCTGAGTCATATTTTTTTGGTACGTTTTGTAATATGTGCCATACCTGTCAGTCACCTTTCTTAAAACAATTTGGGAAACTCAACAATAAATAATGTTATGAAGTGAAGACACTTGCACAATCCATGTCAGGAGAACTTGGTTCTGTAATAGACTAATGACCAGTCAAGGGTGTTTTCAAACCCTTTGCCAAGTAATCGATGGGTTAGGCTTTAACAATGCCTGTAACAAATGTTAAAATACTTAGAAAATGAATTATTAATGCTAAACTAGTGAAAATTAATTGCTCCTGCGAAGCCCATGAATTACAATACTTAAATGTTCTTTTCGTAAGACACATTCTATAAGTACCAAGGAATACAAAGGAATATATTTTTTGCTTTCATGTTTAGATTTTTCTTTATTTCTGTCTTAATGTTCTTGCTTGTCTCCCCCTTTAATGGCTAAATAAATCTATTAAATAACCCCCAGCAAACAAATATTTTTTTTGACAAAACAAAATTTTTTTGTTTCAGGTACTTCTTTGCAAACTCGAGTTCCTGTATTCATTAAAGTTCGTGATGTAAATGATAATGCACCGGAATTTGCTATGTATTATGAAACATTTGTATGTGAAAATGTCAAAGCTGGCCAGGTATGTTTTTTTTCTTGTTGAGCCAAAACATAAATTACATAAATACATTGTAAAAATAGATGATAAATACATTTGTAGTTTTCAAATCACCATGTACTTAAAACACACTGCAGTAAATGAATACTTAATAAGTACAGATAGTTCAATGTTGCGGCGGCACGGTGGCTTAGTGGTTAGCACGTTCGCCTCTCAGCGCTAGGGATTCCCGGTTCGAATCCCCATCTGGGTGGAGTTTCCATGTTCTCCCCGTGTCTGCGTGGGTTTCCTCCGGGTTCTCCGGTTTCCTCTCACAGTCCAAAAACATGGATCAAGTCAATTGAATTCTCAAAATTGCAACATATAGTGTGTTTGTGAGTGTGTGCCCAGCGATGGATTGGCGCCCTGTCCTGGGTTTATCTGCCCAGCGCCCAACACGTTCTCCCCTGGATGGGCATGGGGAACCCCACCGCGACCCTAATAGAGGATAAGCGGGAGATAATGAATGAATGAATTAAATGTTACTGAAATGATGCCATAAAAATGAAATGATTTTATTACTTAATTATTTAAGATGATTCAGACGATAAGTGCAGTGGACACGGATGAACCTCTTGTTGCACATAAGTTTGTCTTCAGTCTGAATGTTATCAACCCTAACTTCACCATCTTTGACAATGAAGGTAAATAAACTTGAAATTGAAATAGTATGTACCGTTCGGTTCAGAAGCAATAACCCCTTACAATTTTAACTGGTGAATGTTTTACATAACATCAATTGCTGAGAATATAGCAATAATCATAAAGATTGTTTTGTTTACACTTCAGATAACACGGCAAGGATACTGACACGCAGGGGAGGTTTCAACCGGCATGAAATGAGCATGTACCTGCTGCCTGTGGTGATCTCAGACAATGACTACCCTATCCAAAGTAGCACAAGCACCCTGACTGTGCGAGTGTGTGCCTGTGATAGTCATGGTAACATTAAATCCTGCAGCACTGAAGCTCTTTTGCTTTATGCTGGCCTGAGTACTGGTGCACTTGTTGCTATTTTACTCTGCATCATCATACTGCTAAGTAAGTACTGAGCTTTGTTTCCAGATTATTTATTGTTAATGTGTCATTGCTTTTTACTTTTTAGATAAAAAAAGAAAGTAAAACTCATGTAAGAAATAACTAGAACTGTATAGTACCAGTCAAAAGCTTGAACACACCTCATATTTGATTTCCTCCACTTATTGTCCATTTTATCAGTTCTACTGATGGACTTTGTAGTTCTACAATTACAGACTGTAGCCCATTTGTTTATGGACTACTGTACAATTGTGTTAGTCCCGTTCACTCTGTCATCAGATGGTCAGGACCCCAATATTACCACCAGAATTGGTTGGTGCATTATTCCTATCCCAGCAGTGTCACAGAGGTGTTTAAATAAAACTACAGCAGCACTGCTGCACTAAAACCCCCCTCGCCGCTTCACTTTTACTGTAGAACTTACAATATACCATGCAAATTATACCCGTTTCATGAAGGTCCTGACCAATAGAGAACAATGAACCAACTTTGGACTAACAAAAAAAAGAAAATAGATGTAAAACAATATGTAATCGTGAAACTAAAAACTCCATCTATATGGTAAGTGGAGAAAATAGACAATAAAGCAAAAAGAAGGGATGTCTTTTGACTGGTACTGTATAAGGTATAACATAGAAGGTGAATATTTATATTTTATGATTTATACATTTATAAATACTTTATATAAGCTTGTAGCTTAGACTCATAGGAAAAGTATACCACTATCAGACAACTAAATAGAATTTTAAGCATGTAAGATGAGGCAAAATGAATATGAAGCAAAATAAAATATACTGTAACTATGCAGTGCAGGACAAAAAAAACTTCAGGCATGACAGGGCTCGTCCAGGCAGAGCTAGTAAAGATTGAACTAGAGTGGACTAGACATGGTAAAAAACAGACAAGATTAGACTAGTCAAGGCAAATTTAGTCAATAGCAGAAATAATAGACCTAGGCATTACTCTTTCCTGTTTTTACTGTCCAAATATAACATTTTGTCAAAAAATAAATATAAAACTCTGCAATTAGAATAGAAATGTAAAGAGATCATTCTAACCTGCATTTTTCCGTGTATGTTTTTTCATAATTTTGCCACCAAATCTTTTTTAAAGACTTCTATAAAAAGCATAACAAAAGTAGGGCACTTCATAAAATGTTACTTTAGGTGATACATATAGAATTTCTTTTCTTTTCTCGCCTTTTTTTCTTTGAAAGTGCAACACTGGTAAAAAGTTCTTTCATTATTAAATGCTTGCAACTGCAAAACAGTCTTTGTATTCGTAAGCCCCTAAGTAGGTCGCATCATACTCTTGGCTTCTATCATAAAAACACCATGTTTACCTAGATGTAATTTTAAAGCAGTGGTAAATACTATCCTGTTCTAGATGCCTTACTCATCAAAACTTTTTTGATGAGTGAGGCATAGGAGAAGCTATGGAGAAGCTTAGGAGAAGCTACAATTTTTTCTTTTTTGAATAAGAATAGCTGCATAATGGGCCAACAGATAAAAAATTTTATTTTGTTTTATATATATTTTTTTATTTTGTTTATATTGTTTAAATATATTAATTATTACATTTAAATATAAAGTTTTTTTTCTATGATTTCAATATGATATTTTTTGTATCAAAATAAGTGAGAAATCTTAAATTAAATTGCTATGGATACTAGGTTTAATTTAAGACAGCAGAAGGGGATCTTGATATTGCACGTGTTCATGAGAGGAATCCAAAAAATGCATCATGTCAAATCACTGGTGCTTACATTGTAACATGAGGTCATTATATTTATGAGGCTCCTCTCATATACCGAACCCCATCTGCAGAGCCACAGTAGCCATCACATCATTTATTGTTTCACATATCAAAAACAGTCTATACCATTTTATTTACTTTTTGTTCTCTTTCCTTGCTCTCCAAATAACACTTTCCCCCAGTCATTTATTTCAAAATAGACAGGTTTTTGGCATTGACAGTTACAGTTTAGCATTTCTGACTCATGCGTGCAGCACCATGACATTGGCTCATTACCCCTTTCTCCTTTCAAGCTTGCTTTCTGAGAAGTCTAACTTACCTATGCAACCCATTATGGCCAAGGAGAGCTCTCGGCCATGGTGACAAACTTTCACATAACCCCACCAACCTTTTCACCTTACACACACACACACACACACACACACACACACACACACAGAGCTCTGAGTCTGAACAGCATGCAGCACACAGACCTCTCACAGTGCCTACTTCATAATTAACACCTGAGTGGGAGGTAGGGGCAGTCACTCGATTTACCTGCAGAGAGCCGAATGCAGCCACTGATCATGAAAAGAAAAACATACTGGTAAAAACAAGTGAAAAAACCTATTCTTTTAAAATGCAGAATTTTCTCTATTATTAAATAAAATATTGGCAATACTGCTATCATAAATTATAAAAAAATATATTTTAGATTGTTTTTTTCTTCATTTTGTTCTAGATTTGTGTATAGTAAATCTTGTTACAATTTTAACATGGTTTAATCATCAATTTTTTTCAAAATTTTCTATTGCTTGGATTTGGATTATTTCTTCCTCGTTTTACCAAGCAGTTGTCACTTTTCGAAAATAAATTCCTAGGGGTTAGAACACATTGTTATACTTTCTGTTGCTTTTTAAATTTTAATGTTGTTTATTGGTGTCTGTCTCTACAGTGATAGTGGTTCTGTTTGCCGCACTAAGACGTCAAAGGAAAAAAGAACCTCTGATCATTTCCAAAGAGGATGTAAGAGACAATGTTGTGAGCTACAATGACGAGGGAGGAGGTGAGGAGGATACTCAGGCATTTGACATTGGGACACTGAGAAATCCTGAAGTCATCGACACTGATAAGATGCGACGGGATATTATCCCAGAGATGCTCTTTCCCTTTCGACGAGTTTCACCTATTAAAAACAATGCAGATGTAAGAGACTTCATTAACAGTCGTCTGGAGGAAAATGATTTAGACCCCACAGCACCTCCATATGATTCATTGGCTACTTATGCCTATGAGGGTAATGGCTCACTTGCAGAATCCCTAAGTTCACTTGAGTCCACAGCAACTGAGGGAGATCAGGATTTTGATTATCTTACTCAGTGGGGGCCACCATTTAAAAAATTGGCAGACATGTATATAGCAAAAGAGGTGCACAGAGAGACTTAAGGCTACGTTGTAATGGTATTCTGACTTCTCACTCAATGATCAATCACAGTTTTTCAGTCTCACTTAATGTCAATAAAGACTTGCAAATCATATTCAAACTAATGGGAAAATTAAATCAGATTCTTTTATTTATCACTCATTTCATTTAGTATGTATTATTCCTATTATTTGTTTCATTCCATTATGATGCCTTTTGAAATTTAGGAATTGTTGTGTTTGATGGTTGTGATCAGTGTGTTTTGTATCTACAAACAGTGATAGCAGCTTTCTATACTATTGATGTTTATTTCAAAATAAATGTAATAAAAATCTGGTTATTAGCTTAGCTTTTATTGCAAACAATGACTTAAATAGGGACATGTAAACTATTTGATATCTTTGTTAAAGAGGAAGTGTTCCAGTGAAAGCTTATAATAGGTTAAAAAATTTCAGTGTTCATCCCAGCCAATTAGATACATAATGATGAAAACTGTAATTTTGTAGAATGTTGGTCATACACTCTACATGTTCTATAAATGCTGTCACGTTGTTTTATACTGTATTTATATTTTTATACTTATTTTGATAATAAAGCTTCAAAAATCATTGTCTTTTTTATGACAACTATCTTTGAGAAAGAAAAAATCCAAAAAAATACTTAGATGTTAATTTAAAATAACTATTCAGTTATATACATACATAAACATGACAAGAATTTCATTTATTTATTCATTCATTGATTGGGGGGGGGGGGTTTCCCTATGCCCATCCATGGGAGAACATTTTCCATCCAGTGGAGAACGTTTCAGATGCACCCAGGACAGGGCACCAATCTATCACTGGGCACACACTCACACAGACACACACACAAACACACACTATATGTGGTAATTTAAGGCATTCATTTTACCTTGAATCCATGTTTATGGACTGTGGGAGAAAACCAGAGAATGCAGAGTAAACCCACACGGAGAATATGGAAACTTCACCCAGATTGGGATTTGATTGTGCGGCGAGGCAAACGTGCTAACCATTAGGCCACCCAGCTGCCTGGCTCAAGAATTTATTTATATTGAACTTTGTAAGACTGACCTTTTAGGCACCCTGTGTAGCATAACCATATGATGAAAGGCTATAGAGCAATACTTTACCAAACTACATGAGACACAAAATCCAGGGGAACTTTTGTCTTTTTTTTAATATTCTTTAAAAAGTACAAAACTACCTTATGGCATGTGTCAATCGTTCCATATGCAGGGTGTAAAAAATACCTCGGATGGCACATGACCCATAGTACAAAAAAAAATCCTACCAGAGCAGGCAGATAGGCATTTGCTGTATTTCACAATTTTCTGGAACTCGCTAGAACACCCCCCCTCATAAATTTTAAATATATTTGACATTATTTGCCTTTAATAATGCTTTAGATCTTTAATGACTGAGCAACAGTGTCCCATTAAAAGCCTTTAATATGCATGCCAAGCTTCATTTCTCATTTAGAAAGAAAAGCATCACATGCTGCAGTTAGGCTGCACCACCATGAATTCGGCTGTCAATTTCATGACTTTTTGATTTCTCCAGATATTTGGCACCAGTACTGCAAGCTTGACGCAAAGTATGGATTCCTGTAGAGAGGAAAACAGTTTAATCACAGCTTTTACGGTATGTAGGGGACCAGACATCACACAGTGAGCTATTTGAAGAAAGCAATGACCCATGGACAGCAATGAACTGTGGGAAATGTCTCATGTTGCAAGGAATACCACAGAGTTCCCATGGCAACCTGACAGGAAAAGATCCTCATATGCATCAATCAGGCAGATCGCAGAGGCTGATCATAGTGATCACAGAGGCAAAGAGCTTTCACTCTCAATAATGTTCTCACTCAAGAGGCATCTTAAACTCTTTGCCTGCCACATGGCATAATACATAAAAGCCTACTTCTTGTTATTACTATGCTGGCAGTTCACAAGCTGACTGCTGGCTGAATGCTGAATAATCTTCAATGAACTGTCAATTACTGCATGATACACAAGCCTTAGATGCAAATGGAAAATGGGGTTTTATAGATTGTTCTAAATTTAAGAATGCAGCAAAATACTGCTAAGTCAGCAAGCCATAGTGTAACAAAATATACATTCATATACAATTTAGTGTCAATACAACCTTACATTGGTCATGTACTATTAGGGGAGAAAATACACTTTTTTGTAGAAAGCTATGGTTTTGCATATTAGGGCTTTAAACCACAAATAGTCCTTACTATACAACTTCAGATAAACTAAAACATGAAAAATTACTTTATGTGTGAGTCGAGGAAATAAGTGCAGTAATTAACCTGCACTGCTTTTAGTTAAATTTGTCTGTGCTAGGAAATAAAAGAGTAGAAACAAGTCTCAAGAAAAAGAAAATGAATTTGGGCTGACACAAAAGCGCTGTAAGTTTTTAAAAAGGCTTTGTTTTATCCATAGTCTACTGAAAAGTGAAGCTTGGTGAAGCAGCCACTGTAATGTGTTTGTTTATTTATTTATTGGTGGCAGTAAATACACTTGTGACTTTCTTCCCTTTTTTCTTGACTTTATTTCCTTTAACAAACCAAGAATGATAAAAGTATTTTCTATAAATCAATATCTTGTAATATGTGCATGTGACTGAGATCATTTCCATTGCTTTTTTATTAACTTTAATTAAAAAATTTTAAACTTTAAAAAATGTTGTCTCCTGTGGTTCTGTCTTACATAGTGGTCCAGCAGGCGATTGCCCCTTAAAAACTTTTCCCACCCACAGCATTGACTCTTGATTATGGTAATCAACATCAAAACAGAAATGGCTAATATAGTATGGATTTTGGGCTTTACACTTGGGTTTCCGCTGGTGCATGGATGACCCAATGAGAACAAAGCCTCAAAATTGGGACCCATTTTAAATACACTATTCTGATATATATTTCCTCATTTCACAAACAAATCTCTTTTCTTACTTGCTCTGTCCAAATTCTAAGCTGATTCCTTTACCACTAATGCAGAGTTGTTTACCTTTTAAATATCTATCAAACTTATTTCAAATTTTTTCTAATTTTCAGAATTCTTTTGATAAACTTCACCATCTTATCCATGGTTTTGTGCTTATTCTTCTTATTTCCTTCCTTTACCACCAATGACGTCCTATAAAACGCCATCTGATGCTTTGTAACTGTGTTTCCCTGCCACCAACTTCAAAGTTGTGTCTCCTGTATAGAATCCACTGGTGTGCTCATTCCACTATTCACTAAACTAATGGTAATACAACCATTACTATGATATTCGCTAAATAATTCAACACTTCCTGTTCCATGTTCCTGACTATTACAGTAATGGTCTCTTAACTGGACATCCAAATATCATTAAACAGTTTTAGGGGATTTAAATTCCCAGCATTCTTACTAGAATATATATAGACTTTAAGCTGTTGTTACTGGTTTCTAAAAGTCCTAAGTGTAGAAATGGCATATTTATGATCTGCTACAGAGCTATGAGCCAAGCAGAGCTCTCAGATCTTCAGGAACTAGTTAGTTAGTCCTGCCTTAGGTAAAAACTAAACATAGAGAAGCAGCGTTTAGCCACTATGTCACGCTTAATTGGAACCAGCTAACTGAGAACATTAGAAAAAAATAAAATAAAAATCAAAACTGAAAACCTTACTGTTTGAACAGCTTACAGCTCAGTTCAGAATACTCTTTACTTTTCATTGTTTAAATCATTTTAAAATCATCTTTACTCTTTCTACTTTAACTTATGTTTTTTGCATTATTTTGATCACTTGAAATGGCATAAATGTTTTCATTACTTTTTAAAGCAAATAAAAAAAAAAAAATAATAATAAAACCTCACAACCCACTTATGGAGTATATGTACTAATTCATATGCTTTTCATTAACACAATTTCCAGCTTTTTTCTACCACTATCACACTTTCTCATCTTCACTACGTTCTTGATGTAATCTTCTTTAACACAGCATCAATGCTCCTAGCCACACTTGTCAGTTAGCTCTCCTGCGTCACTAATCAATGACTTCTTGTAGGCTTGTGGTTATTAAGGAACCAGCGTTATGACCTGAAGGTCCTGGTTCAATTCCTGGTCCCACCAAGTTCCATGGCTAAAGTGCCATTGAGCAAGGCACCTAACCCCAGTTGCTCCCTGGGCACTGTGTACAGGGCCGCCCACTGCTCCAGGCACGTGTGCTCACTTCACTAGTGTGTGTATATGTGTGTGTTTTACTGTACAATAATTAAATGTGGAAGATAAATTCCTCTGTGTGAGCACAGTAGGTAAAATAGATCAATATATCAGTTTAAAGTATCTACTGACTATATTACTGTAATTCAATCCTAGCTAAAAGTATGCTTCCTATTTATGTGTATATTACAATGCATACCATTACAATTAAAATATACATCACAGTATACTTGTAAACACAATATACCTGCAAGCATGTGATCAAAGTATGTAATTATTTTAATTTAAATAATACACACACACACATTATATATATATATATATATATATATATATATATATATATATATATATATATATATATATATATATATATATATATATATATATATTCCAGTACACAAGTTTCAATTAAATGTTGTTTTTCGTTAGGGAGGTCATTTGTATTGTTGGCAGGTACATTTTCTTCATTTCCTTTTTGCTTTCCATGTCTGTTGCACTGTCTATCATATGCAAATATCAATCAAAGGTTAAAAAATGCACATTTTCCCTTCAAAAGAGATGACATGTTGGGATAAAAGAGTGAATAGCAGCTATATAATTGAATTCTAAAATCTGTCAGTACCCTTCCCCACTATCTTTTGCAATAATTGATTGTTTCATGCTTGGTTTGTTATATTCAGTTCCCTAGCAATTCTCTTAATAACCTTAACCATTTATATACGCACACATTCGGCATGTAATTAGATCATTTTATCACTATCACATCTATACTAGCTGGCAAACTAAGCAACCTTTTTTGAAAGCTATAAAATGTTATCAGATAATAAAATGTTATATATAATACAATTTTCACTGCATTTTTACCCTAAAACCATTAAAATGAAGGCTATGAAACCTAGAGCTTACTAATATTAACTCCCACTCACCATCAGTGATGACAAAATTGTATTAAAACTATTTAGTGGAACTGAGTTGGGCCATGTATTTAGTGTGGGGGCGTTTGTTTTTAGTTGACTTTTTGTATGTATCGAAGTATATCAGTATCAAAATTCAAGGTCAAACAGTTTTTATCTTCCACTAATATCAGAATAATATATTCATTCATTCATTATTGCCTGCTTTATCCTCTATTAGGGTCACGGTGGGGTTCCCCATGCCCATCCAGGGAAGAACGTTTCGGGCGCTGGGCAGATACACCCAGGACAGGGTGCCAATCTATCGCTGGGCACACACTCACTCACACAGACACACAGGCAATTTAGAGAATTCAATTGACTTGATCCATGTTTTTGGACTGTGGGAGGAAACTGGAGAACCCGGAGGAAACCCACGCGGACACGGGGGGGGAACATGGAAACTCCACCCAAATGGGGATTCGAACCGGGAATCCTTAGTGCCGAGAGGCCAACGTGCTAACCACTAAGCCACCGTGCTACCCAGAATAATATATAATCAGTGATATTAATATCCATAGCAAAAGCTGGTGATTGGCCATTTTCTCAAGTCATTTATTCCATAATTTGTCATTGCAGTCACAGAAACTTCCGATCCAACTCAAGATCGCACTCAGCTTCACCAATTTCACGCCAATTGGGAAAAGCTGCGTTCCTTACCCTGGAGAGGTAGTTAGTTTCAGGTGGAAATATCAGTCCTATCTCAAGTTCTCATTGTGTCTGGGCAGGCTTTATTATGAAAAACAACAAGACATATACATAACCAAAATGATATGGCTGAAAATATAAAAAAGCAAAAATAATGTGAAACCATACCAATTCAAATAAGAAAAAAAAAAAAAACTAAAATAATGGATTCAGTATTTAAATCTTCCCGTGATTAAGGCTCAACATGTTCACAACTACACATAGGTTAAGTTTTCTTTAGGGGAGACCAGGTATGGTTATAAAATTACCAATTTCACTAATCACAAATAAGATAGAGGTCATATAATCATTTTAGTGTTTACCCATTTCCTCCCCGATCAAGGCAGGTAGTTGTCAAGGCAGGAAACAGATTTTATCGATAATTTTTTTTTGTTGTTGTTTTTGTTTTTATATTTTTATGTAAGTAAGTACTTTTTTGACCAAGACTACATGTTTAACATACTCCTGCAGATAAAACCATATGACTTGTATCTGGTTAAATTGTAGTTTCTCAGGCAAAAGTGATAAATTTTTACCCTGCTAATTTCAAATTATGATGTTAATACAGCTAGCTAAACAATGTTTTACTGGGGTGGGGTGGGTTTTAACATCTTTAAAATGTGTGTTACAACCATCCTCTAATATGCAATAATAAACACTTCCTCTCTTATTCCAGAATGCCTAGTTAGTGGAAAAGAAGGACAGAAAGAGGTGTGCCTGCATCAGATGAGGTTACAAAGAAGGTCGAGTCAGTCATATCAGCTGCAAAGGCAAGGCCATGAAACACAGGAGATATTGCAAATCAGGGCTACCAACATTTATTCGGCAGTATTGGGACTCTATGAGAACACACACACACTTTTTATTAGACGTAAATGTTTTTTTACACAGGTACATCAGTTGTGTTTAAGCATACATACTGTTAAGGAAGTTTGTTCTAGTAAACTTATTTTCACACATGCACACACTACTAAGCCAAACCGAAGGTGCATTTTAGTTGTGGTCAGACAGAGACACACAGAGAGCGGAAGAGAGAGAGAGAGAGAGAGAGACCAGATTTTTCTTTTATTTCAATAAACATATTTTTGAAGCATATCACATGGTGTTTTTGCTTCTTTTGTCTAATTGTAGTAGTGGGGTAGGTTGTAACTAAGGAACACCATGAATTTGACATCAAATTACGAGGTCTGTGATATTCTTGTATATGTTTGAATCAGTGCAAATTGCAGTGAACAAATGTGGTAACTTCTTATAAAAGTTTGTAAATTCTGGCTCAGACATTAAGTAAGATACAGGTATTAAAGCAAAAAGTGTACCTGGTCTCTTCCTACTTTCTAATTGTTCAAGTTTGCCGATGTAAAAATGTTTGTTCACTTTTTACAGTTTGTGTACATGACAAAATACAATAAGAGATATTTTTACTTATATCATTTAGTTAAATTATATAATTTTGGAATAAGTTATAATATAACTTAAATGTTATACTATATAAACATATTTATTGACAAAATAAAACATATCTTAATCAAATTTATTATTTACAAGCAGCCACTTATTTATGTCCACATTTACACCCATGAGCATTTATTGTCTCCAATTTACCTTACATTTCTTTAGGGTGAGAGAGAAAACTAGATAAGGTAATTTTCATTTTATATTGTATAGATTTAGTAAGAAATAGAGAACTAAATATGTAAAATAAATTATCCCCGTTTAGGTTGTATGTTATATTGTGTAGATCAAGAAAATAAAAATATTGTAAATAAATATATTTTTAAATTCTGTTTCAAATACACAATTCAGTCTACTGCTTATCAGATCTTAAACTTTCTTTGTTTTTTCAATCTAAAGGAAAGTATTACTCTAAGCATATTGTAAACTTCAGAGAGCTTTTAAACTTGCTCAGTATGAAATGTTTTGTCTTTTCACAGAGTCCTATCTGCATAAAATTGCCCTTCTATACACATTGTACAGAAACTTAATTTTCTAATCAATATTAAATTCATATATTTGTGCATGCAAAAATAATTGTTAAGTATATTGGTCTTCTGTGGCTCATCCTCAACAACGTTCTCATGAACCCTTGGGTGACAATTTTAACAAAACTAAGCATGTAGCAGCACCTTGTGGAAATTTTGCATTCCTGCAATTCACTTCACTGATTATAGTGAGTATTTCACAGTGAGAAACATAAGGTAAGATGCTTAAAACTTGCACAAGCCTATTTTATAAGTCACAAATCTGTAATAAAATAGTATACATTATTATATGGTAAGATTGTCAAAATTTTTTGTGCGAATGCCCAATAAGGGAATATTCTCATTGCGAGAGTGCCTTTACACCCTTGTCCTGCCTGAGCATAGGAAATAATTTAAGTCCCTAGCCAAAAAAGTTCATATAGCCGGTCAATAATTTTTCTTTTTACTTAAAGTCAGTTTAATTTACGTTAGTACATTTATAGATAGTCAAAGGGTTGTGTATAAGGTTGCCTGTTTCATTTTTTACTATCTCTCTACATTTTTAAATATTCCCCTACACTTTTTTGTACAATTATATTCACTGCTTGTTGGTTTTAAACAAATTGCCAATAATATGGCTTGTTTGTGATGGCAATGTCTTTTAATCTAAAAGGTTATTGAATCGAGCACTGGTACTATTTTACCAGACAATTTTACCCTTTTTAATATTGATGTTTAAAGTGATGGTGATATTTTTAATACTTATGTTTAGCTATTAAATCACATTTATAAAGTTTTAGATAGATCTACCAATTTAAATGAAGGTTGTGAGCCAATTCTTAAAGTAAATATTAAATATGGAGTTTTTATACTTATGATTCTTGATTTTATTATAAAAGAGACTATTTAATAAATAGTTTTATAGAAAAACCACTAGTAAACTAATAAAATGCAGCAGAAGTCATTACATAAAAGCTTTTTTCTCCACTAAACAAAAATAATTTTGCAGTGTTTACTTCATGTAAACAATTGTCAGTTCAGGCCCACAGCTCCCGTGGGATGTTGTCTCTCGCTCTTCAGCGTTCTCATTTTTTCTAAAAGCTCTTTTTTCCCTTTAATCTCCTGCACAGACACTCAGACACAATTAACAGAACACAGCGCAGGTGAGACGATGACTTCCCTTGTGTCCTTGGCTTCATCTCTCATTTACAAACTGGTGTCAGATCAAAACGGGTACTGCCATAGTGTGTTATTAAACAGACTTCCCTCTATT
Source organism: Corydoras maculifer (assembly GCA_019802435.1). Classification (NCBI taxonomy): domain Eukaryota; kingdom Metazoa; phylum Chordata; class Actinopteri; order Siluriformes; family Callichthyidae; genus Corydoras; species Corydoras maculifer. The sequence continues at coordinate 1,085,694 of JAFMOD010000120.1, forward strand.
AAAAGAATAAACTCAGAACTGAATATGGCAACTTCATCACCTACAAACTTAATGATTTCATACAGGTTATTTATTGCTTATCTGATTCTCATCGACTTTTGCCTGCTATGAATGTATTTATAGTTTGTTAATTCTAAATTTCGGTGTATTATATATGCATCATTTCTGTTTACTGTATGTTGATGCTCTGGAATTATAAAAAGCTTATTTGTGACCATTTAAACTATAAAAAGAGAAAGAAAAAAAATAGAATAAAATCTTCAGCACAACTGGTTAATTTCTCATGTTATCAAGAGTAACTAAACAACTCTTGTGTTGGTAAACCATTAACACAGACACACAATTTAAGTAAATCACAAATGGCCAATTGCACCGTACATTTACTGTCCAAGAAATTAAAAACGATATGTGCAATTAGAAAAATTGAAAAATGTGCAAAAATTACTTGTGTAGCAGTTGACTATAAAATACTAATACAGTGATGACTATTTTTTACTAAAGTTCACAATTTGTTGCCAAATGAAACATTGACCTCATCAGTATAAATATTGTGTCTAGAAACCAACATGGTAGGGGTAAATAAAACCGCAAATAAGCTTGTAAATGAAGAAGGCATATTGTTGAGAATTGATAAAATAATAAATATAAGCAAAGCCATAATTTGGTAAAAATAATATATACATAAAATAAAAAGATGTCTAAATTGTTTAGAGTTGTAATGTTTTAAATCAACACTTGGTGGCAGTACAATCTTTGCAGTTAGCTAATGTTTGGCATAAAATTTATTAGAGGAGTTGTGCCAAGTAATAAGTCTTAAACTTTGGTACAGATTATACAAAGTCAACCTGCAGGAACCAGAATAAGTACGTTTCTGATATAATCTGAGTTCTGAGTTCTATGTAGGAATGATGAGAAAATACAGTGCTGGAAAAGTAGCATCATTAGATGAGAAATATGTAAGTAACAACATCCTGAACTGGTAGCTCAGTGGTTTTAAATATATATAAATCAGACTTCGTATAAACTGTACAAAAGTACAATAAATAATAATAATAATAATAATAATAATAATAATAATAATAATAATAATAATAAATAGGAAAATAACTAGTTTCGACAAGTCTTGTTGGCCTGCTTATTTAATCATCCTTGACTTCAGTAGGAAAGAAGACTTATTAGCATGGAAATAATTATCTTCTCTTTGCAGCACTGCAATTAGCACACTAGCAGAACCTCTTGGAACTTCTGAATTACATCAAAAGAAAATTTGTCAATTTGAAGTTCTTTACAGGTGCAATTTATATTGCATCTTGATGTTGCACTTAAGAACTTTTATCTTGTGTTTCTCAAAGGTGAAAATGTATTTTTATCTTGCTTCACTATATCCCCTTTAGATACAATCTTTAAAATAATAATTTTGTTAATCTCTGAGTTTTACAGCACAAAATGACTAAATATTATAAATATTCCTTATTTTGCTGCAGACCACGACAGTCCATGCAGTTTGGAACTTATGGATTGGCGGTCCATGGCATAAACTTGAGTACAGAGTTCAAACATACAATGCAATGCAAACAATGCGCTGCACAACGTAACTTCATGTTAAGTGGTCAGGTTCAGCCAAAACAATCAAACAACCAGCTGGCATTGCAACAGTTATTTACCATTGAATAAACATCAGTGTCAAGGTTGAATCACCCTCTGAATAAGATTTTGTTGTTAAAAAGTGAATCAACGTTTTTTCAAAAGGTCTTGCTTTTCAATGCAAGCTTTTTCATTTTACGCCATACACAATTTGGAAGGCACATATACTATGCATATTTGTAATTGAATACATTTTCACATATTTCATGTTTTTAATGCTTTTGTTTGTTTACCTTTATGGTATACATGGTATGCCTACAACTGTGTAAACTGTGTGAAATGTTTAAAGCTGAATGTGTAAATAAGCTACCTCATCAAGGTTTATAAAATATCTTTTATGTAAGTTTAAATGAGTCATGATCAAAATATTAAAAATGATATGAAAAAAAAGACAGACTTTGAATATTGTAATAAAGCTAAAATATCAACATTGATGTATAATTATAACTGCACAATACTAATAAATAAAATAAATGTTTTCATTAAAGGGTAATGACCTATTTCATTTCTAAAGTGAATAAAGCAACCAAGCTTTTTTCAAGCAAACCACTTAATTACTGTCCTCCTGCTATAAAGTGTAAATGGACTTTTGTCTTGTTAATGAAACAGTGTATCGGAAATAACCATCCACAGAAATATTTGTGTGAATCACAGTCCTTCTTAAAAGCCACTTACCAATAAGTTTATTATTTTCCTCTGCACATTGAACAGGGTTTTGTGTTGATTGTTATTGTGCTTCTTACCTGGAGCATCATGGAGATTTTATTATTTCACAATCACCGTTTTCTGTAGAAAACAATGCCATTTTTCTCTCAAGGACATGAACTTGTATTAAACACTTATTATGTGAATAGCACATACCATGGCTCCAAATAATTGTATTGCAGTAAAGTTCATAGGACCTCGGTATAACACCATTGCTTGTCAATATTAGTTGTGGTCCTGGCTTAAACACAGATTGTTATAAAGTTATGGGAAAAAAATGTTAAATGTTTGGTGTCTTAGTTCAGTTTCCTTACATGGTGTACATGGATGTCCTTCTCATCAGAATGCAAATAATTTCTTTGTAGCGGTTATTATATATAGAGAGAAGAAAAGACATAGATAATCATGTTTCTACAAACACCCATACACTATGAACAATTAACATAACTTTATTATAAACTGTGATTTTTAAACCTTTGAATCCAGCAAACAAAAATGCACTGCTCCGAATATACACAAAATGGAATTGCATATGATTAAAATGCTATGGAATTTGGAAAAAGTGCATTATTAATATTTGCCAAGATTTCTCATTTGAATTCTTGTAATCCACTATTATTTCTTATGTTTTGCTGATGTTGCTTATCAAGCACCACTCACAGCTAGTGCTTTGACTTCATTTCTGTTGGCTGACTCAATCATATTGGCTGTAGCACTGGAGTTAATAAAACGGTATTTTGGCTTTGCATGTTTTTTTACTTTCTCATAATATTGTGAAGCCATTTTATGATTTAGTGAAGTACAATAATTACAGAGAGTTTGCCTGATCAAAAATGGTCAAATTAAAGAACATCACTGATTTAAGTTTTGTGTATAATCTGTTCTTTTGTGACGATAAAAGTGTTTAGAAGTCTTCACTGTAGCACACTGGCATGGTTGCAAGCCTTTAATAGTAATTTCAGGTGTTTGCCATCAGAAACCAAGTATGTCATATGAAAAAGTAATACTGTAAAAAACATGTATTTAAATAAATAAATTTGAATAGTTGTGTTTTAATGATTCATCTAATTCTTAGTGGCGTTAAAAATACCCTAAGGCAATCACTGTAGTATCCTGTCAGGGTTAAAGATAAAGAGCTATTAACATCTCAAAAGAAAAAAAGAGGCATAATAAACTGAAACATTGTAATTAAGTTGCAAAAATTATTTAACTGTGCAGCATTAGATTCTAGCAAAAAAAACATAACTAAAAGGAGCAGAAACTGTAGCATATTTGGTCAAATTTTCACGATTTTGTTATAATGTTGAGCTGAGTACAGTTACAAAATAAGTGCAATAACTGCCTTAGATTACCAATTCAAGAAAATTTAATCTGGGCTCTGCACATCTATCCAAGTTCCTAAATAAATAATGTGTGTTTAAATTATTTTAAAGAGGTAATGAATCTGAGTGAGTTTGTTTATTCTGAGGACTGAAAGTAAGTCCTAATATACCAGTCACTTGACTGGGACAAAGTGATGATGCTTCTTGCAAACAGTGTAATTTACATGTACAATATGTCATTAGCCCACATCATGATTTTAAAGGGAATGGCAAGTGACACACGGGTTGGTTTATTTCACAAAACACGCCCATAAATCATGTCGTCGACATTGCTTCTTGGTGGTTGTAAAATGGATATAAACATTTGCAGGATTCCAAATAGTATGTAGGTCAAATGTCATGGTAATCGAAAGAACAATGAGGATTTGTATAGGAAGCACAAGTGAACACTTTTGACTTTATATACAGATATTTAGAAAAAAAAAGTTTTTAAATATAATGTTTTGTACAATTCATGACAAAGTGAGCTTTGATATGGGTATGGTTAAATAATGAATAAATAAAATTAAGAAAAAAAGAGGGGAACATGCATTTTAATGAAACATTATAATGTAAAATTCTTATTCCACATATAAATGATCTGGTACAGCTTGAAAACACATCCAAAAAGAGCTTTACTGCTATTTGAAAACATTAACCCAAAAGTGATGGTATTGCATCTTGGCACACTCATCTATCTTCATTTTTTCCTCCAGTGTTTCCACGTAGACATTTGCATATAATTTATTCTCATTATACATTCAGTCCACAGTTGATGGGCCTACTGCTCTGCAGAAGTCATTAGTGAACCAGCAAGGGGTTGAAGGGTGGACCACCAGATGCCACTCAGTCTCTTGGACCACCTCTCCTCCCCATGGACACCACTGTTCGCTCGTTCAGTCTACTCACAGCAGGTGTTCTGTATCTGTAGCCATAATTGGGGGTATTTTGCAGGGCTAATGGACATGAGCTAATGTTAGCTGACATTACCATCATCGACAGAGTGTGTGCAGTGTGGGATAATAGTTTTCCTATGTTCATGACGAAATGTAAAATGTGTCCATGTTACACTTAAAGCTGTCAATTTTTAAAAGAAAAAAAAGCAAAATGGATGGTGATCAGCAGTTAGTGTGTTAGAGAAAACATTTTCTCTGAATTACACTCAAATATTATGTCTTTAGAAATCATTTACTTGACTTAAAGATGACTTTATTTCAGCAAAATGTTACATTATTAGTTCAAAATGCCCTTTTTGTATGTTAAGTAAGGTGTTATAAAAAGTTTTCCACTTTGTTACAGTTATATATAAGACTTTCTGCAGATAAACAGATCACAGATTTAAGAAAGAATATACTTACAATAGTATATTGCTATTGCTAGTATATTGCAATAGCTGATTGTGGACCTAGAAATAAGAGCAAATCAACTAATTAATAGCTAACTAATAGCATTGCTCATACTGCATTACATTAAAAAAATGGAAGAAAAAAAAAACTTTACTTTTGTCTTAATTTTCTAGTAAGTTATGAAATTGTATTTTATTTGCATCCTAAAAGGTATGTATGTAATTTTACCAATCATTCTCACAATCAACTTGCATCACCCCTATTTTACATTCACATCCTTTAGGCATTTCTGATTAACTACAGCCATTTATATTTCTAATAAATTTCATTATTGCATCACTACTACGTTGTCACCTTTGAACTTCATCAAATTAATTGAATCAATTCATCAGTGAGAGTGGTAGGTAGGGCAAAAGGACTCAGTAAGATGACTCAGACACATGGTACTCCAAAAAAAAAGATATACATATCTTAAGTCTGATGATAATTCATGAGCAGAAATAATGTCTGTGTAAAATGCAGTGATTCTTAAATGCAAAATCAATCGATTTATTATTTTTTTTCAGTTATGAGAATTTACAAGAACGTGATCGAAAAAAGTAAAAATGTCAATGCTTCAAGTCTTAAACACAATTTTCTTTTGATTTACCTCAAGGTGTACGTATTTAAATACACTAAAATTAGATGAAAGAAAATACTTTACAATTCTTAACTGGTACACACCACTAGAATTTCACATAAAACTTTTGTAGCATTCATTCATTCATTATCTTCCGCTTTATCCTATATTAGGGTCGCGGTGGGGCTCCCCATGCCCATCCAGGGGAGAACGTTTTGGGCGCTGGGCAGATACACCCAGGACAGGGTGCCAATCTATTGCTGGGCACACACTCACTCACACAGACACACACGCATACACACTCTTTATGGGGCAATTTGGAGAACTCAATTGACTTGATCCATGTTTTTGGACTGTGGGAGGAAACCGGAGAAACCGGAGAACCCGGAGGAAACCCAAGCAGACACGGGGAGAACATGGAAACTCCACCCAGATGGGAATTTGAACCAGGAATCCCTAGTGCTGAGAGGCAAACGTGCTAACCACTAAGCCACCGTGCCGCCCCTTTTGTAGCTTATCAAAGAAGAATATATGTAGATTAAAGTATATATAGATTGAAAAAGAAGTTACAGACTATACCCTGCACAACATGCAATACATATTTAGTGTTCTACAAAGTCAACACTGCCCCCTACTTTTGCCTTGTTTATGCGTTTATACTCATCTCTTCATTGCCAACTAGAGGCGGGATGATACCTGGTCTTTCATGCTACTATAGGACTGACAAACCCATCAAGTTGTGTTTTAGAATAGAATTTGATGTTGTTGAGAAGAAAAAAAAGTTAAGCAGATAGTAAGCTCAGCTCTACATATGGTGAGAATATCAAAATTCCTAATGCAAGTTTAACTCATAGTTTGCTATTCTTTAACAAGATCCTAAATGTACATTTAAATCATATTTACAACTTCTTACACTAAAAGTAAAGGCAGTGAAACTGAAAAGTGAAGATTTTTTCGTGGTATACAGAACATCTTTTAATTAAAAAATGAAGGTACACTGATTTTAAAAGCGTTATAATCCCTAATGAAAAAAAATTGAAACATGCCAGATTCAAACTGTCTGTCAAATTAAAATATGTCATCCCAGCATAATGGAATGGAATAATTTGTCTCACATAATCTTCTTTTTATCATGCTGCAGGGTAGAAATATAAAATAGCAGCTCAACAAGGCACACAGTATAAGATGTGTTGTGGTGATTAGTAGAAATACCTAGCAATAAAACTGTTTTATTAAATAAGCACAGGCAGAAGACTTAGCATCTACATAGCTTATGTGGAAGTTCAATGAACATGTGAAAAGATCTAGGAAGAAAATGTTTAAAGAAAAGTTTTTCATTTTAGTTATACAGATATTAGGGTAAATTAAAGAGAGACTTTAACATAGTTCCACATTTCTAAAGTGTTTTGATTTTTAGCTGGGAATTACAGTGGGTGACTACTAATAAGAGCAAATAGGCAAACAGTAGTTCAGCATTAAAAACAAAATACCCTGGAAAGAACTTCTGCAGCAATGTTGTCAAAAACCTTTGGATCACTGTTTGAATTCCATTGTGGAAAGGATTGTGTTCAGATGGTATATCTTTAAAAGGTGGTGTCCAAAAGCTAGATTTGAGTTCATTGAACTAATTTTAATGTAAATGTATAAAGTGTAAATGTCAGTAAAACCGTAACAACTGTTCTAAAACTTTTGGCTGGTTGAGTAGTAGATCATATGGAGCCCCTAAAAGGACATGGAAGAAAAAAAAATACATATATAGCAAAATTAATGTGAGATATCGCAAAAAATTAATGCGCAATCTCATAAACGTTTATTATAAGTTGATGTATGTAGGTCAGTGTCCGGGTCAACAACAATAAACAAACACAATGGAGGACATTCATCCATGGAAAAGTTTTGAGGTTTATTTTGAGATTGGTTTGCAATATAAAGACATCAAATCAGTGCTTGCCCGTAGACACGTTTTTCGTATAAGCGACTATTTAATTCAAGCGGACACTCTGTGACTTGGCGGTCCCGATTGAACTCCATTCATTAGCAACCAAATTTTATATTCTGGACAGCTTCACGGTTATTACAGTAGTTTGTGAAGATATCGAGAGATCTCACATTAACTTTTACGCATTTGTTTTTTTTTAAATATAGCGAGATGTCGCATTAATATTTGCAGGATCTCACAATATATATATATATATATATATATATATATATATATATATATATATATATATATATATATATATATATATATATATTTTTTTTTTTTTTTTTTTTTTTTTCTTTCATGCGCCTTCAGGGGCTCCTTAAGATCGGGCTAACCAAATAGAACAAATATATTTGAAATGTCTATATGACTATCAAGTCTAAATAGACTATATCTAAAAAATTATTTTCTTAACATGAAAAACATGAAGGGACTTAAAGATCAAAGGCAATAACAAAAATGAACTGAATGAACAAATATGTGAGCATGGTTAACAGTAGTGCATAGGGGCTGCAGCACAGGGTCTACAGAAAGCAATGATTAACACACTGGGTCAGCAGAAGGCTGCAGAGCCTGGAGGTCCTGGAGTCTGCCTCATTGCATATTGATGTTAATGCATATTTTAGTTAAAACTAAATGATTAATCTTTTTTTTTTTTTTTTTTTTTTTTTACTTCAAAAACCCAAGAAGCCTCATTTTAAACATCAATTTAATCATTATGCATCCATATTTATCTTTTCATCCATGTTTGTTTGAGTCATATTTATTATCATTAATTCTATTAAATGAATTGTTAAGTGGATTCTAAACATCTGCCACTTATAAATACACAATATTTAAATTGCCATAAAGTATATTTGGGTTGGCAATGGCATGAATGAAAATAAATATTCAGTCGTACCTTTATTTATATTATTTTTATTGATCAATGATTTTTTTATTTTTTTTTTAAGAAAAAAAAAAAAAACAGCCCAGTGGAGCCCCTGGCATGTGCTACTTGCTGACATTTGCACACTTCAAAACATTAAAAATATTATACAGAATAAATTGGACAGCAGGCACGGTGGCTTAGTGGTTAGCACGTTCGCCTCTCAGCGCTAGGGATTCCCGGTTCGAATCCCCATCTGGGTGGAGTTTCCATGTTCTCCCCGTGTCTGCGTGGGTTTCCTCCGGGTTCTCCGGTTTCCTCCCACAGTCCAAAAACATGGAACAAGTTAATTGAATTCTCAAAAATTGCCCCCTATAGAGTGTGTGTGTGTGAGTGAGTGTGTGCCCAGCGATGGATTGGCGCCCTGTCCCCCCCCCCCCCCCCCCCCCCCCCCCCCCCCCCCCCCCCCCCCCCCCCCCCCCCCCCCCCCCCCCCCCCCCCCCCCCCCCCCCCCCCCCCCCCCCCCCCTCCCTGGATGGGCATGGGGAACCCCACCGCGACCCTAATAGAGGATAAGCGGGAGATAATGAATGAATGAAAAAATTGGACAGCAATCAAATACTAAGACTGCTGCTGCAGATAGTCTTGTGGTACCATGATGCATAATGACCATGTGTCAGTAAAACTAAAGATAGGATTCTATAGCATGTTTGTTTACTCTAGTGGGAAAAGCCTCATTGAGGCTAATGATTAACTTTTATATCTGGCTGTTACTTGCTTGTTAAATCATCCTTCCACTTTTGTGAATTAAAGCACACAGTCTAATCGTTTATTATGATTCATAACAGCTTCCAGATGTCGTAATATGCAAAGATTCTTTGTCTTAGCAAAAAGTAATGTGTAAAATGTGAATGCTAAAGAATATTTAAGCCTGATGCTAACATAGGTTTCATTTAACTCTATTATTATTTTTATTATTATTGTTCTACAGAAAAACAATTTTTCCAACAGGGCAAATGCAATGGTAGGCACTCATGTTCATACACTACAATTGACTAGCCTCAATTTGTCATTCTAGGATTTAGTAATTGTAATGAGACAGGTGGTAGCCTGCTGCTCCATGTACAATGAATTTAATAGTGCCATTATAATATGCCAGTAATAATATCAGTCCACAATGGCCGATATTTCACATAAATAATATAAAATCAAATATAGCAGCATGATCACAGCCAGGGCAGTATTACAGCTATGTAGAATTACAATTGTAAATAATTGATTAAAACATTTGATGATGGGTACATGAAACAGCATATATTTAGCAAATATATTGTCTACATGCATTATGACAACTACAGCTACATAACAGCAATTTTAGTTTTTTTTTCTCATGTATTATAAATAGTTACCTAGTAACATGCAACAATTCTGAACCACAAAGCTTCAAGTTCACTGCATTTGTACACTATAGCTCCAGTAAGCTTAAACTGCTAAGCTGTGAAGCATCATTCCACAAGGTCACAGAACTGACAAAAAAGTATGGAAGGCATAGCATATTAAATAGTTTGTTTCTCAGTTTAATGTCCTTAACATAACATTAACAAATTTTCAGTGGGCTGCTGAAGTCGTGTGTGAATCAGTAGTTCCAGTTATGCTTATATTTGACAGTCTTGGTCTATGCATGAATTTTTTTTGCAAATGGCCTTAATTACATTCTGTAGTAAATAAAAATATGTTCATAAACCTATATGTTTCTTTATTCCTATATTTATAAATCCTCAGAATTATAAGTCAATTCAATAACTGTTTGGACAGCATAATCAGCTCAAAGCAAAAAGTTTCTGGGTTTGAATCCCAAAGAGAAGGCTCCTCTCTGTGTACAGTTTATGTTTAGTTTTCTATATGCTGTGTATATGTTGATATCAAATTTCCATTAGCAAATATGTGCATTAATTTGTTTATTTGTCTATCCAGTAACAGAATGGTAAATTGTCCAGAGTGTGTTGAAATAAGCCCCAGCAATGTCTCAAACCTAATTTACATAAGCTGCTTAGAAAATGAATGAGTAAACACATTACAATAATGATAACAATAATTATTGCTGCTGTTGTTCCTGTTGTTGTTGATTCTGTTGTTTCATTAGTTCAACTTTTTAAAGAAACCATATTTAAAGATCATGGTTAGACGTATAACATGCTGTGCATAAAGTCTTTTGCATAGTTTTTCTACACTGTTAATAAGGCTTTATTCATTATCCTATCCGTTGCAAACTGGGTTTAAGTAATCATCTTCAATTATACATGGTTTAGCCTGGCTATTACTTTGGGAGGCTTATGTGGGCCTTTCCTTTGACCACATTCTCTGTTGGGTTCTATTTCATTTGAAGTTCAGCTTAGCCAAGAGATTTTTTTACCTCCTGCTACAATTTACAATGAAACTAGGCATACAGAATGCCACGTCACCGCATTTAAAGTATATGATTCCTATCCTTCTGCCAAATAAACTCAACAAAGCATAAAGGATTTAGATTGTGATGGGGAAAATAAAGTTTTGATACGGTTTTAATACTACTACTTATTTAAAAAAAATAAAACAATGTAAAAAAGTGAATACAGTGACCTATTTGATTATTCATAACTATGCAGTGTAAAAATTTAGTTAAGGATGCTATTGAGATTCTGCCTGTACCTTTGAAATATTTCTCCATTTAATCCTTCTATCTTTTCAATTATGCCAATAAAAAGTGTTTTGCTAAGTAAAGTGGGCAAATAAAACCAGTTTGTATATGTAATACATAATGTGTCTTTCTTTGTCCTAATTTACACTGCAAGCTAAGTTTACAACATGCCATTAACATTTATTTACTGTGGTGTCAAGAAGGGGTCAACAGAGAAGCTAACTTTCATAATGTCAAATCCATTTATAGGCTGTTTATATGCCTTTGTATTGATTGTGACTATTTTTTGTTAAAAATGTCTTTGGCCAATTTATTGAAAAAAAAAACAACAAAAAAAAACAAACATGGATAGGTAAGGACTGAAATGGAAAAATAATATTCAAGACATATTAACAGGGCAAAAAAAAATTTCAATCTCATATCCTGCTTAATTATCTAATAGGTTCAAGAAGAAGTTCCCCATGCCCATTCAGGGTGGTGAAAGCTTTGTTTGCTAGGCAGATGTATCCAGGACAGGGCATCAGTTCATCACTGGACACATGCTCACCTACACACACACACACACACACACACACACACACACACACACACACGTTTCCCCTGTTTTTGTACTGAGAACAGTCTTCTTAGAAGAGAATACATATTGGATAGCTGAATTTGAAATCCTCTAGAACTCTCACATTCCACTGTAAAGAGTTTTGGTTTTGAAGAATCAGGAATATTTGGGTTAATTAGAATTAAAAATTCAGGACCCAATTTCATCACTTGATGGGTAAACAATAAGTCAAAATCATAGACAAGTCACCAGTTCACTGCAAGCTGATTTTTATTTATTTATTTTTAATAAATTAAGTTTACACTGAAGTTTATCTTGGTTTACAAATATAAATTTGTGTATACATATACACGTGCACTCCCTACAACAAAAAACAAACATTCTTTTCTAAAGCCTTTAATGTTCAAAAAACAGTCATCACCTTCTCTTTTTCTCTCCCTTTCACACAAATGCCAAACATCCGCTCTTAAACTCTCAAACTGTGACATCCCCACATTCAGCTTGATTTCCCCCGGTGCTAAATGAAATTGAAAATGTCCTTGTAGATGTGATATTGAGCTATAATGCATGTGGTACTGTTTGGGATGTACCTCTGCCAACTTGTCCTTCATGAAAAATATGTGCAACATTTTTGCTAAAACAATGAACAATAGTTAAATTTACATGTGCAGTCGGACATTTGAAATCAAATGGTGGCAAAATAAAGTACTGTAAGTACTGTACAGTATATTTAGAAACATACTATGCCCTCAGGGAAAAAAAAAATAATGAAGTCATTGTATATTATTACCTTGTTCAGTTATAGTTTTACGTGTAATGTACTGTAGAGATAGTACATGTATGTCTATCTGATCACAGACCAGGCTTGTTTGAGGTAACTTTCAAATCCTCTTTTTACAGAAAGTTGGTCATAGTCCTGCTCATGTTATAGTGTCTCCTATAGCCAGTCCTTTTTTTTCATTATCAGTAAATTTCTACAAGGCACAGGCACATGCATTGGCATTTCAAATTCTATTGACTCACTTAAATTCAGGAAATTTAATAAAAGGGCTTGGTTGTGGCTTATAATGATGCCCATTTACAGAACAGCAAAACGGAAATGAAAGATTGTTAAGCTCCAAATATTGTATTCAATTCTGAGAGACTGCCTAACTAACTGTCAATGTATGGTTAAAGGTAATAGAGCAAAACACTTTGGTGACAGAACTAATTTTATTTTGAATTTGATCAACATTGTTGCACTTTGCAACATTTGATTACATCAATGGCTAAAGCAATGGCTGAAACATGCTTTGTTTTAGTAGTTTTACCAATAAAACTGATGATATAAAAGCTCACATATCACATACAATATAACTTCATAGCATTCTCCATTTGTAAGTATGCATAAAACGATCAAAGTTATGTTACTGAATGCAATTGAGATGTATAATTGAGATGTATATTGTGAAATGATGCATTAAAGTCTAATAAAAAAATAATTAATTAATTAATCAATTAATTGTAATTATCATATAATATTAACATACATATGTTATGTGGTACTGATAAAAATGTACAATGAATGTAAAAACCAGAATGTGTAATTAAGGTATCCAGTGTGTAGAAAACATTTTTTTTTTAATTATATTTTTAATTTTTATTCTTATTTAATACAGCATTCCATCCTCTTCGCAACTGAATCATAAAGCATGCTCTGTAATGCAAAACTTAATAAAGGGAAGCAAAATTCATTAGCCACTTTCCTCAGTGTATAATAAGTCAGTAAACAATAGTGCCTAATCTAATTTTGTCTCTTCTTATGGCCTTCTGTCTCTTTTCCTTCTATACTTTACCTTTACAACACAAGTGAGAGTCAGAAAGAGAGAGAGAGATTCTCTCATACACAGTTTAGTGCAATGGTCACAAGTCTGCATTTTTATTTCTATCTTGTAGAGGCAACATTGGCCTTTCTAAATTTTAAACTTGATGGATTGGATAGATGAGCACACACAGGGGTTAAACCCTGGTCCCCAGGTCAGTGTTGTTTTTTCATACTGTAGCATGTCACACTTGTACCAAAGTGCTACTCCAAGCACAGCATTTTGTACTCTTTCAGGGATAGGAGGGAAAAATGTTTAATATTCTAGACCATACCAAACTTGCTTGCCTTACAGCGCAGAATGTTACAAAGGAGCAGTAATTTAAAGCAACTCTCGACATAGTCCCCTACTATCGGGCAGCAAAATAAGACTGTAACATCTTTCCTATTAACTTAAAATTAGGGCTGGTTCACATTTCATTAGTCATTCATTCTTCAGTTCTAATTGTGGCCAGTAACAATTGTACAACTGCATGTTTCCAGCGAGTTTCCCTCTCACTCTCTCTTTTCTTTCTCACACACTCTTTTGCACTAACTAATTTTCTTTCAATGCTAATTGATCATGAGTTCTGAAACTCTGCTTTTGTTTCATAATTTCAGCAATGAAATTGTTAACATCAAGTAAAATGTCTTTACTGTACAGCTAAAGTGTTTTTTTTTGGCAAATCTGAAAATGCAAAAATGAATATATATGTAAGGAACAATTTGTGGTCAGGCAGATTGATATTAATTATATGCTCTTTGCTTGCAATTAGCGTTTCAGTTCATATTCATGTATATATACTGTATGTGTGTGTGACAAAATAGGATATTTAGGCAGCAGTATTAGACACACAGGTCTTGAAGGCCATCCAACAAAAAAATGAAGCCCATGCATCTACAATACAACTTCTTCGAGGCAGATTGATATTAATCATATGCTCTTTGCTTGCAATCAGTGTTTCAGTTCATATTCATGTGTATATGTATATATATATATATATATATATATATATATATATATATATATATATATATATATATATACTGTATGTGTGTGTGACAAAAGGATATTTAGGCAGCAGTATTAGACACACAGGTCTTGAAGGCCGTCCAACAAAAAAATGAAGCCCATGCATCTACAATACAACTTTTCTTCGAGGTAAAAAGAAAATCAATTTCAATTTTATTTTTCAAAGTATGGGACACTTGAGGGCTAGGACCCACATGGCGAGGAAGTAAACAAAACCTTGAAAATAATAAATTCACACATTTACTGAAAATGTTCACGATAATTATAATATATATATATATATATATATATATATATATATATATATATATATATATATAATATATATATATATAATATACTAGTTATCTAAAGACCTTGTTCTTATAAAAGATAGGTACACCATATTTGCGAGTTCTTAAAACATTAAAACTACAGAATCGAGACACAAATTTCAGGATCATGTTTGACTATTATACAGGTGTATGTATACAGAAGTTTGGGTAATGTATTGGGGTAAGTAAATAACTGTTCTTGACTTCTGAATATATTAATAATAGGTGGTTATGACTATTAAAATTTTTGAATTAAAAAAATATCACTAAAATAATTATTGGTGTATTTCATTATTTGCACGATTAAGGCACCATCCCTAAGAAAGTGGCTGAATAAAAATGATAAATGAATATCACAAATATAAAATAATTCAGTTTTAATGCTCCATGGACCTTATACAGGAGATTAAAATCATTAATATCATGAATTAGGTAATGTATTAACTGCTGATTGTAACAAATTAGGCATTTAAGCATATACCGATTAAAAAACACTGTGAAAGCTTAAGGTTTATCCTAAAAGATAGTGATTAGTGTATGATTTGAAAATAAACAATAACATAAATAACACAAGAAAAAAACAATTTTGTTTAAATTTAAACTTAAATTTAAATGATCTTTAACTACCCTCAGCACCCGTTAGTACACAGAGACATGCTCAACCAAAAACTCACATGTTTGCATGTTGCACAGAATTCAACTCCAGTCTTTGTGGAGATGGAATAAGCCAAAATAGGAAGATTAGCAAAACACTAGGCAAACTTGGTGGGTAGGAAAACAAGACCAAAACAGGTCAAAACCAAAAATCTATAAAGACTGAGAGACCTGTAGAACCAGCAGAGAGTGCAACACAAACAAAGCTAGGGAAATTTCAGCTCAACTTGCTGGTTAAAATACTAAGCCCAATCGCCACTGACCAATCACACATAAAACTCAATTAAAAGTGTGAAACTAAAATCCAGGGGAGTTGGATCATACCACCTGACTAAGAGAGGAAGTATGAGGTCTAGCAAGATTATAGTAGAAAAAAACATATATTTGTAAACTAGAGATTCTAATTAAACAACAAAAAAACTGAAAAAAATATTATCATAAAACTGTGCTTTGGGTCATCTGTGGATTAGTTCAACTGTAAATGTATTAATTAAAAATGCATAAAAAGCTTTTGTTTACCTGTAGGTGGCACCCTGACTCTGTGGGTAGAAGTAAATTTTAATGTGGCACAATGCCGCTGGGAAGAATTAATACTTAGTCAACAATTCTTAGTCTGTCTTCTTGTTGTCTGCAAGAATAGCAGTTGATTTATTTGCAATAAAACATTTGTCTTATGTTAATTTTGAATGTTTTAGTTATAAACATAAAAAAGTTCTAATTGTGTGGGATTAAGAGGAATTAATCCTTGGGAGTGCTTTGGTTAGAAATTTCTTGTGCCAGGGGGCTTGGGTTACTTTCCCATCTCTAATGCTCTTTCACTCATAAAAGTTAGAAATTTATAAACAGTCTGTGGAAGATTTTATATCAAAATATCTGTTTAAGATTAGTGTAAAGTACCCTAGCTAAATTTATAAACTGATGGAACATTAGAATATGAAATACAACATTAGATGAGTGGTGGAACTTGGGACATATAGGCAAAAAATATGGGATCATTTGCTATATACAGGTAGTTTTGATATAACTGCCTTACCCAATTTGATTTTGCGACATTTAATGAGTTAAAGTTAGGATGTGATGTTAGGACTACTTTTTGTTGAAAATATTTGTTGCGGTGACAAAATACAGCGAAGTAAGCAAGGAAGATCAGGTTCTATGTGGTACATTGTCCTTACATATGCCTGTCCTTTTGTTAGGTTAGCGTATAATACTTTGTTTGTTTCATTAGTACAATACTTTCCTTTGTTTTTAAAGTCTTTTAAAGTCTTCCTCAATGTAGTAAATGTTACATAACTGTGAATTTTATTTTGCATATACTGATTTTTATTTCTATTGTAATTAATGTTTTTTTTATTATTTATTTTCTTAATAGATATATTAGATCCATCCTTTGATCCTTTCAATTAATGTCACTTTGCTGCTGAAAATGTGAATTTCCCCATTGTGGGACCAATAAAAAGCATATCTTATTTTATCTTATCTTATCTGCCTGGCTAAGTACTTCTTGGGTTAACTTATCAAAACATTGTAAGAGGGCACATGCGTGATGATAAAGGTTAATCATCAAAATTTCTTAGGTATTTACAATCAAGGCGGCAAGGTGGCTTAGTGGTTAGCACGTTCGCCTCTCAGCACTAGGGATTCCCGGTTTGAATCCCCATCTGGTTGGAGTTTCCATGTTCTCGCCGTGACTGCGTGGGTTTCCTCCACGTCCTCCTGTTTCCTCCCACAGTCCAAAAACCTAATTGACCCTAATATAGGATAAAGCGGAAGATAATGGATTTACAATCAAAGCTATGGTCCTTCGATCTTATCTAAATTAACTGGCCATAGTTCTGGCGTAGGGGATTGGGTAAATAGGAAGACATGATGTCCTAAAATTTAATCACAGGAAGAACAATGTCCCTATATAAGAAAATGGCATGAGGTGTCAATTCTTTATTTTAAATATGTGCAGCGATTGCTACATGACATAAGAAAAAAGTTGAGAGTAGTTTTTCAGATGAGTGACGCATGTCATTGCATACTCTATCTCAGCAGTTAAAGATGTTCTTCCTAAAGGTTATACAGCTTACTATGGTGCTGATTCCTGTCACAGGGGTTGGTATCTCTGGGATAAAACATTTCATAAGTTCCATAAGTTTTTCACAAAACTTCAGATTGTTGAGTTGGTTGTACTGCAAGACAACTTGAGTGACTAAAATTTGTAATTGACGTTTTATCCATATATATAAAGACAGCAAGCTCTGGTACTTTGGTGTCTCAAAATTGCGATGATGTATATCAGTATTAATGAAGAGGGCTTTAATTATTATTATTATTATGTGACAGCAGTGTTGTTGATCAGACATAGGTTTGTAAATGTAAGGCAGAGCCAAGGAAACGAGGGTGGTAATTGATTCACCTGCTGTGTGTTCTGTTGATTGTCCCTGTGTCATAAGAGCTCTCAGCAAAACAGAGACCGAGCTAAAGAAATGAGTTGCAGTTGAAACATGAAAAGAGTGTGTCTGAAAGACTTGTGAACTGTAATAGGGAGATTCGTGGTGACCACTGAAAGTTCATGGCTTCATATGAAATGAACTGACTGGTATATTGAGAAATCTAATTATGAGCATTAGATTTTTAGTGGCCAACTCAACAGCAGACAGAACACACATGGAGCCCTAATCAAAAGGTATATAAATGAGACAGTATCAATAATCAAAAAAATGTATCAGTATTCAAAACTGCAGTGGCTGTCTTTTCAAAATGATGCCATCGAGAGATCATAGTCTGGCTCTGAACAAAAGATCAGGCTCTTATCAAGTGGCCACCACATTCTGATTTAACCCCCTTTGAATTTCTATGTGTGGTATCATGTCAAGGCACTGGCTTACTCCCTCAAAATACAAAATGTTGTTTGTCTCATGGCTTTGATGGTGGGTTAGCAAGACAACTAAAGTGGTAAGGGAACCTGTTGGCACTAAGTGTTATTTTACATTTACATTTAGGCATTTAGCAGATGCTTTTATACAAAGCAACTTACAAATGAGAACACCACAAGTCAGTAGTTATGGAGAAAACCAGCAACACTGTAGAATTATGAAACCTCATCTTTATCTGATCCTTCGCCTCTCCCCTCTTTTTTTCTTTTTTCTACAACAGGTGTTTGTTAAAAAGATGTGACCAGTAGTTTCTTAAAAATGGCAAGTAACTCTGCCTTATGGACAGAGTTGGGAAGATCGTTCTACTATATTGCAGTGCATATATCTGAATAGAAGAAGAAGAAAAAGATCATTTGAGGTAAAAAAAAAAAAAAAAAAAAAAAAAAAAAAAAAAAAAAAAAAAAAAAAAAAAAGGAAGGAGTTGGTTGGTGAAAAAATTTAAGAAGAGAGAAGACAGGAGTATTAGGAGATGAAGCATGGGAGAAAGCAAGTAGTAGCAAAGAATAAAGAAAAGGCTTAAGACAGTCTATACGAGAGGTTGAGGTAAAAAAGCTGAAGACAAAGGATCAGATTGTAGACAAACCATGAAAACAGGTCTGATTAGAGGAGAGGGTTTCCTGCACCTCTAACACAGAGCTCGGAAGGACCTGCAGCAAGTTTAAATAATAAAATTAGCAAGAGAAAGTGAATGTTTAATATAATTTTAGAATGCAACACGAGGTATAGGAATGTGGAATAGTTCAGATTTTAAAGAATAATGAAGAAAAAGAATAATGAAATAAAAAAATAAAGTTAGATTAAGAAAAAGGTTCAAATTTGTAAGCAGTAGTCTTGTTTTCTGTTCTCAAAATGCATACAAAAAATTTTTGATGGCACGGGCAATGTTTGGGATGTAAAGACTTTGCACAGTGGTTCTTGCTTTTTTATAATAATATCTATAAATCACAATTGACTAATTTATATTAATACATTTTTGCCTTAAATTTGTTTATTTGGTGATCTATGTATTTTCTTTCTAACAAACTTTTTTCACTTGCAAATGTCAGTTGAGATGCATTTACAAGGCTTGAGCTTGCTAAAAAAAGGCTCTTCCCCTATGTGACAGTTGATTAGAAGATCCCATGGTGACCAGGGTACATCATTGCACCTCTTAACAGAGAGCAGTGAACAAGTCATAAGGGGAGGAGTAAAGGGCGGGGATGAGTGATAAAGTCTCTCTCTCTCTCTCTTCCTCTCTCACTCTCCCTCTTGCTCTTCTAGCTGATAAAGCTCTGACACTCTAGAGACTTAAAACAGGTCGCTCTCACTAACACAAAAAATAACCAATAGTGCACGTAGCACAGTATCATTCTACAAAATGTGCCACCTTTCTCTGCTCCTGTATTTTTCATTCTGACTGGTGGACAAAAACGATTCCTCTCGTTTGCTTTCTTTTTTTTCAACGGTCCTAAAACTGCAGGGACATCCAATCGCCCTCTCTCAATCCTCCCTCCCCTTTCCCTCCTCACACTCTGCCTTTGCCTTCTATATCCGTCTTTCTCTTTTTTCCCCTTCAGCAATGGCACGCGCCTCACTTCCTGATTGTGAGAGATGAGCGTACAAGTCAGGGAGCAGGCTGGGTAACCATAGAGTGGATGAAAGCTAAAGAGACGCCAAGAGAAGACTGGAAGGAAGGATGAAGCTAAAGAGCAAACCATAAGAGGTTTTTTTGATTGTCTAAGGGTTTATTTAAAAGGAGAGTTTGCAAAGTGCTTGGATATAACCAGTACTAAGTCTCATGAGCTGATATCTTTTTTTTTTGGTGAAGAACACAGCTGGGGTAAGCTTATAATTATTATTACAGGTTTTTTTTTGTGTGTGTGTGTGTGTAAAAGAAAGAGAGAGAGAGAGAGAGAGAGAGTGTGTGTGTGTGTGTGTGTGTGTGTGTCTCGTTGCTGATGTGAGCTTTTTTTAGTGGACCAGTAATGAATAAGCTAAACAACCAGAGAGAACAGAGGAGCAGAATAGACAACAAAAATGCTTGTAGATCACGGTAAGGCTTATTTGTATTGGATTATCGCTTGTATCCTGTGTAAGTCAAACCTTCAGCATTCGCCTACTGCAAAAGAACTCTGATGTCTTTTCACCACACAATCCTTCACACAAGCAATCACACAAACAAATTATTATATTAGTCGGTTTTTAAAACCTCATTTAACATTTTAAAATAGAAAAACAATATGCAAAGGTGTTGCTTTGTTTGTGTGTGTATGTGTGTGTTCGGGTATGTATAATTCACAACATGTAACATTTTCAACTTATGGCTTGTTGCTCTTTGACGTTCGAGTTTAAAAAACAAAGATCTACATATGAAACAGATCAAATCACAGGAGTCATGAATAATACTCCTCATTATGAACACTTCTGTTCACTCCAGTGTGCATGACATTTGTCACGTCCTTTTTAAAGTACACATGGGACATTTGCATTTAAAAGTGAATGTCTACTTTGTTTCTTAGTGCAGGAAATTGTTGAGACCAAGGTTCAAAGCCAGTTATTGCAGAGAGAGTTTAGGTAGCATCAGGGGGCGTTTTGGAGGCTTTTGGAGGGCTAGTTATCAAAAGTACTGAATAACATGAGTGGGTGACTCAAACAGGGATGTTTACAAATGAGAATACATTTTTAGCAGAGATGATTCAAGCCTGTTTTAGGTGTCGATAATAACAGTGAATATAAATCATTGTCTACAGAGCTGTAAACTTACAGCAGCCACTTATTCATAGCAATTTACAGAGGTCATTACAGCACACAATGCTAGCAGCGCAGGGTTAGACTGTGATCAAAGCCTTAACAGTGGCAGCTTGGCAATCCTTTGACTTTGTTGTCCAATATATGTCATGTCTCACTGCTTTACATGAAATTTCACTAAAGGAATTTGGTTTGATTCTTACATAGTTCAGAAATTACAATTTGAATGTGAAATCTGAAAATGCTAGAATAATTATTATGTTAATAAATAACCAAAAACAACCCTTTAGATTATTAATTTAAAGTCTGGTATGAAACATCAGATTTACCACTATCCAAGGTTTTAGGAAATTTATGGAAATTACTACCAAGATATTAAGTTAGTATTAAGCCACAGTTTGTGTTAATACTATTTCCTAATTATTGCACTTGTATAAACTTAAAAATATTGTGTAAATCAGTAACAGATTGATAGTATATACAGTATGCAAAAGTGAGCAGCAGTAGGGAGTAAAAGCAAATATGCATACCTTGCTACAAAATGTCAGTCATGGAATCACAGTACAGTATGAATGTCAGATGAGAGGCAGTGCTGCTTGTTTTCCTTCTCAAAAGTCTGTTCTTTCATTTGACTAAAGTACCAAGCTAACGTACTGTGTGTCGCTTCAGGAGAGTCAGAGCAAATACATGTTTTTTTTCTGTTTGCAGGCAGATTACCCTACATGTACATGCTGTCAGACTGTAGGATACTAGTATTTGAGATTACATGCACTGTGTTATGTTTCTAATAAGAAAATCCCTGCTGCGGTTAGTCAGATACAACTTGTTAATGAGACATATAGATAATAAAAATAATCTGATAATTTACAAAAAAAAATATTTTTGAAAAAAAAGAAAAGACAAAAGAGTTTATAAATTATAAACCTAATTTGACCTATGTGACAAACTATTATAATCTTGGCAGTATATAGTACCAGTCACGTTTAGACATATCTTCAGCATAACTTATAAAACTACTCACAATATCATAAAAATGTATCATTAATTTAAACAGTCCACTGCATGAATAAATGCAACCTGAAATTGAATTAAGCAAAGAGGATGCCAAATAGATTCCATGTGCCAAATAAACAAGACTATAAGAACTGTTACCAACAAGAGTGCAAAAGCCAGCATTTGTGATGGCATAGATTTACACCAGTGCCACATCAAGGTTATATGCATATATGTATAGATATCACTGATAAAGAGGCTAATATTGATATTTCAAATAGATATATGCTGTAGATGTATAGATGTATGCATTATAATGTCAGGTCTTATTTTGCAGTAGTTACAACAGTGTGACTTCCTAGATGTGTGCTTCTCTGTCCTTCTGAGGAAATTTGTAAACCATAAAGAGGAGAATCAGGCCATGATAACGCAATTCTAGTCAATAGAAATGGTGACGTGAGACCAGCAGTAAACCTGACTTTATCAATAGTTTGTAGCAGGAATCAAATTTTATAAAGTGAATTGTTAATGTAATTAAAAAAAAACCACATTTTTAAGCTTTAAGTTAATTTATTTATATATTGATATTTATAATACTGCATTGTCCTCAACAACTTAAAAAATGTAAGTCCTGAGCTCAGAAAAAGAAAGATGAAGTGACAGTGGCAAGAAAACAACTCCATTGTATTGAATAATCTATTTAATCCATTGTATTTATTAATGTATTTATAAAATTTATTAATCTTTTCACTGTCTAATGTGTCATAAAAGTAAGAAAACTTACAAATCACTTTAAAAAATATGTTTTAGGAAATATGCATTGTACATAGACCAGCTTTTATTTAATTTTGTATGGAAGTAGTCAAATTAATAACATGCACAATTAATGTCTTATATATTTTATACCTTTTTACCAAATAATAGTCTGTAATTCAAATATGTTTTTTTTATCGTAGTACAAATCTGCAGTCAGTGGGACTAATTTTATTTTATTTTTTTCTGTCAGTTAGCAAAATTATACTTGATTTATTTAAGAATCAACATTATAACCATCACTTAACATAAGTCTAAATTAAATCTAATATGTAGATTGAAAAACTGATATAAGAAAAAGAAACTAAGATTTCTTTATAGATTCAATCACTTTGATAATTCTGATGTTTGTTAATTAAAGCAATATAATTAGTACAACTCTTATAATTAAAATTCAATTATGGTGCATTAAATGAATTCATGTTTGTAATTTAAATAAAAAAGTTTTAACAAGAGGAAATAAATCCATGATGACATTCTGTCTAAGCATAACAAAACTTACATGATGTTATATTACATGCAGTTATATATATATATATATATATATATATATATATATATATATATATATATATATATATATATCCCCCCCCCCCCCCCCCCCCCCCCCCCCCCCCCCCCCCCCCCCCCCCCCCCCCCCCCCCCCCCCCCCCCCCCCCCCCCCCCCCCCCCCCCCCCCCCCCCCTTCATCTTCATGTAGTAGCTGAAACGGGTCTGCTGTACCTGGAATATTTCCTAGTGTGACTGAAAAAGCACAACAAACTATAATGAGCACACTTCCTATGACCAATAGTACCCAAATAGATGAGGTAAAAAAAGAAAAAGCAGAAGAGAAAGGACACAGAATTGTTTCAGAATTTTGTTCCTGCAGGGTTCCTGATGACTAATCAACTGAAAGCAGATGAGAGCTTTAGAGACATGGGAGTAGCAGGGGTATAACATTTGACATACACCCTGTCATTTTTTGTAAGCCTCTGTATTTTTACCTTCTCTGTGTGTCACTTAATGTGGTATTAACTAGGTTAAAATGATTATACAATTTAGACAAAAGATATGTGGTGGGAGGTAGCATTAGCAATAATCTGTTGAAATACAGAACAGAGATGTGCCAAACTTTTCATATGTGCAGTAACCAGAGAAGCTGACTTCCAATAGGATATTTTTTATTATTCCTGCCATCATTATTATGATTATTATTGGTATTATTATTATTATTATTATTATTAATAGGGTGGCATGGTGGATTAGTGGTTAGCACATTCACCACTCTAGGGATCCATGTTCAAAAAATGTTCTTTTTGTGTCCACATGGGTTTCCTCCTGGTTGTTATGTTTCCTCCCACAGTACAAAATCATGAAATTGCCTCATGTAGTGCATTTTTGCATCTCCTTTCATGATCTTAATGTTGAGGATTAAGCAGGAGATGATGAATCCTTCTTCTTCTTCTTCTTCTTCTTCTTCTTCTTCTTCTTCTTCTTCTTCTTCTTCTTCTTCTAAAAAGTCAATCCACTGGATATAGGCTACCCTTTTTGTTGCTAGCAAAAAGACATCCACTGCTCAGATTTTGTCTGGACATGAAATCACTAAATCCATGCCCTAACAAAGAACAGCCTAAATGTGAATCACCTGCATATTAACACTCTTAGATGTGGATATGTGTATGTCAAAGGATTAGGTTCACTTTGATTGCTCTGCAAAGTGGGCATACAGTCAGTATATAATTAAAATCCAGTTTCCTTGGATGTAGATAATCATGCGTCTATGTTTGGTACCACCTACTAATTGTGCTTATCTTAAGTAGCTCAGCATGCAGTGCACTCACACTGGCTGTTAAAATCTACTGTTAAAGGAACACACTCTTTCAAGTGAATACTATTTCATGATTTAAAACATATATTGTACGAATATACGAATCCAATATATACATCATATATATAAATATAATGTTTTCTGATTATTAAATAGCACATGGAATAAATCTGATCAAAACTTACATTACTTAAGATAAACAGAGTAATTGGAATGGTTTGTATAATTTTCACCTTTTGCCTATTACATTGCTCAGGTGATTTCACACACAAGACAGGATAATAATGTGTGCTATATGTTGAGAACAAGTGGAAATAAATGTTTTAGCTCACTTGTTGGGTTCCTTTATGGCACACAAAGGCTTTGGGTTACAAGCACAAGTTGTAAGACTTTCACCCAGTTTGGTAACATAGAAAAGAAAAAAGATCTGTTACTGCTCTGATGTAACATGATGAAATAAACACTATAAACCTGCGATTTATTTTTTTTTTCTCTCAATTCAGATCCTTAGACTATTGCAAAGCATATACACATAGTCACACCTAAGGAGCAATTTTTCTGTTGCAGTTCAGCTGACTTAAATCACAGCAATCCTAAATAAAACTCACACTTACTTGGGACAACCATGAAAACCTAAAATAAAAAGACTTACTCCTCCTTCCCTGGAAATTAAGCCTTTAATCTTTCAGTCATGACACTGCTACTCTCACTGTACCACTGTGTTTTTTATATTATGTCAATTGCAGTACATTAAAGATGCACCAAAATATTGACAAGGCTTAATTAATTCTTTTAATTGTACACTTAAGACATCTGAGTTTAAGATGAATCTTAAAAGTGTCAGGCTGGCTTATTGCGTACATTGCAATATATTTTCTTTATTAACACAAAGGTCAGGAATAAGACCCCACCGAAAACCAGCAATGAAAATTAGAACCCATAAAAACTAAATCCCAAAACAAACAGGCTGGTAGGTGTTTAAAGGAGAAGGGCTTAGGCAAGAGTCTGAGGTAGAACCACAAAGCAGGAGCTATTTCTGAAACAAAGACAAAAATACATGCAGAATAGTATTATGTTAAGTAAAATCAATTAATTGCAACAGGAGCAAAAGTAAAATACCTATACAAAGGGAAGCAGAAGAGATGGGAATGAAATTAGAATAACTAAGATGAGTTGGAATGGCCACAGCCAGGTAAAGAAAGTGGGACAGGTGATGAAACAGGTGTCATAGGACAGTTTTTATAGGACAGTTTTTTGGCATTCAGATCTATGTGTGTTATACAGCAGTAACATAGTACATTCTGCATAGTACATTCTGCATTAGTCAGGTAAACAAAAATACTTGAATGGAAATGCCTTCAATTAAATAACACTTTATATTTATTTTGCATAAATTGTATGCCCACATGCACTCTTCATGTTAGAACCAATTCTGAATTATGCCGTGGCACTTCACATTTAATTATTTAGTTGTGTTATGAGGGCATGATCACAGGTTGAAATCACCTATACACACTCAAATAATCAGTTTGACAATATCTATTTTCTCCACTCAAGAGCTCACACTCGCTTCATCTCAGCCACTCAGTGCCAACAAAAGAAAGTGACTATTTTAATCACACAGACAACTTGCAGTGTCTGTTTACCTGTCTGGATTTCGTGACCACCCTCTTCCATTTCGGAATTTAAGTGTTTTATTTCCAGTTTTCATTGGTTGGTTGTGAATATGCTGTTGTTCATGTGTAGGATCATTTTGTTTAATTTTTATAGGTAATTCTGGCTTCCTGGTGTTCTGATTTATGGATTCCTTATAAAATGAACTTACTCATTACCCCGTATAGATTGTGTTTCTGGCTTTTTGCTGCCTAATAGTTCTTTTGCTATTATAATGCATTTTCCAGGCATTATCTGGTATTCAGCTAGGCTGCTGTATCACCTGGTGTTCAATTAGAAAGACTTTTTATCTTTTGTTATTTAGCCTATTATTTTGTGTTATGCTTGATCTGCTGTTTTTCATTTTTCTGGTTATTTTTTGGTCCTCATGATCTTTTCTAAGTGTTTTTTTTTCTTCTGGTGATTAAGGTAGGTTTATTATAACTATTGTTTAAAAATTTGGCATACTCACTGAACTTGTAACACATATTATTTGTTTGCAAAATCTGTAATGCATCTTATTATAGCTGTTTGTTCTCCACTGTTGATTAAGTACTTTTTTAAGTTGGCAGTGTGCTTTGATTTGTCATGTTACATTGTAAAATTCCCTCTAATTTTTCAGATACATCTGTACATTTATACATTTGCAGGCATAATGTTAAATATGAAGTTTGCTGCTAACAACATGAGGTATCAGAATCAGAATATTTTATTAATCCCAGAATATTTTATTAACCCCAGGGGAATTCCAGATTCCAAAATTGACATTGTCAGCCTGTTTAAAAGTAAACAAGCAAGCCCATGCCATGGCATTACCACAACATTTCACAAGTTATTTTTTCTTCCACCACCTTTTAGTTTTCCCACTCATTTGAAGATGTGCATCTTGCTCTCACTATGCCATAAAACTGTTAAAATTTTTTCGTCAGATATCCGTACAATAAATCTAACTGTCTTAAAAGTTTGCATCATTGCTTTAGTAAAACCAACAGATACAGAAAACCAGATACTGGTTTTTCTGTATGGAGCAAATACTTCATGCTTAAAGCATTTGTTATTCTGCTTATTCTAGTATACAACATCAAACAAGTATCTAACAGTAACTCAACCTTCTTCTTGATCATCTGCAATCCCGAACATCACAATGCTCAGAAAACTCTAATATCTCTCCCTAGATGTTTAAATGCAGAATGACAAGTCACTGCAAAGGCATTTTAAGGTATGTTACTCCTAATAGTCACACCAATAATTAATTATATGCAGCAGAGAAGTTTTTTAGGGAATGGAAAGCTGCTTAGAACATGAAAATAAATGTGCCTAAAAGCATAAGTGAAGCTGGAACCTAAATGTCTAAATGAATGAGAAATTAGCTACACTAGGAGGATAATAGAGGTGATATAGTATAGTAATCATATAGGTCTATTGTGTAACCGACTGTTACCTGTCAGTACATCAGAGAAAGGGGGATATGTCTGAGCAGAGAATATGATTAAGCTATGGTTGAGTTTAATGATACAAGATGAGCCCTGCAAAGGCATAATCCACTGCCCTGAAGTGCTTGAATACACTAAGCGGATCACTGTTGCTTTAATGCCTACCATATGCCAATCAGCCAGTTAACCAGTTATGTTTTCATGTTCCCAGCTTTCATAACTTGATTTAATCTTTATATATATATATATATATATATATATATATATATATATATATATATATATATATATATATATATATATATATATATATGATTGTCTAATTTATTTTATGGGACTTATTTTATTTTTATTTTCATTTATCACTTTCATATTTAATGACCTTGAACAAGTAAATTTCTTCTTAGCAGAAATAAATGATCTCTAAAGTGCAGAATAAAACTTTTGCATTTGGTGTATAGAAAGTAGAATGCAGCCTGACTAAGAAAAGTTCCAAATATTTTTCTTCTGTTATTAGTCATTAATTTATTTTCTAGGTTAATGCCACACCCTCTAACTATCTAAAATAAAAATATTGTACTGGGCAGATACACTAGGCTTTTTTTTTTTACACATTTTTTTTCTGAAGTTGTTAATATCTCCCACTCATCTTGGAGTACTTTTAATAAGATTTTAGATATGTCTGTAATATGCCTATTGAGCCATTTGTGAGGTCAGACACTGATGTTTATGTGGAACGAAAATGTTTGGTTTCTACTGTAGTTTATCTATCTTTTTTTGTGTACAAAAGATGAATCTCTCTAAATGTAATATATAGGTCAGATTATTATTATAATAAATAAAGACTTATTTCATTACTGTTTAATACAAATTATAATTAGCTTTCTTTGTTAATAATACTGTTCCTTCCCATTTTTCTTAAGACAAGGGAAATATATTTTGAGCCTAAACAGCTCAAATTAAGGGTTGGCTGTGATGGATGATCCTTTATCTGTGAGAGATATTGCACCTGTTTCCCCCCTGAATGATAGCTATTTCACCCCATCATTTATATTGATTTGTTTCAATTCCCACTCAGTCCTCACACACACTGAAAAATGCACACATTGTATTCCTCAGTGTGTTTTAACATACACACAATGATTCACATTAAGAAAAGACAAGTTAAAAGCTATAGTTTTAACCATACAGGACCATTAAAGGAACATGAGTTTCTTTCCACATTCTTTATATATGTGTATATAGGTAGTGTGCATGATGGGATAATATGTGAGCACTAGTTAATATGCAGAGCTAACTTAAAATTTAGAACAAGAAAGGAAGTATTCTATTGTGAAAACAAAGTGTACATGTCAAAATCTAATGGAGACAAATCATCGTCTACTTCCGGAGATACACATTTTATGTTTGTCCACTTAAACGATTTCGCAGCTATTCCTTGATCCACATATCAACTGTTCATTCATCATCGTTGTAACCCAAGCATTACATGGTATGCCATACCATTATTTTCACATTTGTAAAGATTTTATTTTGTAAATTTTCTGTTTTATGTTTAATTTTAGGCGGCACGGTGGCTTAGTGGTTAGCACGTTCGCCTCTTAGCACTAGGTATTCCCAGTTCGAATCCCCATCTGGGTGGAGTTTCCATGTTCTCCCCGTGTCCGCATGGGTTTCCTCCAGGTTCTCCGGTTTCCTCCCACAGTCCAAAAACGTGGATCAAGTCAATTGCGTTTTCCAAATTGCCCCATGTAGAGTGTGTGTGTGTACATGTGTGAGTGTGTTCCCAGTGATAGATTGGCGCCCTGTCCTGGGTGTATCTGCCCAGCGCCCGAAACTTTCTCCCCTGGATGGGCATGGGGAACCCCACCGCAACCCTAATAGAGGATAAAGCGGAAGATAATGAATGAATGAATGTTTAATTTTGATGTTAAATTAAGGGATATAATATTACTATTGCTGTTTTATTTCCCCTTTATAATTAATAGTACATAATATCTGATAAACTACAGCAATTTTTCTTTTGGTTAAGGCTCCTTTCGCCATCACATAGATTTGTTTACTTCCAATCGTGTCCCATTTTGAGAAAGACTGCACTCAAAAATGTGTTTATTATTTGAGAATGGTTGGCCAGGTCCTTTCCTTATGCATTTAGCTTGTTTTGTTCTTTCCATGTATCTGTAAACTCTTTCTTAAAATTTGGGTTGCTTTAACATTTTTAAAATGTTTTTGAATTTGTTTAGGGTCTCTTTGTAAAATCAACTGTGACCTGTCCAGGATTTTTCATTAGGAATCTTTGTACTTATCATGCTCATGTTTTAGAATTTTAGGTATTAGGTGCTTATTATTGCACAGTTTCCAAAGAAGTATTTGAATTTAATCATAATATATGTTTATTATTATTACTATTCAAGGTTTTTTTTTTCAATTGTGTGATTTTGTGTTTTTTTCAATTGGTTATTAGAGCTTGACTTGTTTACAGTCATGAAAAATTTAGCATAGAGTCACGGAATCTCTGAAGACAAACACTGGCAGTAGAAAGGGTAATGCTAAAGAGCTCAGTGACTTGGCAATGTGGCACTGTCATAGAATACCTCTCTTTCCAGTTGATTGAATTTCCATGGCAGATGAGCCACACACATGGATAACATTAGTATGTGTAATCCAACATTTGGCTTTAGAGCAGTAACAATGTGTTTAGTTGACTGATAAAACAATTTAATGTATTGTTCTGTTAAAGTGTAAGTAATTTAACAAATGACTGAAGAACACTCACTACCTGCCTAAATGCAAAATATAGAATAGTTCATTGTTCTTGGTGATGTTATTGAAATAAGGATTTTTATCACTATACATTTTGGACTATTAAGGTAATTTTTAGGCGGCGGCACGGTGGCTTAGTGGTTAGCACGTTTGCCTCTCAGCACTAGGGATTCCCGGTTCAAATCCCCATCTGGGTGGTGTTTCCATGTTCTCCCTGTGTCTGCGTGGATTTCCTCTGGGTTCTCCGGTTTTCTCCCACAGACCAAAAACATGGAATAAGTCAATTGAGTTCTCCAAATTGCCCCATATAGAGTGTGTATGCGTGCGTGTCTGTGTGACTGAGTGTGTGCCCAGCGATAGATTGGTGCTCTGTCCTGGGTGTATCTGCTCAGTGCCCGAAAAGTTCTCCCCTAGATGGGCATGGGGAACCCCACCGTGACCCTAATAGAGGATAAAGCGGACGATAATGAATGAATGAAAGTTAATTTTTATGCATTACGTTATTTCTATTATTAAATAAGATAAAAAAATTAAACTGCAATATTTGGGGTTTTATCAGCTTATTTAGTGATGAAGGACATGCAGGTGGTTGGGGTGACGGAGGAAGATATGTAGGACAGGGTTGGGTGGTGATCATCCACTGTGAAGTGATGCTACAAACTGAGCATTTTACAAAAACACCAGTTGATGTGTTAAATTTATTATTGAAACAAGTGTTATAAGATACTTTGTTTTTTACAAATTTGTCTGTCTATGCTTCTTTATCTTTGTCTTTGTTATTTTGGGTGCGATAGCTTAGTTTTTAGGATGTTTTGCTATCGATTTGGTTGATAAGTTTGTGAGTTTAAACCCAGGGTCAAAAGTTGCTAAAGGATTTTTGTATCAAAGCGTGTGATGTGATGCTTGTAATTTTTTGCTCTATCTTGCCATGTCTCTTTCACCCCAACCTGCATATTCTTCATTACCCTATTCATAAACCTCTTTGGCCTTCCTCTCCTTCATCTCCTAGTATCTCTATTCTCAGCATCCTTTTGACAATATAAATCTGATTGTAGTTTCTTCTAGACTTGTCTATAGTTTTTCATCATCATTTTGAAAGCAAACATTGCATCAGTAGTGAAATTTGCTGGTATGAAACCAAACTGCTACTCAGAATCTTTACCTATTTTTCTCAAACTAGCTTTTCCTTTTCAGTGGTTGATCAACATAGAAGCTTTCTATCATAAAATTTAGCCATAGTATTACAGTCAAATAAAATTTGCCAATCAGGTGAATAACTATTAGTTTATCAGCACTATGGGATATAAAAAAGGAGAAAAATAAGACAAAGCATGTTATCCTCTAAGCCAACATGTCACGCAGCTATCAAAGATATAAAGGAGGCACGGGCAGGTGCAAACAACTGAGAGATTTAATCAGAATAAGTAGATGCTGAACAAAAACCTGGTAAAAGGCAGAAGGAAGAAAATAATAGAAATGTGGTTCAACAGCTGAGAGTTCCTTGAGGACATGGTGCTTTAAAGAGAGGCGGATGCCGAAGAAAAGGCAGGGCATAGATGGCACCAGAAATAAATGAAACTTGGAGTCACTCTGAATGAGCATTCTGCAAAAGCAGAAAAAGGTAATAAACACTATAAGGAATTCTATGATGAGTGTTGTGTATAAAAGACCAATATAAGGCCGAAAAAAAAATGCTGATAAAAGGGAAAAAAAGGAAATTGCGTGTGCTAATGAGCACCAAAAGAGACATGTTGGTGCCCTAAGTTCAACCTGGATTTAATTGGAAAGTGCATGAACTAGCAGAGTGGACCTATTCCAACCTCTATTAGTAGCCAAAGCACAAAAGCCTAGAGCATACTGAGTGACGAAACTACTGTTGTTAGGGTTAAGAAGCAGTTATTTATAGGTATAACACTGAAAGGATGCTGATAAAAAAATCACTAACAGATAATTTAAGAGCCTTAAAGAACAGGTTGTAATCCTGGGACTCCTTGTAACAGTTGAGTTCCAGATGGCAGTTTGAGATGCGCCAGTTTTGCTACACATTAAAAAAGGAATAAATGAAACTTTCTTTTTTTGCATAAAGGTGAAGGATGATTACTCATAAAAAGCAACTGCAGCAACATTATCTATCACAGTTGATACTCTAACCCACTAATTGTGTAATTTTCCCAGAAATCTGCCTGTCAAGTTGGTGAAATGTAAAAGACAAAGAAATCCTTGATAGGTGAAGGACCGTACATGGACTTAAAAAAAAAATTACAAACATATTCTAAATTAACTATAACTTTGCCATAATCATACAACATAAACCACACATATTTTAACTTTAAAATCTAATGATTTACAAGTTTTGCGCTTTTACTACTGTTTTGACCACATTCTTTTAAAATTGTATTCATTGCATAATATCACAAAACCGAGTCCATCTATGCAGTATGTGGTTCTCATGCCATTATGCAGATGAAGAAAGTATTCCTATAAATGAAGTCATTACCTAGTCCACTGCTTTTTAATCAAGATACCATATTTATATTTCATCAAAAGTAAAATAAATAAAAGCCTAAAAAATAAATAAATAAATGCATTTTTGAAGAATGTAATAAAGAGAACAGTAGGAAAGGCACCCCCTCCCAAAAAAGAAAATAAATAAAAAATCAATGATAGTAGCATCTTTGGGAAATCAATATTTACATTTACAAGAATGTTATAAAATTGTAATAAAAAATTTGTTACAAAATAAGCAAAAATTATTTTGTAAAAAATATTAATAATAATAATTATTATTATTAAAAAAATAATCTGTTTGAATGTTTAACAAAAAGATTGAAACTATTTGAGCAAGAAGCTGTGATCAGTAACACAATCTTGTGAGGACAGTCCATGGTCAAACACACAACATTTGAAAATTGAGTAAATGGAAGCCAAGATTAATAAAGCAAACTCTACAAAATGAAGTTTGTTTTGTAATTCTCTTTGTATTTTCTTAATTTCTTCTGGAGTATAATTAGCAAAAAACATCCTTACTTGATTTGTCCAAACAAGTCTTTCATTTCACTTTTGTATGACAATGTTCAAAAATTTCCTAAATGAATAAAATGATTGGATTTTCAATAAATTTGGCTTCCAGTAATTCTTTTGCATAATTATGCATAGCTGAATGGATGTATTGATTGGCTTGTGAGGTAGGGCTAACTAAATGTCTAAAGGTTAAAAATTGAAGTAGAGCTTTGTTGCTTTTGTTGCACATTTTAATTTAATTTAAAGTGAGCAGCAGTTTCAACTTTAAAAAGCCCGGCAAATATAATGTGAATTGGCCCTTTAAGGATATAAATTCAATGATAAAGGCAAAGTATCTCTGTCTATGGAATAATACATAAGAAAAGTTACATCGATGCCATCTTAGAAACTGTTCAAGATGGTAGTCAAGAAAGAATTGTGCCACACACATGACACAAAAAAGCATAACATTTACATCGAGCTACAACATGTGATGTGTTATAGATGAGAACAGACATTCATCCCACACTATTTTGGATTTAATGCACAATACATTGCTGCACCATCTCTGAAATGACAGTCACCATCTAGCTCAAGGGCAAAATAACTGTTTTTCAATTTTAACAAAGGGCTCAATGACGGTCATTCCTATTTTGGTAGTCAACAATATGATCTCTATAAAAAAGCACAAATAAAAAGGAAATACTCTGAAGATATCGTGTTCATATGTCTTAATCTCAAATATTCAACATGCTAAATTGTCACTATTAAATAGTCTGTCTATATGAGAGACCTTTGTAAAACACAGTGTCTACAAAAGACATCATTTTGATTTGAGTAAACAACTTACTATTTGAAATAAGAATCAGCCACCTCACACTGCCACTGCCTCATATAAACTGTGAGAAGAGATAAAGCGCTGTGCTTCAACCATAAAAATGGAATAAGAAATCACCCTGACACAGCCACGCGTCTTGAGGGTGAAGAGAGGGGAAAAAAGTGAAAAGAGTTTTTGAAGGTCATTGTGTGACAGCCACTTTCCTGCCTGTAATCACCAAGGGGTATGATGAATTTGAAAGGGTTGGTATAGCTTGAGGTTAATCCATTTGGTTCAGGTGGGAAAACGAATGGCAAGAAAAGTGAGGAACTTTAGGCAAGAACTGCAAGATTCATGGAACTCAGAATCAGTAACTGCACCAAAACACAGGAATTTATTTTTAAATTGTAACTTTGAAATCACACAGCCATCTCTCAAATAATGTACGTTTTTATTCCCTTGTTATACCTTTATGTATTCTTTGTATCAAATAATACACTGTCAGCTAAATGAAAGGATAAGTAACAATGTATGTCTTTAAAATTTACTTACATAATACTCATTTACATTTAGTGCAGAAAATAAATTTCAGTAAATATATATATATAAAAGTTTACAAACTTCCACCCAAGAGTAATTTGCAATAATTTATTAATTAATTATATTATTTATAATTAATAAGAAATTCATAGCAAATGTAATTTGCCAAACAAATACATTTTACTATGTGTAACATTAAAAAAAAATTACCCACAATCAAAATTGTAAAATATTAGCCTTGATGTTCTAACAGCAATAGCACCGATTTTCCAATAAAGGTGCTTAGTAAGTGAAAATTTATGACTTCACATAACATGATTTCTGGTCTGCTGTCCCATGAAGTGAAAAAGGTAGGTAGAACACCTTGATAATGTTTTATTATTATATTTATTTATGAATTAATTTATTTTACATCGCTTCAAGAACACCATATTCAGTGCAGTTGTCAAACCTGCATGAGAATGTCTTAATGGAGCAGTCAAGTGAGGAGGTTGGCAAAGAGGTTTTTGAAGAAATTATAGATTCTAGCTGTGCCGTTCAGGTTGTCAACAGGTTTCCCTAAAGTGCAGTCTACAGCAAAATAAAGTGAGACAAATACTGCTTGTCTCTGAACTGAGGGATGCTCCCACAAAACTGCAGATTAGAACTGGTTAAAATCAATGATGGTCAGCAAAAACTGTCAGTTGTCTTAATAGTGGTCTAACAAGCAGACAGAGTACAATGTATATGCATTAGATTAGCATGTTTTAAAATCATTAGAAAAAATCTTTTCAACATTTGACCTAACATATAAAAACAGACATGCTTCTACCTAACTGTGATTGTCTTAAAGTAATACAATTGCTAATTTATGAGATTTAAAAAATAATATAGTGGTTGTGTATTTAAAAGGTATGTATGACACAAATAAAATGGGTACAAATATAAATTTTATGACATTACTACTTAATGTCATAAAATAATTAATGTCCTGGTATTTAACATGATTAAAAAGGGTGAGCCCACATTTGCACATTTTTAAAGGCTAGCTCACTGACAGAGAGATTTTCATACTTTCATTCTTATTAGGGGATTTGCATGCATTTCAGCACCCTCTCAATCGAATATGTTAGATTAATTTTTTATGTTAGATTGCTTTAATAACTGGCATCGGAATTGCAATATTATAGCCTAGAACTAATGTACTATTTGATTACTGTGCTTACAGGGCAAATAAAACAATAGTGAACTAGAGCACATTCTAACGTGCTATTACATTCTGAGCCCATTAATCTATTGCATACACGGTGGAGAAGGGTGTCCTTTTGAGTTTTTAATGAAAAGTAAAATTAGGTTTAAAGAACATTTTAGCTGCTATGTAAATATACAGTTATATTTGTGAAATGCAATATCTAAAAATAATTTATGTCTTTAGTCAATATTTTCTAATCAAGCATAAATATTGGAAATACACATTTATGTTACATTAAACAAAGCTTGTTTCTTTTGTGCATCAATAAAATGAAAGACAGGCCACAGTAGCTGAGGTAGAACCTCTTAAGGAAGCATAATTTGATTTCTGATAAAAATCAAGAGGCATTAGAGTGGTTGTATTCATAAGAATGATTCTAATGGATGAAATGTAATAAGACCTACGTGTTAATTGAAAACTCAACTCCCTGCAAGGACCTAATGCTCTATCAATTCTATGCCAAGCTTCTCAAATGTGTGCATATCATGCATCTGCTGAGTAAAAAAAAAGCAATCAAGTTGAGTCATAAATATTAACAACGTGAGTCGAAATATGAACACGTTCCATGAAAAAGTATTTTACACAATTAAGACATTTTACTCATACACAGACCCAAGGATAATGAAGTATTATTTAAGCAAATGAGTCGATTGACCGTAAAACAGATTTAATTGTGGCTAAGTTTGTATTAACAGCTTTTGGGGCTGCTTCATCTTAGACATACACTAATTCAATTATCGGCTCAAGTTTAATGCTAATTAAAGATTGTTTTTTTTCTTTGGTAAATTATCTGGAACTGATCAAACTGGATCAGTGTGGAGCATAAACTGCAGCCCAAGGGATTTTTATGATTATGTAATAGGTGGTATAAAACATGATTAATGTGCTTAAGTTTTTCACTTTGTATGTGTTTCTTATTGTAATGAATACTTGTTCAGACTTAGCCATTTTTTTTTTCAAGAAGCAGTTGCCATGAAATGCCATAGTGTTTGGCACTAAAGAACTGGAACCCAACCACATGAAAGGGTTACCAAATTAATGACTACCTAAATCAATGGATTTATTAATATTAACAAAAAAATAATAATTCATAATTATATAATGGCAAATATTCAACACATGACTTTTGCACATGACCTTTTTACGGATCTACATTAGAATTAAGATGACCCTTACTGCCCTAAGGTATCTCAAATAGCACGGACCCCAAATACAAATGAATTAAACAAAAATATGCACCTATCACCTAGACTTTTTCTAATCATGCTGAATGGCTAGGTGGATGACCCATCCCTGTATGAGTACCCCCACCTATAGCATGGCTCAATCTGTAACTTATACCATGGCACCATAAATCACCTTCAGGACATCTTTTCCTTACTACAGGACAGCCAGCCTTAGTTGGGCATTCTGCACACCTCTCTTCACTAGGAACAGCCCAGCTAACACCGTACATGACTGAAGACACATATATGCTAAAGTGTGTGTGTGTGTATATATATATATATATATATATATATATATATATATATATATATATATATATATACCCCCCCCCCCCCCCCCCCCCCCCCCCCCCCCCCCCCCCCCCCCCCCCCCCCCCCCCCCCCCCCCCCCCCCCCCCCCCCCCCCCCCCCCCCCCCCCCCCCATGCTTTTTTTTATTTTACTTTCGGCTGGAAACTTATGAAAAGGCCTATGGCGCTTTTGCTGCCAGTGGACACACAGAGTGGTGACACATTGTGCACTGTCCCTGCACTTCAAATGACAATGACAAGCAAGGGTTAGAAAAAAAGAAAAAACATTGTAGAAGCAGAGAGGCAAGTTATTAGAGACAATCCAAAAGAGAAGCTGTTCTAATGATAATCCAGGCCCATCCACTGTTAATTGCATGGGAGTCTAACACACAAAATGTGGCCACCCCTCATAACTTTGTAGTGCAATAAAATGTCCTACTCAGGTATGAGGACGATAGTCACAGGGAGTTTCTACTGTACCTACTTCTAATTAAAATAATTTTTGGATATTACATTTAAAAGTTTACAGATTTATAGAAAAAGCTTGTACAGTGCACTACCTTTGAAACTGTTTTTCAGTTTATAATAAAATATCAATCTTTAGTTTAGTAGGTAACACTGTCCATGTATAATTTTTGTACAGAAACCCCATATGTGAAAAACTATATATGCATTTATTCAATGCCACCGCTACATTTGAATTTTATAGGTGTTAGTTTTGTCTTATTTTGTCTTGTTAACATATTTACATGCTGCTGAAATGAAAATAAATTTGTAAATGATTAAAAGTTGGAATAGTGACAATTATGTTCCATGATATAGTAAGCATGGTGCACGTTTAAATGTTTTTGAAGTATTTTAATTGTCATAGTGTATGCTTTATGCATACTTTCACTGAAAATATATTTCCTTTTTTAGTGACTTCTGTCACATTTTATTATTTTCCTTAAAATTAAGGAAAATAAATGACTAATGACAAAAATAATGATGAAGATACTGGTTTACAAAGTGTAATACATTTAGTTTTTTGTTTTTTTCTAGTAAAGCATGGCATGAGTAACAAATTACCATTGACATATCAGCATGTCCTCTCTAAAAAAGTACCCTTATCATGAGCTGACACTTCCGGCCACCACGTTTTGGTGGCCTGTCTAGTTCATCCTTGAAGAAAATGATTTATTAATGCCATGGTTTGCTGGAGGTCATCTCTGCTGCTGCTTTATATTAAACAAAATATACATAATAGAAGGATTTGAGTGCTTTCCTGCACATTTCTTTCATTCATGACATGCACTATTAAAACCTTATGATGCTAAAAAGCGGTGAAGTATACAGGTTTATAGGAGTTGAGATATAAAAGAAAATTAAGGTCATTCATCTTAACTTCAGATTATGTCTTGAGTGGAATTTTGAATGTGGTTTTTAAAGTATTTCCAATGATTCTTATAGTTCTGTTTCTATAATAATAATAATAATAATAATAATAATAATAATAATAATAATAATAATAAGGGCGGCATGGTGGCTTAGTGGTTAGCACGTTTTCCTTTCAGTGCTAGGGAATCCCTGGTCAAATCCCAATCTGGGAGGAGTTTCCATGTTCTCCCCTTATCCGTGTGGGTTTCCTCCAGGTTCTCCAGTTTCCTCTCACAGTCCAAAAACATGGATCAAGGTAAATTGCATGCTTTAAATTGCCCCATATAGTGTGTGTGTCTGTGTGAGTGAGTGTGTGCCCAGCTATAGATTGGCACCCTGTCCTGGGTGTATCTGCCCAGCGCCAGAAACGTTCTTCCCTGGATGGGCATGTGGAACCCACCGAGACCCTAGTAGAGGATTAAGCAGAAAATAATGGATGTATGAGTAATAATAATAATAATAATGTGGGCGGCACGGTGGATTAGTGGTTAGCACGTTCGCCTCTCAGCACTAGGGATTCCCAGTTCGAATCCCCATCTGGGTGGAGTTTCCATGTTCTCCCCGTGTGCGCATGTGTTTCCTCCGGGTTCTCCGGTTTCCTCCCACAGTCCAAAAACATGGATCAAGTCAATTGCGTTTTCCAAATTGCCCCATGTAGAGTGTGTGTGTGTATGTGTGTGAGTGTGTGCCCAGTGATGGATTGGCGTCCTGTCCTGGGTGTATCTGCCCAGCGCCCGAAACGTTCTCCCCTGGATGGGCATGGGGAACCCCCCCGTGACCCTAATATAGGATAAAGCGGAAGATAATGAATGGATGAAATAATAATAATAATAATAATAATAATAATAATAATAATAATAATAATAATAATAATTAATAATAATAATATTTGCATGATAATCTGATCAGAAAAAGTTTAAAAGTAACAGAATCCAACATGGAAAACTGTTTACATTATCTACAAAGATCATTATGATATATATTTGATTTGCATTGTAATCTCCTAACATTGCCCTTAAAGTTAGGTTTGTCAAAAAATTGTGTTTGGCTGCTCATGCAAGTTTTTGTTTTGCCTTATTATGGAAAGCTATTAATCTTCTAAAGCCATAAAATCATGGCATTCAGTAATGATACAAAAACAAAGTTACACTGACTAATGGTAAATCATTATTCCCATTTGTTGTGATGAGTTTTACATACACTAATTGTGGAGATGTTTTTTGGTGTTTGGCTGCCAAGATCTGTTTCCCACAATGAAAATTGATTTGATTTTGAAAGTTTAGCATTTAGGCTGCCAAGTGGAACTGCACACTCAGAAATTACGTATGACTTTATTGAACAACACAACTTTATTGAACGAATACACAAACAAATAGCACAGATAAGATGCAGGTGAGCCCCATTACCTGCTTTCACCTCTGCATCCTGCTTTCAAATCCACATTTGATGACCGCATGATATGCACTCTATTAGACTGAAGTCTCTTGCCTCACCTTGTAGATCTACAGTCAGATACAGCAGCTAATCTGTGTTTGCTTCCTCCTTGAATTTGTATCTGTGCTTTTGGGATGCTATATACATGATGCTGATGTCTAGACAGATTGGACTGAATAGATTGAATGGATTACTTTCTGATGACATGAGGTGTTTAAAATATTTATCATCATCTGCAGTGTCTGATTTATGCATTTTGCCATAACACAAACTGAAAATCAGCACCAAACCAGTGTCACTGCAGTGCTGGGAACCATAAATATGTGGCTCTACTAATTGTGCAAGTATGATGCACATTTAGAAAATCCTGTAAAGATTTTATAAGATGCTAAATATATTAAACAAAAAAGCTTGTTTATTCATTACTTTAATTATCTTGCAGTATTTTTTTCACTCTAAAGATGGCATATTATTGTCATTTTTGTGTCAGTTAGTAGATGTACTCAGAAGGCATACCACCAGTAAGCTGAACCTTTTGACAGGTCATTTGAGGGATTATCTTGTTCTTTTGGCCAGCATATTAACTGTTCTCTCCAACAGTTTTCCTGAGTTAATGGATTTTGTTTGATGTTCACCATTCCCCGTAATTGCCGTTTCCTATTTGACAATTCTGCATGGAGATGCTTGCAATTTGATATCTTTTCTAAAACTGCTGTGCTTTGTAGACATAAATTAGAATGTGAAGTTTAAATCCTTGGTCAGGTACTTGAAAAAGGTTATTGTTGAGTATTGGAAATGTAAAACTTTTTTGGGCGCTGCAAATTTCATTAGCATATGAT
Organism: Corydoras maculifer; assembly: GCA_019802435.1. Lineage (NCBI taxonomy): Eukaryota > Metazoa > Chordata > Actinopteri > Siluriformes > Callichthyidae > Corydoras > Corydoras maculifer. The sequence continues at coordinate 1,127,203 of JAFMOD010000120.1, forward strand.
TCCCGATGTCTCACAGCTGCAGGACGACCAATAAACAAAACAAAACTAATGTAGACTAAACCAAAAACTAAAAAATAAAGGTGTGACTAAAAATTACAAATCTAAATACACAATAACTTAATTTAATAATATAGCATTGGATATTTACTAACAAAAATAAATAACTCGAACTAACAGAAACCACAAAACCTAAAACCCCAGCCAAAACAATGATGAGCTCAAAACCACATGGGCTAGAATGCATATAATATATTACAAGATTACAAAGAAAGCAAAAAGTCTAAACAAAATACCTAGGACATGGGCTGGAATACAGATAATATAAACACTGTATCTCAAAGGATACCAACAGGCTAACAGGAACAGCTAACAGGCTTACTAGGAGCTGTAACAGTAGGCCACTGAAAACAAACTTAAAACAATGAAACAGCTAGGCATATAATAAATGAAGGAACCAATCAGTACATTGAAGAGTTAATTAATTAAAACAACCCAAATGAGGGTAATTTAACAGAACACTGAAAGTGAACTGACAGGTTCAAAATGCAAGTTTAGAGCCAAAAGAGCAAGCTCTCTGAAATTACACTCTTTTCTGTAATGCAAAGCAAAGTAACATGCAAAAACAGTTCAGGGCCCTGAGGCAGAATGTGAGCAGGTTTCTTCCCATGGAACAGAAGACCCACTGATCCCAGGTAAACTGTCACTCAAAAGTGCCAGCAGGAATGCCTTCATAAGTGCATGCAAGAACATGAATTGGGTTCTATTTAAAACAAAATTTCCCCATGTGGTAATATATGGTAATTAATGCACCTGCCAGAGGGTTTGCTAATGGTTGGAGTGCAGCCTATATGAACCCGGGTGAGACATACATTGAAAAGAAAGTTGGCCGAGAGATGTGGGGAGGGGATAGAAAATGCATGAAGATTGCAGACTAACAGAGAGCACCTTCCAGGCATGGCCAAGCACATTTAACTCTTGTTTAAAAGTCCAAGAAAAAGCTAGATCACTGGAGTTTCTTCTTTGACTGAGATGGAATGCTCACGTGGCTATATGCTGGAGAGCAGATGTGAGAATTCACAGTCATGTGCATGGAGGCAGAAAAACGGAGATACAGAGCGTGGTCACTATCTCTTTAGCCACTGTAGGTTAGGGTCCTGTGAAATCAGTTTGCCAGAGGCATTTTAAAATGGCCGGTGGGGCAGTGTAATAAAATGTAAAGGAAAAAATGACACTTGGGAGGTGGAACCAAAGACACTAGGCAGCAATCAAAGGTAATCAACACACCTGTCAGAAATTCTGCTAATGACCAGTGTGCTGCCTATATTCAGCATTGGACAGACATGTGATGTCGGCATATTTGATTCAATCTGTATATAAAGCCTGTTCCTATACTGAAATCCTGTTTGTAATTGTACCCCAGCATGTGACAGTAAGTTTGTAATGTCTTTGCATTCTTCATTCATGTATTTTCAAAAAAAAATATTGACTACTAACTACATTGACACAAAAGTTTACCTGAATAGTAAGTAAAAGAGTAAAACAGTGTTTATCAGTGCATATTATGGTCATTAAACATTTAAACATTTCATATAAAACCTCAAAAAAACTCAATTCCATGCCTTCTCGCCACAATTGCTGATTAAAATAACATAAGCTCCGGCAGTTAATGTTGTAATGGTGCAACATCAGGTGCAAAGATCTTCTGTTACAGTTAAGCTCATGAGTGGCTGTTTTGTAAGATCAATGATGAGTGTTATGTATCATCAAACTGTCGCATTAATATTACTTCCTGCTTTTAGGTTGTACTATCAATACTAACCACATTTGAACATGCTATTAAAACTTCAAACACATCACAATAAAACTTTGTTCTGTCTTTAAATAATTTAATAGATTGCTATTCTTTTAAATCTAATATCTACAAAAGTACAGCTCATGATAAATGAATTTTTTAACACTAGGCCAAGTCTCAGATTGAAAATACTTTACTAAAGTAATTTGGACCCATTTTAACATAAAGTGGCTTAAAAAGAAAAAAAATCAAAGCAGTGTTTATTGCTCACGTAATTATTAATTTGTATCTGCTGTGTTCTTCAGCAATACAGCATATGTATAACATAAGAAAACATACAAAATGTATTAACCAACAGAACCAATAACAGATGTTTAATTATAAACATTTAAGATTTACAAGATAAGCTTACATTAGGAATTGTCTGATGATGAACAATAAAAGCTTATGTAAGCAGCTTACAATTAAAAATATGGAAATCAACATCAATAAGCATCAAGGCTTTATTCTATTGGCATTCAATTTCAGCTTTCTGGAAGGTCACTAATGTAATCAAATTTTAGAAAAGACACTAAGATCAAGAGGGCGTGTGTGTTGTCACTGCATTGTAATACATAAATAGAAAAATAAATAACATTCTTCAGCAGTGGTCTAGAGTTATGTTTTGTGACTTCAGGGCTTTTTTGTGACAGCATAGAATCTAAACATTGTAATTCTTGACAAAGTTATTGTGCTCACATTCTTTCCATTATTGAATCTTAGCATTGTGCTACATATTTAAGCACTTGTTTGGCCTTAAATATGTGCATATGCATTTATGCATGTGCATATAACAATATAAGCTTTGAATCATGAATCTTTGAAAGATTGTGGAATCAGCAAACAGAAGATATTCTTACAATTATCTAAAATAAATAAATATATAATTCACGGAGTTGTGCCTCAAAAGATTTTTAACGAAACCTTCTGGAATTAGAAAAAAAAATAGTAATTAGTAAAAAGTAATTAGTCAAAACAAATAGGTAAAAAAAAAAAAAAAAAAAAAAAAAAAAAAAAAAATATATATATATATATATATATATATATATATATATATATATATATATATATATATATATATATATATATATATATATATATATATATTTTATTATTTTTTTTTTTGTAAAGGAGTGGAGAATTGATCTGGGTTTTAGAAAATAAATGTTTTGTGGCATGAGATTAATTCATTTATTTATTTTTAATTTAATAATTGAAAGAAAATATCCAGGTGTAGTTATTCCATATGTTGCCAATAGATGTATTATTATTTATTTGCTTTCTTTATATAAGTACTAAGTTTACATAATCTTTTTTAAACTATATGCAACGTATAGAATTTATATTATACTTTGAAAATGTTGTTCATTAATCATTAAGTTATATGTGAAACCCTGAAAATGTGATTAGTGGATTCCTACAATAAGAATGCTCAAAATGTATTCAATAAATAAGTATTTTTGTCAAATTCTAAAGGTAAAATGAATCCTTTAGCTCATACAGCATCTTTATTTCTTTTGATTCTATGCGTGAATCCAAATTATACAGCTCAGAGAGCGGTGTTGGTTAGACTTTATGAGTGAGTCATGTTCTAAGTCTTTTGGTGGTAAGCAGTCTTTAGTGCTCAGTCCCAGTTTGAATACACTTTGATTCTTACAATATTTATTTTAATATTGTGTTTGGCAAAGACTAATAGACAAATAGTTTTCTCATTGCAGAAAACATCTAATATGCTATCTTCTAGCACAGTCTAGATCATAGGTGTCAAACTCAAGGCCCGCAGGCAATATTTGGTTTGTTATACAATCATATCTGGCCTGTGAGATAATTTTACATTGAACTATTATTATTGTTTGTAATGGTCCAGGGATATGTTTTTTTTGTTTGTTTTTTTTTAACCATGCTTATATTTTAAATTTGTATGATTTTAACAAGAACATTTTATGGAAAGCAGAAATAATTAAAGATATGTAAAGTTTAAGTTTATTTTTCTAAAATGGCCTAAGAGCAAAGAAAAGTTTTTTAGTTTTTCTATTTTTATTGCTTTTGTTGAAAAGCATTATTTTTATTTCATTTTTTATTAATTTTTTTGCCACATGGTTGTAACTTTTATAATTTTGACAAGAGATATTTTTATAGAGGGCAAAATATTTCAAGTTACATAAAGCATATGTTTATTTATGGTGAAATAATATTCCTTTCTGTTTTCATTTCTATTCATGTTCAGAATACATTTACTTTTATTGTGTTCAATAAATCCTGTTCGACCTGCGACCCAAAGTGTGCTTTGAGTTTTGGCCCGTGATGCATTTGGGTTTGACAGCCCTGGCCTAGATTTCTTTAAGTATCACTGTACATAATATTTTGATCAATTGCCCATCAAAGTGCACTGATCTTTATTTTCAACATGCCCTTACTAAAACATTCTGTACTATGTACTATGTACTATGTACAAATACATATACCTGAACAGGCCCAGTATTATATGTATAGTATACATATTGTAGTTACAATATTAGTATCTATAGTATCTATATAAATATTAGTATCTATATTAAATCTAAATACTAAATAATAACAAATTATTTTGTTGCAAAGACCAGCAGGAGGTGTATGTTCTCATTGGATTTAAAACAAAAATAGGGGTTTCTGGTACAAATGACCTGTATATACTGATGAGATTAGTCACAAATTGCAACAGGCAATTGAATTGTCATAGTACAGGCATGCGTCAAACACAGAAAATAGAACACAGAGAGAAAAGACACAGGTTCTGTGAATCAGTAACCCAGAGAGAATGTTCTGTGATGAGGTTCATGATGGGTTGTGCAGGAACATTTCCTGCTTGCGTCCTGAAGGGCAGCAACATGGGAAGCGTAGTTTGGGTCACCTCTGCCCCTTTTACACAGAGGTTGTTTGCTGCTATTTGTAAGATTAATGTCCCCATATTAGTCCTTTCCTTATCTCGTTTGACTACAGTTTTGACCCTGAGATGTGACCGACAAGAAAAAAGAGCTTTAAATACAACTAATGCTATACATTTACTTTCACAATAATATTACTTAATAATATCAATATGAGAATCTTTGAAATCCGTTTTATCACAAGCCAGATAAAAAATCAAACAAATATAATAGATTAAACTGTTAAATAATTATAATCTCTTGTATTAATGTGGTTTGAGTTATGAAGTGTCTGTATAAACTTAAAAGCCTAATTTCTGCCAGCAGAACCTGACAGGTTCCCAGTGGGGTTTGCTGACTTAAAGTTGATTCACTTTCTTCTTTGCCTTAGGGTCTTTCTATCTGTGAACTAACTCTCTCTAAGATAAGGGTTCACATATATTCACTTACAGACAATCATTGTCGTCCAGTAGGCCAGGGGGTAGATGACTGAGCATGATATAAAACAAAAAAAGAAGTATTCATTGATCTTTTGTCAAAAGTGTATAGTAATTTATTTTTAAAGTGTGAAATGATTTAATATAAGTTTATTCTACAACTGTATTTTTGTTTGTAATTTATTCTTTATTAAATATGAATATTATTATTATGATTACTATCTATTATTTTTGGATTTTCTAAATGAGTGTATATTTTGAGGCGCTTTTTAGAATTTGCATTTTAACCCCATGTCTGTGTGGGTTTCTTTTAGGAGTTCTAGTTACTTGCAAACTTTCAAAGCTCTATACACATTTAAGTATGTATATTTATTTATGTTTGGAGATGGTAGTCATTTTGGAAATTGCCTAATGTTTTTAGTCAGTACTATCCTGCCCTTTTAAAAATCACTTTGATATAATTTAATATCTGGTTATTATTAACCCTCATAACTTGTGTCATTGCAATGAGAATTTTTACAAAAAACAGCGACTGTCATAGGATACAAAACAGCAAATGTACTTTTGGGATAGATGCCATGATTCGTTTAGGTAATTAATTAAATTATAGTGAACAGTGTTCAGACACATTTTATTAATATTCTAAACTTCAAGATCTGAGCCTAGCGGTTATGGCATCTTATACCAGAATTCACAGGGCATCACAGGGTTGATACACAAACACATATACACCTAAAAGCCTATTTATAATCTGCAATACCTTCACCAACATATCTTTGGACTTTGGCAACTTTTTGTATTTATTCATAATGAATTCACAAGAGGTAGGATTGAAAAAGAAACAGAACATATAAAATCTTTAGAAGCTCAGATTTTATTTATTTTAGAAATCCCACAGTGCAAAAAAACAATAAAACACAAGAAAATTTGGTGCTGTAATTGAGGATCAGTTTTATTCAATGTGCAAGTTTAAAACAACTTTGACCAAAATCTCTATATAATAAACAAAATATAAATTAGCTTAAACAGCTTAAAAAAGTAAGGCTGTTTATTATCCTCTTTATTTTAAATAATATTGTCTGTTGGGCCATATTTACTTTTTTAGAATGCTGTTCCACACACATGCGCACACACACACACACACACACACACACATAGACTTAAAGTTTATTTTATACAATATTAATCCAAAAGGTCCCAAAACTATACTATGCAAAGAATAATATAATTTCTTTGTTATACAAAATGCAGGAACATGCATCTTTTTAAGAGAGATTTGGGCAGTGATAAGGGAATAGAAATGCTATTCAACTGTTTTTCTGTATCTTCCAACTGCAATAATAATGTTTTTGCTCTATTGCAGTAACTTTTTATGTCACATGCTGGAACACAATAAGAATTGAAGACAAGACATAGATTTTATTACTGTTAAAATTCAATATTAGACTGGCACCAAAATGGACATGCCAGCTTTCCTCCTCTGCCTCAAACTCACATGCTGTCATCCAATGCTGATGCATATAATTTATACTAGTGCTATAAAAATTGTGACATTAAAAGTGTTTGATGCCTTGATGATAATTAGTAATCTATAATGGCAGCAAATTGCAAATTCGAGTAAATTATCCCTGGAGATAAGACTTTTTTTGTTACCTTTGAATGTTTGATTCAGTTATGTTATTAATGCATACATAATTTATACTAGCAGTTGGATTAAAATTTACCTATATTTTTCTTTGCTCTTGAGGAAGTAAAAATGTACAAACTTGCATTGCTTTAACTGTTGGATGATTCAGTGTATGACAAAAAATCCCTGCCATAACACGTCATTTGACTAGTCCAAATGCAATTTATATAATTTTAATACAATTATCATAATTATTAATGACCATTTGTGGTTAATACGTAAAAAATAGCACTATAAATGCATGCAAAAAATAAACTGGGATAGGTTTGTTTCACTCATATACTATATCTCTACTCCTGTACATACTTATTTAGTACTCTTATGAGTTTGTTTCATCAAATCAGACAATTATTGTATCATTATTAAAATAATATCAGAAAATTTTCAAATTAAAAAGCATACCTGACCAATTATATACCATTTTCTGTGCAGCACAGCCAATGCCCAGTCTGCAAATCATTTTTCTACAACAGACCTGACTACTAATAACTTTCATCTCCTGCCTCTTAATTGGAGCTGGCAGCTTGGCAAGCCATATGCTGATTATTGAAGGTGATGTGTTAAGGGAGCGCTAAGGCAGTGCTGGCACAATGCTGGGAGAATGCTGTCAGGCCACTGCTTCACATTATCAGGGCAGACATGTGGGTCAATGCAGCATACACTGGGTCTGACACATGCTAATGAACTCTTCTCATCAAGCATGCAATGCATTGTATTCCCAGAAAAATGACCATCAAACTGCACAGTACTCTAAAGAAACTGTGGGAAAAGTCATATCCTATTATATGAAGCATTGAAAAACTTTGATCCTCACCATCTCACAAATGACCCATATAGAGACAACTTGTTTCGATTATGGATACAGACAGGAAAGATAGGTGGAGAATGAACGAATAAATAAATAAATAAATAAGCTTAATATGCTCTGTAACCTTAATAAAGTAACTTTGGGATTAAACAACTGTGCTAAATATGTCTTATTATCATTTCGATGTTATTATCATGTAATCATAAAAGATTATATATAATATTCGTTATTTCATTAGCTTTTTTTTTTTTTTTTTTTTTTTACAAAGTTTTATGTCTTATCCCTTGCATTATATAGTTTGACAAATTTTGAGTAGTTCTTAATAGTACTTTTTAAAACAGCTAACTTGTTTAAAACACCTGATCCAATCTGAATTTTATGAGCCTACCTGTCCCCAGACAAGGCTGTGTAGACTGATTTGTTTAGACGGTAGGTTGTATTTGCACCTGGCAAAGACATAATAGTATTTGTACCACACAAGCTTAAACAGTGCCAGCACAATGCCCAAGCAGGTGAGTGTCAGCATAGGCCACCCGATAAGCACATTGACCCTGACACAAAGTGCCAACAGTCAATCCTGCAGCAAATGAAGCCTGTGGAAGAAGTGGAGTGCACTGAGGCGTTGCAGAGATATATTGGGTTGGCATCTTGACAACTATGTAGGTATAACGTGGAGCACTTTCACTGGAGGAAAATCATCAGGGTATAATGAAACCATTTACATTTAGAAGCAGAACACTGCTAATATGAAACTGCATGTAAATTTCAGTCTCTACAAAAAAAAAATATTTTTAATTTAAATTTAAAAGGATGCAAGTGTGAACACGTTACTGTATCTAAAATCCTAAAGATGAAAAAAAATATATTTTACTAGTTTTCTAGCTTACTTTTTGTCTGGATTTGCACTGAAATAAATCCAATTTGTAGGCTAAAACTAAGTAAATAAACAGTAAACAAAACAAGTAAGGAAATTAAAGAATGAATCCAGTAGGGAGAACTTGTGAGCCTGTTTCACACTTTTTTTGTCTGTATCTGTTAATAAATTAATTGTCTTCTGCCTTGTTTCAGTTAATTAACTATGTGCATTCATTCATTCTCTTGTTTATCATGGTTATTAGTCATGTAACCGATTTTGTTTAGTGTCGATCTCTGCTCCTCCTTAGCGCAAGAGAGTCATTTTAAGTTGCATGCTGCCACCGGATGGATGGTTTCACTAGCCACCTGACTCCTTCCAGCTTTTATTGTGCTAATAACCCTTTTGCAGTAGCTTTTCTGACTGTCTGATCTGCAAAAATAATGTAGAAACAAAATGAAAAACGTAACCCTAATGAAACGGCATAAAATGCTATTCAAAGCACTGTAAATAAGTGAAATTGACAAAAAAGTAACTGATTATGCAATGTACATGTGTTAACTTAAAAATTTGTTTTCCACCCCTTGTCCTTTATGACTTGATCCCGGGAAAACTAGGAAAACATGCATTTAGAATAAACTAAATAAACATGTGATACTACGAAAGAACAAAACCAGAGTTTTCAGAGCAAATAAACATGGAGTTAACAGAACAAAGAAGGTTCTTCAAGTTGATAGCAAAAACTTTAGCTGTAATTTCTTAATGTATTTTTAAAAAATGTTTTAGTTTATCTACTTACTCTTTAACTTGCTTGTGCCATCTCACATGAAAAAGTGATCATAAAATATAAATAAAATATTATTTACACATTAATATTAATATTATAAAATATTAATAATAAAACCATAATCCTATAAGCAAGCAAATGAAAACTAATTAAACCAAGGCATAAATAGTTCAAGACAATGACAAAGTAAGAAACACAAAAAATGTAAATTTTAAAACATTACAACGAAAGTAACACAAATTACGGACATGCTGCCTAGCACAAAATAGAAGCACAAAATACAGGTTTGTACTGTACAGAGATTTGTAATACACATAATTAATCATAACGAAGTAAGAAATACAAACACAATTAACAGTCACATGACTTGTATAGGCAGACAGCTTTAAATTAAAGATAATGAACCAGCTAATAAATAATAACCACCAATAACATTGTTGAGGAGGTTAACATCGTTGAAATCACTACTGAATGATGATTGATTTGTAAAAGGTATAAATAAAGCCTAATGGCTAATAAAAAAAGATAAACTTAATTATAACAATGGCAACAGGTGATGTATATAAACATAATCAAGTGTGTGTGTGTGTGTGTGATATGATAATGTATATTTTGTCTGCTATTGTACTGTTTCCAATTCGTTTTAAGGGTTTGCCTGTTGTTTACCACAGTACCATAACAAGACAAAACTGAATGAGGACTACATTAACATAAATCTATTCCATGCAGGTTTTGCATTATGCTGGCTGGGGTCTCTGCCATCATGCTACATTCCTGTTGCTGCTGCGATCACTCTCCCTGCTGCATGTCCTTTTCCAGCAAATAAATGCACACCGATCATTAGTGGAACCTCGGTCAGGTGCGTTAATCACCTCTAATTAATGTCCATTGCTGTCTGCTTTGCCTTCACCTCCATGCATCAGCACGCTATTGCCACATACCTATTCTGTGATGATCTTTCATGAGACCTATTATGATAGACCCTACTAGAGAATTAGGCAGAAGATAATGAAATGACTAAGTTGTTTTCAGAAACAAGTTCTTCATTTTAAAGTCATGTTTGGTAAATAAATATAGACACTATAATTTGTCAGGTGTTGTTGTTGATTTTAAGGTCTTCTATGGACTGGATGTTTTATTATGTCCTGATAGATGAAACCTCAAAATCACCTAATCCTCTCTCTTTTCACTGACATCTTAATGAATTATGAAACCCATTAATCATTTAAATATAATTTTCATCTTAGGGAAATGCTGCTTTACACCGGGGTATATATCATCTTTAAATGTAACAAGGATTAATACAGACTTTATAAAACCATAGTACATTGTCTTTGTAATTAGATTTAATTATGGAAAGTAAAACAACTAATTTTTCTCTTTGAAAAGTGAATAAATTATATTATGTTTAAAAACACAATTTGACAGTCCCTATTTTTTATTTAAACTAAACTGATATTTATTTAAGTTTAAACATTACTTTAAGCACATTTTAATACACAGATTTAAACATAATTCTAAATGTTTTTTTTTTTCTTTTCCCTTTATTTCAGGTGATGAGTTTTTAGCACCACGATGCACCAGGTTTTTTAACAGTTACCTGGTGTGGTGTTAATCCACTCTTCTTTTATTCCTGCTTTAAGAGCTCTTCAGACTGTTGCCTGTATTTTGTCACTTTTAATTCTTCATCTGGTCACCAACATCTATTTGGACTCTGAAAAGAGCACTGTGTCATGCTGATGCGCGACTGTGTGCTGCTGTCCCTGTGCTTCCTGTTTGAGACGAGCTCCTCTGCTCCTCTCCACTCAGTGACTCCAACTCAGAATCAGAGCAGGCCAAGTATCTGGCCTTACAACCCCAATTTTATGTCCAAAACAATACACACTGGAGGAAACGGAGGATTCCAGAGGGTCAAAAGAGGATGGGTCTGGAACCAGTTTTTTGTCCTGGAGGAATACATGGGGTCTGATCCTCAGTATGTGGGCAAGGTGAGAGAAAATAAGCTGGGTTTGTAGTTTTATGTTCTGCACATTAAATTCTACTCACGTTTTGACTGTGAAAGGTTTTATGCTTCAAAAGTCAAACCGAAAATTAAGTCAGCTCTTGAACTGTATTAGTTCTACACAGAGGAGAGGAAAGGAAATGGTTAGGGTGCAATATGTACATGCTGGAAAATGGTAAATGTCTAAAAGTTACAGGAGGTAAAATGTATCAAAATATATATACGTGTGTGTGTGTGTATGTGTGTGTGTGTGGCATAATTAATATATATTTTATAGTTCAACCAATTTTGTTTGAACTTAAAATAATTTGTGTGTTTTGTTGGATTAAAATTCTGGCTGCATAAACATTTAAATCAATACATATGCTGGCTTCCTGCCGACACATCCATATCGACCTTGCATTATCATAGGGACATTCCCCAGGGCTATCTGTTTGGTGAGCCAAAATATGTCCTTACAGGAAGGCATTTGAGGTCTGTGACTGTTGCTGACATGACAAAAATGAGCTCAAAGTGTGGTGGAGCTAAAAGTTAGGTCAATAGAGAAAAGGTCTAAATGTAAGTAGCAGACATTGCACTTTTATAGGCAAAGTTCAAATATAAAAAACATAAATAAATAAACAAATTAGGGTTTGATGTCCTCCTAAGAAATTAGGACAAGCATTTACCTAAGCAGGAATTTAACAAAAGAAAAAAATGTCACAGGCAGTATATTGTGGGAAAATAAATAACACACAAAAAAAATTCTAATTAAGTAATTTTTTACTAATATTAATGCAGTCTCTTTCATAGAGGTAATAAATGATACAACGTTATTTTATAGCAAAGTTTTCATCAGCAGTTATGCGTGCTTATGATTTATTTTTCTTTGGAGGCATTTGAAGGGTATTAAAGGTCATGAACAGTTTTAAAAAACATAATAAATAATAAAACATTATGACACATTGCCTTATGGCATATTCCTAACACTTTATGAGTGTGGTTATGAACATAAAGTACTGTTAAGTACTGTATTAACAGAGGCTTATGACAAGAGTTACACAGCATTATGAATATTCTATATACCTAAATGTTTGTAATACATTTTGAATATTGGATTCATAGAAAGTGTTAGCCAACATTTTATTTATCATGTATCACAACAAGAATCCCTAGTTTCACTGAAATTTTAAAGGTCTATATAATTCTGCCATAACATCTAGGATCATACAACATTTTTCTACTACCTTGCTTTGCGGTGTTCCATGTTTACACAGTATTTTATCTTTTTCTGCCCACTTAAATCTCTCTTAAAAAGTTGGAGACATCTAAAGAGGCTTAAGGGTACTAAAGGTATAAATTAGCTGGGGTTTACTCAAAATTGGTTTGTCTGGCTGATATTTCCCTTTGTGCCTCTGCAATCATTCCAAACATGTGCTGCATTTTTGCCAACTCTTTAAGCAAGTAAGAGACTTCTTGCAAATCTAATCATAAATATTGACCAGTACTTTAAAACAACGATAATAACAAGTTTTATGCATGAATAATGCAGAAAAAAATCTTAGCAAAGTTTGAAAGCATTATAAAGAATATAAAAGTCCAATTAACTTCTTTAGGTCACAGTAGCATCCTGGCAGGATTGAGAATAAGGAGCTGGTGTCATCTGTAAACAATGAAATGGAGAAGCAGATTTTAACAGGGCATCATTACACTTTAGTATCACTGACTAGAACAGAATAATAAAAAAGGCAGAGCATTAAGCAACACAAATTTAAAAAGCAATTGTAAATTAAATACATAATAAGGCTCGTGCTCAAAGGCTAAAACCTAACCTTAGTCTAGTAGGCTGCTTTCTGAAGGCTATAAAATCATGTTCTACGCTGTTGCCAGTTAAAAATTGGAACATAGTCATTCCACAAATGATTACTGCCTCTTACATTTTTTCACAATTAACCAAATGGCCACCTCGGAAAAAAAACACATTCAGCTATATCAAATAATTCTTATTAAACGGGTGGATTGAGTCGAAGTCATGTATATATGCATGCACATTAGTATAAATTTCTGATTAATTAATGCAAATATCTCCAACAAGTGACTACTATCATTAGTTGACTTTTGTTCAAAATGGGATGGTAATTGACTAAATAAAGTGAAAGTTAAATAACTGCATTTTTTGCCTTCTGTTTGCCTTGAGGTCTTGAATTAATTTACTTTTGTAGCACCATAGTGGTCAATAAATTCTGAGTCATGTCTATTTTTTTAGCTATTTAGTTTTATGCAGCAAATCTCTTGGTAAACTATAATAACATAAATATGGAAAACAGCAAACAAACTGATATTAACAAATGCAGGCTGACGGATGAGTAATTGTAAACTGTCAAGTGCATTTTATCATAGGCTGGAAACAGCCCACTCAAACTCTATTTTTAACTAATAATGTAAAGCACATTTTAATTATCATGCAATGATTTATGGTTTTGTGTTGACGTCATTAAAATAAATGAATCAAATTAAGTTTTTAATATCATGTAAAATACACCCTGTGGAATCCATACATAAAGTTGCATTTTAGACAGTAGAATTTATTATGTTACACAATAACCCTAATAGGAGTTGTGATGCTGGACAGGATTGGGAATGACTTGATTAGAGGTTGGTGTGATGGATGAGGATGTTCAGGACAGGGTGAGATTAAAGCAGTGATCTGCTGTGGCAACACCTGATGGGAACAACTGAAAGAAAAAAACACTTTTACAACAGAAATCAATAAAGTCAAATTGATTGCAGAATTTTTAGCATATTCTTAAATTTGGTTTTCAAATGAATAATGTTTTTTAAAAAGTACTATTTCATCAATAATGTAAATTAGTCCTGGATATATTTTTGACTGTGTTTACCTGCAAACTGTCCACTCAGTCACTGTTACATCACTTTAAGTGTTTTAGCAAGTATTACTGATTCAGAGAGAATGATAAATCACATACAAAGAGGTGGTGCTAATGGACTGTAAAGTAAACAACTTGTCTCTGAATGTAGACAAAATTCAGAAGAAGTCTGTTTAAATATCTAAATACAAAAAGTATGGAAATAAAATATATGTTAGACCAATCAAATAATTATACATTTTAGTTGCACTGTTAAAATGGTAAAAAATTTAAACAAGGTATCTGATACACTCTATAACCTAATGGCCTATAATGCAACTGAACCAATGTATGGCATAATATAGTCATGGCTTTTCCTTATTTTAATTGGCCTCAAGACTAGAGAAAGAATCTTAGCTGACCTACATAATAATCAAGGTTACTGTGCCCACATACCCTGGAAAATGCACTGCAATTATCTGTTCTTGACTGCTCATGAAGCATGTCTAAAGCATTAAGTGAGCTGATGAGTGCCGTGGCTAACTGCAGACTTCACCCTGAAAAGTACCAAACTGCTGTTTGTTTTTTTTTATGACCAATTTTGCTTACCGTGTGCAATGATCCATGGATATGGATAGTAATGTGAAGTCTGACCTAGCATTGTAAGTGCAAGCACCGTTACTAAAGCAAGCTGTACAACAAAACAAGTCAATAAGACAGCTCATCAACGCTAATAGATTTGATTGGCTCTAACTGGGTCTCATTTCACATTTACTGATATACTACTATAAATAAAAGATAAATTCTATTTAATAATTCCACAATACTTACACTTGCTCAAATAAAACATGTAATTTAATGTAGAATTACACCAAATATACACTAATATTTAAAGTTGTAGTTTTAAGAAATCCATTTTTTTTTTTTTGGATTAGACACAAAATAATTTTTCGGCTGCAGATGTGAAGTCAATTATATCAGTTATTTTGTTTCCAATTACACATGTAATTTGCTGATAAACTAGTACAGCATTATACAACATATGTTTAGTGTGCTAAAACAATTTAAAGTAAACTGTTGTTTTGAACATCTATGGAAGCTGTAAATGGAAAGAATAACCTCAAAATCAAAGGATAATATGTTTATTTATCTGCACTCTCATAATATTTCCTTTACTATTTTTTCATTGCTAAACATCATGAACAATATTTTGTTTAGATTTCTTTAGTATATCACGCAACTCTAATCATTTTCGCTACTCTTATGACATTTTTTATTAGAGCGGCACAGTAAATCATATTATCTGGCTAAAATTTGCTGTCTTTTTTTATATTTTAAATGTAAAAGTGTAATCTCCAGACTAAAATAACTACAGCACAGACAATTCACATATTTGCTATATTGTCAGCTGAATAAAGAATTAATAAATTAATATTTTGTATCAGCTAATTGCCAGCATTTTGCATTGTGACATGCAGCTATTCATTTTCTTGATGTACAATTGAAAAATAATAATATTGGTGTTGTGCCTGCTTACTTCAAATAATGGTTTGACAACCTGCATCAATAAATTTGAGACATATGTAACAATCGCTGTTAATATACATTTTTAACAACAATAACAATTTTAGCAATAATAATAATAATAATAATAATAATAATAATAATAATGTGGCGGCACGGTGGCTTAGTGGTTAGCACTTTCGCCTCTCAGCGCTAGGGATTCCCGGTTCGAATCCCCATCTGGGTGGAGTTTCCATGTTCTTCCCGTGTCTGCGTGGGTTTCCTCCGGGTTCTCCGGTTTCCTCCCACAGTCCAAAAACATGGATCAAGTTAATTGAATTCTCCAAATTGCCCCATATAGTGTGTCTGTGTGAGTGAGTGTGTGCCCAGCGATGGATTGGCGCCCTGTCCTGGGTCTATCTGCCCAGCGCCCGAGACGTTCTCCCCTGGATGGGCATGGGGAACCCCACCGCGACCCTAATAGAGGATAAGCGGGAGATAATGAATGAATGAATAATAATAATAAGCCTTATCCATTAAAGAGGAAGCCAAGTTGATGCTTAAATTTCCTGCTAACTTCTATAACCTAATGTAACCTGATGTAAATCTATGATTCATTAAGAGGATAATTAGACAACAGTGACTGTAAATGGGTTTATTGTTTAGCATGTTCGCCTTTCAGCTCTGGGGATCCAGGTTTAAATCTTAATCTGGGTGCTGTTTCTATGTTCTCCCCATGTCTTTGGGGTTTCTTCAGGGTTTACTGGTTTCCTCCGATATTCCAAAAACATGTATTCAAGGTAAATTAAATGCTCTAAATTGTCCCATATAGTGTGTGTGTGTTTGTGTCTGTATGTCTGTGTGAGTGTCCAGCGATAGATTGGTGCCCTGTCCTGGGTGTATCTGCCCCTGTAGCAATCCTAGTAAAGGATTAAGCAGAGGATAATGAGTAAATGAATGAATGAATGATCATAAACTGTTATGCAAATATAGTCATGCATAAAGCAAAATGAGAAAAAAAAACTAATTTTGCAAAACAATTGAAGTCTTTAATTTTCAAACAATTAAAACATATAATGAAAGGAAAATGTCACGATTTTCAGTGGTAAACATGCAAAAGTCCAAACTATTATAAATGTGTTGCATACTAATTAATGCTGACATTTAAAAAATAAAAGTAACCTTATCATTTTAACTCTTAATTTTTTAGTTGCCCTTTCATCTGGTAAATAAAGTTGCAAGTAAATTAAAAATGAAAAAAATTAATGACATTATTAGAAAGTGAAACTTGAAACTAACTTTTCTAAAGAATGACATTCGCAAATCTCCTGTGTTGCCAATTATCATCCAGTTTCTGAAAAAAAGTGTAAATACTGTGGTTAATTCTCATCTTACCCATCTGCTGATTTTAAGAATATGAAAATTGGCTGGCTTTCACACTACATATATTTTAGTGTACTGGAAAGTGCATACAGTCAATGTATGTAAGCGATGTTTCATGACGACACGAAAGCTTCCACCTTCCCTTTGGGAGACTTCTATTAGAGCACACAAATAATAATACATTGGAAAATGCCTATTAATTTGATTATTAAAGATCATTTTACAAAGTGACATAATAAACACACAAACACACAGGTTTTATTTGTTTCCTAATGCCAGATAGGTTGACAATTTCAGAAAAGATTTATTTCAACTGTAGTCTCTAATTATTTTTTGTTTTTGCTCTACATATAAAATTACATCCTACAAAAGTGGTGACTCTATAATTTTTGCCAGGTGTTGTATTTTCTATGTATTTTTTGTATTTTTTAAAGGAACATGTCTACCTGGTTTTAAAAAAACAATAGAAATAAAAATAAAAAAATTAAGAGGCAACAGCAGCCATACGAAAGGATTGCATACAAATTACCAAACAAATAATATTTCAAAATCTGTCAACTATCAATGCCTTTTATCATTAAACATAAACAACAAATTGTGTGTATACCTATAAGCACACACACACACACACACACACACACATGAATGCATAGAGAAAGAAAAGAATATTTTCCCTGCTGTGTTTAATCTGAATTATGCTTTAGTGTTCCTGCTATTTTCTCTCCTTTTCTTTTTATTTCATATGTTTCAGTAGCTCTCTTACCACTAGATTTACATGATAATAACCTGATTATTTCCTGTTATTCGTATATATTCTTTTTCATATGTTCCTTTCTATAAATACCTGAGTGCAACCAAAAAAAGGAGTCATACTAAAAAGTTTGCAGTTGCCATAATTCTTTCTTCAAATGTTTTCCTTTCATTATTCCGATAATTTTATTGTTAAGAAAACTATCACAGAAACAAAGGCCTTTGAGTATGAAATTGTGACTGCTGATGTGCTTTTCTCTGTGCTCTGTAGGCCAGAGCAGATGCAATGGCACATTTAAAAGAGCACTCTACTGCTACTGCCCCATTAATGAATCACTTCATGCCATTGATTACTATTGTTTGACTAATGGAATTTTTAATTAAGATGAGTCAACTTTCCTGCCACAAGTTAATGAGGACAAATGCCAGTTTTCTCTTTCAAACACCCCCAGTTTGAAATGTAAATTCCTTACATTCCAATGATTATATCATAATCTGTGTATCCATTTAATTGGGTAATGTCAGAATCTTATGTCATGGTTATGTATATTCATGAACCACTCACATTGCATTTATGAAAAAAAATAAATTATTGGATTTTGATGTGTTTTTTTTTCTTCTTTGATTGTCTGTAATAAGGGCCGCTCAGCATTGACGATCTTGGTTCAAATTCATGTTCTCCCCATGTGTGGGTTTTCTCTGGATTTTCCAGTTTCGTCCCACAATTCAAAAACATAGATTTAAAGTGAATTGGCTGCTCTAAATTGTCCCTATGTAAACTGCCCTTATATATAGTGTGTGTGTGTGTGTTTCTGTGTGAGTGTGTTCTCAGCGATGGATTGTTATCCTGTCCTGGGTGTACCTACCTAGTGCCAAAATGTTTTCCCTAGGATGGGTTTGATCTGGAACAAGCTCTAAACTATTTAAAAAAAAATTCAGTTAATAACAGCATATGTAAGCTTGAGAAAGACTGGTCAATAAAAGCCTTGCCAGATTTTTATTTCATTGATTTTTGTTTAAAATACAAAAGTTTTTTTTTGTTTGTTTTGTTTTTTTAAGTATACAAAATTGGTTATTGATTTTATGTTTCTTTTTTATTAGTCTTTCAACCAGTCTCTTGATCAATGCCCAAATATCACCTAAAATAATTTTAAAATATAAATATAAATATGTCTTAAGAAATACTATAATCGATATTGATTAAAAATGTATTTGTATGCTTTATAGACACATTATTTAAAGTGATTTTTAGTATTAATGTGCGCAATGCATCACCTAAGAATAGTGAAGATGTAACGGCTTGCAAAAACTGTAGCAATACTATTATGAAAGTTAATTCTGCGATCCCATGACTACTTTCCTTTTGATGGATAACATCTAGGATTCCTAAGGCCACCTAAAATTACATATTGGATTTATACAACTTAAATGTATGTGTGTGTTCCTGAGTGTGCACATGTTCTGGACTTACAGAATACTCTCTCTCAAAGAGGAAAACATTAGTGGGTTTTAAACAGAAAATTCTCCTAATGAACAGTTGTTGAATGAGGCCCAATGACCTTTACCTAAATAAAATAGGTTTCTGGGCTTGATTTCTAAGTAGAATGGAAGATACGCTCTATGTACAGTAGAGTTTGAAAGAATCAGGTCAAGTTAAACATTTAAGCAAAACAAAAAATGAAAAAGAAAAAAAAGCATAACAAAACAAAAGCAATTACAAAGGTTTCCTCAACTTTTTTATATATATAATTGTATATAATTCATGCAATAACAAACTAATTAATTAAGACTAGTTCAAACACTATATTATTTTTAAAGTATTACTAATTGTATATTTCTGTTTAGTTACACACAGACCTGGATAAAGGGGAAAGTGAAGTCAAATATACACTCTCAGGAGAAGGCGCTGGCACTATCTTCACCATTGATCAGACCACCGGTGATATCCATGCCTTACGAAGCCTAGACAGGGAAGAGAAGCCTTTTTATACACTCCGAGCACAGGCTGTGGACATCACCAGCAACCGGCCACTAGAGCCTGAGTCTGAGTTCATTATTAAGGTGCAAGATATCAATGACAATGAGCCAAGGTTTCTAGAGGGCCCCTACATTGCCAGTGTTCCTGAGATGTCACCAGTGGGTAAGGGTATAATTATGGTTTGTGTGTGTGTGTGTGTGTGTGTGTGTGTGTGTGTGTGTGTGTGTGTGTGTGTGTGTGTGTGTGTGTGTGTGTGTATCTGTATAAAGTCCTAATAACATCCTTATCTATGATAATGAAAGTACTTCTGAAAAATACTGTTACCTAAAACAGTTAATTATTTAATCACAATATGTAATGCAAAACTGCATAATGCATTTCAGTTTATTCTGAAACACTGCCAAATTATTTGGCCATGAGCTCATTCCACGTGGTACCAGAAATATTGTAAACATGTCACAACATTTTTAAATTGTTCAAGGGAAAAGTGAACCTTGACTTTCCAATTTCCAAAAAGATGAGCATCATTTAGATTAATATCAGTAGTTTTGAAATTCAATATCTATTATGGTTATGGCACACAGCTAGAAGATGGGAAAATCATTGACCAGGGGATGGGTGAATAATGTGTAAAGGTATAGCCTGCATGCAACAGACCTCAGATATTATAGTCTTTTTCAGGAATAAAAAACAATAAAGTTGATAATTGCATTTGATTATCGGTAAAATAATTTTTTTTAAATGATAAATATAAAATAAACATTTTAAAGTGAATATTGTTTTCGTGTAATAGTTTATTTGGTGACGTTCATGTTATACAAACCGACTGCTTAACTGCTGATATAGGTACTGATATAGCCAGTTATAAAATCATATCAGAAGTGTAAAGTGCAATGTGTCTCAGCAATCCACTTGTGATCAAATAGATGTTACAGTCCCTTATTAAGCTTTGAATATCTTCCAATATTAATACATATTGCCAACTGTCAGCCATGTGTCTAAAAATGCATGTGCTAAACTAGGCGGTGGTCATAAACCTTACATTTTTATGCAGAGAAAATGTTTTAATAGTGTTAAGAAAAGGAGGATGTGGTGTCAGGTGTCCTGGCATGGGTTTATACTGCTTCATCATCTGGTGAGAGTAGTAAAATTTCATTTTGTTCCATGTTCTTTTTATTTTTTTTTTTGCTTGGTTCATTGTCATGTATTCATGTCATGCATTCCGAAATGTATCTAAGAATACAGTTATATTCTGAAATGTATATAAGATTTTATATTTTAAAATTGATGCTAAAAATGCAATGATTACTTCCACAACCTAATGTAATACTGCTGACAATACAATTCTGTTTGACATAAGTAAAAATATGCTTTTATTCATCAATCTGACACTGTAATAACATTGAAGCAGTGTCAAATTATTGCAATGCCAACTAAGGAGAAAATGAAAGAATGCGGTGTCATAAAGCTGCACATTTGCATTCTACAATTTGAATGACTGTGGCCTACTTCCAGCATACTTGTAATGCAGCCACCCTATAAAACATTGTTTGGCTATTGTTATTGGATTAAAACCTTCAATTTGCTTAGCCAAACATTTTAATGTCATTGTTAGCCATCTGCTAGCCACAGGGTACAATGCTAATATGGCCTTGTGACAGGCCATAAGCAGATAAGCTTGCTGTATTCCAAAACTACAGCCTTCAGTCAGAAAGTAATACAAAGCCTCTTTTTTATTAAATCAAGAAAAGGAATCTCCAGATGGAGAACTGCTAATTCTTCACGTAGTTGAAATAGTTCTAATAAAATTTAAAATTAAAAATGACACTGTTTACACCTTATTTTCTTAATAGGCACATATGTGACAAAGGTAACAGCTTCAGATGCAGATGACCCCACTTATGGAAACAGTGCTAAAGTAGTGTACAGCATTCTGCATGGGCAGCCATACTTCTCTGTGGATCCCGAAACAGGTAGGTTCCTAAACATAAGCATCTTAGTAGTTTGTAATGACTTACCATTACGCACCAGTATTACAAGCTATTATTCATGAATTTGAAATTTACAAATTTTCCTGCCTAAAGTATTATTCATGGCAAAAAGTGAGACAAACAAATACAACTAAATATTAAACTTTTAATAGTGATAGATTTCTGTAATTCATACAAAATATTTATGAAAAATAAGATAATGCATTTCTGAGACCTGCATCACTTATTTTATTATTATAGTGGAGGTAAAGTTTACACATGGGGACTTCTAGTATGTAAATATAATTTTTTTTTACTTACAATCAACTATCACATATTTGGTTACTTTATTCATTATTATAATTCTTGATTATTTTGTAACAATTAATGTTGGAAGGGCCAATAAAGATTTTAATATATTACTTTGTGCACATCTCATTGTGCCCAGACAAGTATGTATACATATGCATTTAAACACTACTAGTTATAGTCATTATAAAATTTTTAAATACAACAAACATGACTAAACACGACAGGTGTGGCATTAAGCTTAATTTGTGTCATGATGGTAATAAAAGACTTATGTGCACTTTATAATTTGGCTTTGTTTATTTTGCATTTAACTATACAATAAATTGTGCAAAAAAGAGGAACTAAGAAGTGCATTACCTAACCAAATAATACATAATTTATTTTCTATATTGTTTTTAATATAGAAAGTATTTCACCTTGTCCTGTAGTAATAGGATGTGTGATATATCAGATCAGACGTTTAATCCCTCCATTTTCAGGTGAGCAGTGTGTAGTATTTTTAGTTTGTAGTTTATGTGTATATATATATATATATATATATATATATAATATTATGTGTATAGGTTTTCCACCGAAGCACAAATTTTCTCCCACTATTTAATGATGAGTAAGTTCAATTCAAGCTTCTAATTACTTCTATACGAAAGTGTGCACAAATGTGTGTCAGCGTGTCTCCCTGTAATTGACTGGAGACCTGACCATGGTGTATCCTGACCATAGTGTTGTGAAATTGGCTCCAGTAATAGACTCTGTGGGATAGATTATTCTTTTGACCCTAATTATGATAACTGATGTAGAAATTTTGTTTGGTAGGGTTAAGTTCCCAAATTCCTCTAGAAGAAAACCTGTTTAAACTCATTATAATAATCATGAAGAATCAACCAGGTTAAGCATTAGATAGTCATGGTGGGATAGGTTTTTCAGTATCTTAGCTTCTCTTCTCTTGCAGTGAGATTTGGCTTGGTCTTTTAAATGGGTCTAATGAGTAGCCATTGATCTTCCAAGTGTTGTAGATGACTCTTTAAAGTGTTATCCAGCCAGGCAATGTAAGTACCACGCTCTGTTGCAGATCATCAGTATGCTCTTGACGAAGCAGCAGTAGGACAATAACAGCTTTTCCTGTAGCTTAGTTGCCATTGAGCATTTGTGACTGCTGCAGTTGTGTTAGTGGACCAGGAAAGATCTTCAGTGATGTGAATATTAAGTACCGTGAAAACTGGGACTTTTTCCACACGGTTAAATGATAAGTTCTCTGTCTGCGCTCTGTTCTTCAAAAGACAGTTACAACTTGGCAAGAAAGAATTTTCTAGCTCCAAGTTCAGCTGGTGTTCAAGTTGTTTGAATACAGTGTGAAAAGCTGTAGGTATCGCATATTTTGCATATTTGATTTTGTAGATGGGTTGAAGGTGATTTTAAAACTGTGACTTGATGTTAATTATTTGATTGATGTTAATGACACTATTTTTCACCCATGAAATAATAATTGCAAATGTCAGCCATAGTTGTATAATAGATTTTGACAGATAATGATAAAATATATTGGTGATGGATGAAGAGCTGGGTTAGACATTTTTTTAATATATTTTCTATAACACCATCACTGCAGCTTTTCTTGGGTTCATTCATTTGAGTATTCACTTCACTTCTGGCTGTTGGATGTGCCATGTGCTTCCACCTCAAAACAAAAAAAAGCTATTTTGCCAGTGAAAGGGTCCTGGGATTACTGGTCCTGTAATAGTAATGTGGTAATATAGGGGTGTGGTAGCTCAGTGGTTAGGGTGTTGGGCTCTCAATCTAAAGGTTGTGGGTTCAAATCCCAGATCCACTGAAGTTACCAATGTGAGTCCTTAAGCAAGACCCTTAACCCTCTCTGCTCCAGGGATGCTGTACCAATCCTGTGCCTTGTAAGTCGCTTTGGATAAAAGCGTCAGCTAAATGACCAAATGTAAATGGAATGTACAAAACAAATAGTAATGTATGCACTTTTACACATGCCCTAGGTCATTGTTAATAAAGTGGTCCTTAGACTTTCAGTTGCAGACTACGTTAGCCTTCCTAATGCCTTTCTTCAGGTTGGCTCAGATACAGATACAGTACATCCATCCATCCATCCATCCAACTTCTGCTTAATTCTATGGTCAAGTTTATTTCAGGAAAAAAAAAAATTCACTAAAATAATTATATAAATATTGTATATTAGGAAGTATATGCATATTAACTCAGGTTTACAATTTTCTGTAGTGTCTAAAAAAAGGAGCTTGGGAAATACTTCAGTTGGTTCATTTAATGCAACTTTTTATAAGTGTAGGTAAATTAAAAATTAAAATTAGTTTGTAATTGTCTTTAGTTCTTTAGTAGATCAATTACATTACATTTTGAAATGATATCCTACAGTATTATCGCATTAACTATATATATATATATATATATATATATATATATATATATATATATATATATATATATATATATATAATGATTTTAGATTTTTAGTTTTAAGATTTTTTAGATAACCATATTTACTTGTTTTATTCATCTGCTGTATTTTGAACATTTCTCTGTCTCTCACCCTGAACCACTTTCCCTCCTCCTTGATGTAAAGGGGTTATTAGAACTGCATTACCTAAAATGGATCGGGAGGTGAAAGAGCTCTATCAAGTCCTTATCCAGGCCAAAGACATGGGAGGGCAATTGGGTGGTCTAGCCGGAACTGCAACCATCAACATTACCCTGAGTGATGTCAATGACAACCCACCTCGATTCTCCAAAAGTAAGCAACCACATGCTGTTTTACTTTTATTAAAAAGAGATAAATGATATTATATCAGTTTTATAATCACAATTAATAAATGAATAAATAAATATGTCAGATATTATTAACAGAACATTATTTTTTTTATGTATGACATGCACTTAAAATTCACAGCACCAGACAGTGAGTTGTAGTCCATTATTATATATATTATTGCTTTCTTTATGGCGCTTTACATTTTTTTCTATAGCACATTACACATTTCAAAATTGCATCAGGCTACATGCAAAAAGGGCGGCATAAAGAAAGATGTCACATTTCAAAACCTTACACAGGTATATCACAAGGCATACATGCACACACATTTATCCCTATGGAAACTTTATCTGACTAATTGCAGGCATGTTTTTTGACTGTGGGAGGAAACCAGAGCTTCCAGAGAAAACTTACTCATTCTTATCTATCCCTTGTGGACAAATAACCTTTTTAGTGCACTGCCCAAATACAATTTTACAATTCAGCTAGATTTTTTTTTTTTTTTTATGTCAGCAATTAAAAAAAAAAATTTAATAATATTTGGGTTTGTCAATGATAAAATGTTTTCTATTTAAAAAAATCAAATTTAGAAAGTTATATCTGCAACACGCTTTTAAAAAATTTGGGTAAGAGAGACACGTTTACCTTCTTGGCAAAAAGCTAAACACAAGCACTTTATGCCTATAATGCCATGTTCCTACATTAAAACAGACATGACAGGCAGTGTCATCAATGTTTTTTATTTTCAAACTACAAATACAAGTCTCCACATCAATGGTACATTGACATATATGAAAACATCCCACCCTGAAAGCACTGATGCACTGAATCCAACATCAATTATTACCAAAAACTAGTTAAAATGTGAACTCGTCTGACCACCAAAATTCCACTGTCTGTGTTCAGATATATTCTTCAGATATATTCTTATCCAAAATACATGTTGACATTTCTCTGCAAAATTCGGATATGGCTTCCAGTTTGTAGATTCACGATTTTGACGCAAGAAACCATGTTAAATGATTCAGTGTTTTCCAAAGAACTCCTGCGGCCATGTGGCTATGTTCATTATGGTGGCATGACAGTTTTTAAACAGTGCTGTGTGAATGCTATATAGTCACATACATTCAGCAATGTTTTCTGCCCTTGGAATTTATGTACAGTGATTTTTTTTCCTGAATCTTTTCATTATGTTGTAAATTACAGAAGGTGAAAAGCATAAATTGTTTATTTTTAAATGTGGCAAAGAGTGTTACATCACAACCTGTCCTTGTTTTTAAAGGCTAATCGTTTGGTGGGTGCTCCTTTATTATTTGAATCGTATATAATTTTACATTTATGATACATTTTTTAAAAATAAATTAAATATTGTTCATAATTGAAATGTTTTCTTAGTCCTTTCATCCAATCAATAAAGGTTTAAGTGATTTAAATTTTCAGGATATTTAATTAAGATGAGTAATCCAATCATTGTCCTATATTTTTAAATATCAGATACATTCCACCTGCGAGTGCCGGAATCTTCTGCAGTGGGCTCAGCCGTGGGCAGGATCAAAGCCCATGATCTCGACATAGGCAGGAATGCGGAAGTGGAATATAACATTGTCCCTGGCGATGGAGGATCTATGTTTGACATTGTTACCAATGAGCATAACCAGGAAGGAATCATTGTTCTACAAAAGGTAAAGCTTATTTACTGAAAATATCTACCTCACATGCAGTTTATATTTGTATAATAAGATATACTTGTTAAAACAAAGACCACCAACAGTGTAACTAATATTGTTATTTAAAAAGATTGCTAGATGCAAGTTACTAAAATCTACAGGTAAATATATGTGCTTTTATGTTTATATTACATTATAATCTTATTTCAGAAATGAAATATGGATTTTAATATTTTAGGTATATAGTATTAGACCTTACTTCCAAGACTGGTGATGAATATAGATTTAAAAGCAACTGTGAAATAGTTAACAATGTTTTAAGTGTATACACATTTTTACACCCTGCAGTTACAACAGATGTGACAGATGGACATTCATATTGTACCTATTTTTAAAACATACATAGCAATGTTTTTTTTTTTTTTTTTTTTTTTTTTATTTATTTAGAAATAGCACCTTACCGTTGACATTTACATCTGTGTACCAAAAAAAACCAAACATTCCTATTACGGCAGTGACAGTACCTAGCTTGTGTCTTTTCCAAGGATTTTTATTGTTAATGTTGCTAAACTGCAGACCCTGAGAGTTTAGAAACAGGGTGGCATGTGTGTGTGTGTGTGTGTGTGTGTGTGTGTGTGTGTGTGTGTCTATGTCTAGTTTCTTCTAATCATCAAGGCTTTGTGACTGAAATTTATGCCATTTATGTCAGGCTAAGTTGATGTTTTCACGCTAATTTGTGTAAACTCTGTGAATAATTGACAGACAATTTAGCAGCTGAAAGCAAGACTATATTTACCATTCTACAGTATAACACATTTGTCCTGAAGCTCCAGACTCCAGACTTATGTGTTTATTATGTAACTTATGGTTGTCATAACATAAAATGATGTAATTATTATACAGCTAAAACAAAAATGTCAATAAAACATTATATGAGAGTATTGTACTAATATCAACACCTAAGACAAAATTAAATGTTTTGAATATTTGGTCCGTATATAATTTATTCTTAGAAGAGTTAACATAAGACATAAAATCATGTTTTCATTTACAGATTTTTTTGCACACAATAGTATTCTTAGTCATATTTAGCCATGTAATCTGTGCTTTACCCCTGCTGCTTCCAGCATGCATTCATAAATCCAACTCGGGTGTTCTAATATAACGTGCTTTAAACCTTCAACAAAAAGGAACGTGATTAATGTTCTGCTTTAGATTTGTAGTACAATACTAAAGTAATGGCAATCAAATATATGTTATATTAATTTCATATTTGGTGGCACAGTGGCTTAGTGATTGGCATGTTTGCCTCTCAGAGCTGGGGATTTCAGGTTCGAATACCCCATCTGGGTGGAGTTTGCATGTTCTCCCCATGTCCGTGTGGGATTCCTCCGGATTCTCCGGTTTTCTCCCATAGTCCAAAAACATGTATTCAAGGTAAATTGAATTCTCTAAATTGCCCCATATAGAGTGTGTTTGTGTGCTTGTTTGTAAGAGTGTATAGATTTGTGCTCTATCCTGGGTGTATCTGCCCAGCGCCCGAAACATTCTCCTCTGGATGGACAAGGGGAGATCCTAGTAAAGGATTAAGCGGAAGACAATGAATGAATGAATTATTTTAATATTGTAGTTATACCTTGGAATCTGTATAGCATGCTTATGTTACAAGTACACATGAGATTTCTTTGTATGTATACACTGGCATAAACTGTGAAAATCCACTTTTTTATTCCAACTTTGAAGTGGTAAAATGACCCGGTAGTCATTTTAAATTCTGTTTCTTGACACAAAGCTATAGAAGCAGATGAGACATAGGTAGGAATGTTAACATAAAACAGCAGTCATGCAACCTGAGAACACACTCATAATGTAAAAAGCAGAAAGATTAGTGTCACATCTTATTGCATTTCCGTGCCTCAAGTCATAAAATATCATCTATTTCCTTTGTCTTCTTTGAAAATCTGTCTTCTTTTCATTATTACAAACGGATGAGATATCACTGCCTTCCCTTACTTGGATGCGTCTAAGAAATATCTTTGTCTGGATCCCTTGGAAATATGGATTATGTTTTAAATGTATTGTATTTGATTTTCCTGTCAGCTCCTTTCTCTCCCCACACATGCAACTGCTTTCATCACCTCACTTCCAGTTTCTTAAGGCATGCAAGAAAATAAAAGGGAATATATTTATAAATCAGCTTTCTTACAGGTTTTCGACCAAGGACTTGAGTTGCCTTTCCTCACATTCACAATCTAGAATATCTATAGTTTATTTGCATTCTTCTGTGGCAATAGGATTTTGCCTTTGGTGTTTGGTATTTTACATGTTCTTAATTTTGACAACATAGGAGAATTTAGCTGTTGTCTTCAGTTTTCACAAAGTTTTTGAATGTGGTAGCATTAATCAAAACAAATAATTTTTAGTTTTACCAAATATTGCTTTTGGTACTATGGCTTAAAACTTTACCCTTAATAATTCTTATAATAAGTCTTTATGTAATTGCCACAAAAAGTTTTCGATCAGTAATATACATTTTAAATCTTACAAATGCAATACCATTTCTAATTGGAAAGGCATTTTAGCAAGAATGCAAAGAGCTACTTACAGGCTTTGACTGATCGATTCATTGTAGTGTGAAAGGTTCCACTACTTGTAAATGATCATCCAACCATGTATTAATTTGTTTAATTAATTTGTCTCAGCGCTAGGGATTCCCGGTTCAAATCCCAATTTGGGTGGAGTTTTCATGTTCTCCCTGTGTCTGTGTGGGTTTCCCCTGGGTTCTCTGGTTTCCTCCCACAGTCTAAAAACATGGATCGAGGTCACTTAAATTCTCCGATTTGCCCAGTGTCTGTGTGATTGAGTGAGTGCCCAGCAATAGATTGGCACCCTGTCCTGGGTGTATCTGACCAGTGCCCGAAACGTTCTCCCCTGGATGGACATGGGGAACCTCCCCGCGACCCTAGTAGAGGATGGATGGATGAATTTATTCAAGATAGTGGGATATGTTGCCCCAAATAACAGCTGCTTTTTTCTTTTTAAAGTTTAAAAAGTTTTAAAGTTTAGAACTGTTCATATTAATTATTGAAATGAATGGCAAAAATATTTTTACAATGGCATCTATCAATAGGGTATAATATATTAGGGTAGAGTGTCAATAGGGTATAATATAATATATTAGCAAGTTAACAGACAGGTCATAAAGGACAAATCTATATATTTTTTATTTGTTAAAAGAACCTGCATGTCCCATGTTATGGGTATCCTGGTTCAAGGACTTGAACCTTTTCCTTTACACCAGGACATTGACAATCAGGACATCGACACCAGGAAATCAGATACATTTTACAACAAAGCAGTGCCATTGTGCTGACTGTGCTAATATGTAATGTCCCCAATGGGACGTTGACTAGAATTTAACACAGTGGCATTTTTGGGGTGCCTGGGGAATTTACCAGTTAGCATTTGTGACATGCTGCACATCACCAGACATAAGCATGGATACTAGACCGGTATAAATGGGCCATTACATGGTTAACGTCCTGTCTTGTCCTGTCCTAAGTGCTCTACCCTGGGATTTTAATAAGCTTCCGGGAAAAACATCTCTTAATGGCTCTGTAGTATCAACAGTTGTGCTAAATCATTGTTATCACACTACCAGTTATAGTATCATATTTGTGACATGATTCTGTTGCCTCTAGGAATTAAGGTATGTGTTAATGTTATCTTATTGTCAAGAGATTAATAACAAATATAAATTAACATAATCATAGAGTACCTTATTTGTTTGCTTATAATTTACGTATTATTATTTGGCACTAGAATATTAGTAGGTTACATAGTCTTTACTGTGACGAGAGTTCTTTTAGACAATAAGAATATTACATTCACTTACAAATAACCATTGTAAACAAGTAGATGGGTATCACTCCTGCGGCCAAAGATAGCATCTCAGTAAACATGGACTCAATTGACAGTTATGCACTACATCCAGAAGTGGATGTCACAAATCTGCTTCCAATATATCACTCACCATTTCATCATTCTCAGTCACCAGTACTGATTGTTCTAGCTAATACTCATTACACAAAGCAGTATATATTCACATCACTTCCACCAATAATATTATATCTTTCCCTTACATGGACCAAGCTTTTTTTTATTAATCTATTAAGCCTTTTTGACCATCCATTTTGTCTGAGTCCTATGAGTGCTACACTGTGTTTGATCGACTGCGTTCATATTTATCTGGAATTAAATTAAGCCATGGTTCTTTTAAATCTAGTGAGTGCCTGTGCTCATCCCTTTCATCATGTTACTATGGGTTTTCATGCTAATTGTTCTATGATTACGTGTATGTATTAGGAGTTTATCAGAGAATTAAATGTAAAAACCACGTGTTTAAAATTGGGTAGCTGTTAAGATTAGAAAAAAGAATAATATATTACAGAAATAAATGCTAGATGCAATGCATTGCACAGTAATTAGCACTGTTCTGATCCTCTAATGTTCCCACAATTCACATTAGTCAATGATTACTAATTAACAATCATGAAGGTGGTAAAATAGTAGTAGTCAAGATTAAGCTGCTAAAAAGTCTTTAAATATTACTAAACCCAGAGTAATTTGTTTTTTGAGGGGACTGAAGGTTTTAAATCCACTATTTCAAAGCATCTAATTTCAGTCAGCTTATAAAAGCAGTAAGTGTTTAACAGACTTAAGGAGACTGCAAAAAGGACAAAGTAGTTAGGTATTTCTTTTCCTACCTTTAAATCCAACTTACAGCTATAATAATGTGTTTTTCAGAGTCAATACTAAGCAAATAATACTTTTATTATTTGAGCTTTTCTTATTTGTGCAATGTCAAGTCAATTGCATGTTGTTCAGTTTTAAATGTCATTCCATTACTTTTAAGCTGTAAACTGCAATCACGCAAAAAAGAGAGTAAATAAAAACCTATTTTTTCAGTGCTTGTGGTAATAATTTTCAAAGAGATTTGCCCTTATAAAGATAAATGGTAAAACACATTTCGTTTTGATGATGATGAAATAGATGTATGTACAGTAGTTGATTCTGCATTTTAGTGTATTGAATACTGCAATTAACAGAATTTAATATTAATTAGATTTAATAAAAAAAAAAAAATATATATATATATATATATATATATATATATATATATATATATATATATATATAATTTTTAGAATCTGCATTGTTTTTATCATGGATTTCAGACAGGTGAGTTTTGGCTATAGAGGTAATAAATAACAAGAAAACATTTGGTCCTATTTTTGATTTTTAGCAAGCCGTCAAGCCGAAGCTTGATTTAGGGCATGTCAGTGTGTCTTTGCTATCGTAATGATAGCATTAAACCAAGTAAATATTGTCATAAAGTATGTATAAAAACTGACTGCGGTGGCACAATCTGTACAACAAAAACTCATTACACTGCACATTTAACTTTGGTACAAAAGCTTTCAATGCAGGTCAAATTTAGACAATAGCCTACTGGGTACTCATGACTCATGGACTTACTTGTAACACTGCTTGTAACACTAATGTTACATCTAAAATCTGTTCCAAAATATCATTGTGAATTCACAGCAGGTAGCTCAGCACATAACTTTGTTGCAAAAGTTATTGAAAAGTCTTTTGTAAGTGGTTGCAAATATTAATCATACCAGCTGTATACTGTCTATGGTTCTGACCTTAGAGTTTCACTTGACTAATTCACGTTTTGTGACTGAAATGATGTAATATGTGATCTCTTTTCAAAACAACTTTATTGAGACATTTTATTGCATTTATCAAAATCTTGAAAAAGTACAGACTATAAATAATATATGACATTCTAAAGTATGACATTTTCCTTATTTGTAGTTTAATTAATCCATAGTACCTTTTACGCTTTCACCAGGTTGCAGGCTTTTCAATAAAGTAGAAGTAATCAGCGCTGAAATCCGAATACTTCTGGTCTATAGTGCACTACCATTAAGCACTAAGAAACTATTACCTTGATGCTATCGCTTCCTTAGGGACTTCCTGAAACTCTCCTGCAACTTTTGTTAAAAGCCACATGGAAATTCCCATTTAGACTTTTATGTTTCCATTTTAAAACTAAGTTCTAATGCGTAACTTCCATAAGTCTAGGTGAGTCACATCAAGCTATCTTTGTAAAGTAGACTGCTATTTTATTTATTATGGAATATGCAATATAAAATGAACAGTTATCAAATCACAGTCGATATGGCAACATTATGAACATGTATGGTATCAAGAGATACAAAGTCTAGAGAAAAAAAGCAAAAAACAAATGCATTTTAAAACGTGTAGCTTCTTAATAGCACACACTTGTTTATTTATTTAAATATTTATTTGCTAATCTGTTTCTCTGCAGTCCTTGGGGATTAGATTCACAGAGGTTGCTGAAAAGTATTCACTGCTTTTACATAAGTGGTACATAGAAGTTACTCTTACCAGTTGTTTCTGTTCCAGTGTTCTGCTGTGTATAGTGTACCATAGGATGTCTCACCACAGTGAGATTCCTGTGCACCACAGTGGATTCCACCATAGCTGCTACTCTTTAGTCTGTCCTTTTCTTAACAATTTAGGGCTAACCTTAACCCCAAATTAATTTGATTTTAATTAACTTTATTTTTATTAATGACACATGCTGGGGGACCAGCACAATGCTTAGTTAATCAGTAATGAAATTAGTGCAATTATTTTAACGTGGAGATTGATAGGAATTAAGTTATAATGAGTTCACTGAAATGATGCATTTGTTGACAACTACTACATGTACATTTTAAATAAGTGACACTTATGCATATCATTTTCCTTAAAGCATTAATCTATGATAGATCATGATTGTACAAAGAACATGTTATCAGTCTGTTTAGTCATAAATATTTGTTTTGATGCATTTAATTGTTAGTATTGTCCTCAAACAGTAAATATATGCATTGGCTTCTGAAGAGAGCTCAATAGAAAGCAATGCTGTATCCATAAAGTTTTCAATTCCTTTTTTATTCCATTTAGAGGCAAACTGAGAGAAAACAAACAACAGAGAGACACAACCCATAGTGCATGAGTTATTGTAATAGCTCTCTGAACAAAAACAAATTCAAGGCTTATTAAAAATGCATAAGAGTTTTTTTAGTTTCCAAAATGAACAAAGCACCAGGGTAAAAAAGCAGATAGGTCGCCATGCAAAAAAACATCTTTGTTTTCTCTTTAAATGTACTTAAGTTTAACATGTATGTAATGTAAAAATTAATCTATTTATGACCAATATTTATTAATGTTTGTGTCCACTCTGTAAAGCATATCTTCCCTCCACAAAGCTATTTATTTTTTAACCACTTATCCTAATCAAGCCACACTTCATGGGAAACAAACCACAATTCTTGCTAGAGCCCATTGTATTGTCTATTAAATAAAAAAGGAAAAGAGCTCCCTAGACATCAAAGAAACACAGACTCACATTCATACATAGGTTTATACACATTCATACAAATCAAACCCAGGAGCTTTAAGGTAATTGTACAGGACAGGTGTTAGACATCAAAACGCTAGTCTTTAGAATATTGTCCATGCTTGGGTAGATTACGGTTTTAATTTCTATTTGGTTTGTTTTAAGTAAGTATGTATGCTCTGAGAACTATGGGGTAAAGAAGTGTGGTGTAAAAGTGGCATGTCTACTGAGTTTGTAGTGTTATGTGCTCTGCAAGGCATCCTTTGCATTTATATTCACTGTAGTAGGACTGAGGTGTGTCTTAGAGTTTTCATTCTAGTATTGTTTATTTTATTAAATATAATTTAAATTTTCTTTGAAATATCCTTTTGTGTGGTGCAAAGCTTCAGATCAGCCACGGATTTGTGAAGGAGAACCCGAGCAAGGGTATCAAGTTAGGTAATAGTTTCCACCTGGGACCTGTTTGTGTTGTCTTTGTGTCTTGTTAAAGTATTAGAAAGATACAAGACAGAGAAAGGGGAAGAGAAATTCTCAGCAGCAGAGAAACGAGAGTTGGGGGCATGAGAAGTCGGGTTAATATTATCATCCCTGTGTGCAGTTGCACAAGCCAGCCAAACTGCTGATTTTTATTGTTAATAAAATCTATATTTAGGTCTGGAAAATCCTGTCTTTGCTCCTCCTTGTGTCCCAGCATTTGACATTTTGTTGTTGTTTTTTTTTCTCATTCTGATTTTTTCTCTCTCTGAATCCTATCCACATGAATTTCTATTAAGATTTTTACAATAAACACATTTCCATTGGAATTGCATTTTACTGGAATTGTTTAAGAGAGAACTAGATGCTGCTCTTATACTAATTATGCCCAAAGTTGCTATTCAGTAGGAAATCAGCATAATTTCATAATGTTCCAGTAAGTAGATGGAGCTATATTCATTACATACTGCATCTTAAACTAAAATAGCTTTGATTAAGCTCTGCACAGCTTAAAATTTCTCTGACAACCATGCAGAATTATTTGCTGCTTATGAAGTTTATGAAGTTGTTATTTAAATACAAGCATACTATTGATGTGTGGCATGCAGTTTACAGTATTGTGCAGTCTGAAAATAAATTAGTTTAATTCTTATATTTTCTTACCTGAAGCTTTATATCATAAATATTAATATGGAAATGCATAACCATAACTCTAACACCATAGGAACACAAGTTTGAAAGATAGGCCATCATTGAATTAGGTGTTTTGTTCAGTCCACATGGTATATATGTATAGTTTTAAGCATTTTGCCATGCATTTTGCACAATTACATGGACAATTATAGTTCAAGGTTCAAGAAAGGTTGATAAAGCTATGGTTAAATTTGTTATAAGAGTATGTACTGTATTATTATTCATTCATTCATTCATTCATTCATTATCTCCCGCTCATCCTCTATTAGGGTCGCGGTGGGGTTCCCCATGCCCATCCAGGGGAGAACGTCTCGGGCGCTGGGCAGATAGACCCAGGACAGGGCGCCAATCCATCGCTGTGTATTATTATTATTATGGAAAACCTTATCAATCTTTTTCACATTAGTACTCCTATTAATCTGTGCAAAGTCAGTTTTGTAAAATCCTGTAATCTTACTAATAACAGACATTTTCACACCTATTGTTGTTGATGTCAACAAATGCAGTGCCTGGACCCTAAACATAGATAGACATTGAAAAGCAGATACACAGAAATGTAATTCCCACTGACTGACTTATCTATTTTTAATTTATGATAATTAACTGTATTTTTATTGGCTTCATTTATTTCCATTCAACAATAAGGTGTAAATATCATATTCTTACTAAGAGCCACTATCACTATTAAAATAATAATAATAATTGCTTACCTACTATAATCATTCATTTGGTTAAATACAAAACATTTTACATAAACCTCTAAAAAATGTATTCTTACACTAGTCTTGGATACACATTTATTTAATTCCCTCTTCCCACAGATGTTGATGAAATGGTTCAAGCACCGGTGAATTTCTTATTGGCATCCACACCGGTGCAAAAAGAGAGCACATTATCACATCAAAGGATTTAGAGTTTGAAGTCCTGAATTTAAGGTGCAGCTTTGGTGAAGTTTGAGTGTTTGCGTTCTCTCTCTCTCTATCCTTCACTTTCACCCTAATACATGCCAATGCATTCACAAACATGAAAAAGGAATTTCTGCTGTGCGGATGTGTTGAATTTATCCCATATTAAATATTTGTCTTTTTCAGATTTGAAATATAATAATATGCTTAGTTTAAAATTGTCAATGCAACTTGACTATGCAATATAAAAAGTTAATCTTGATACTTGGCACATGCTCTAATAGCAAGTCAGTCTAGTTAAATAACATTTATGTCTGACACTAAATGATTATTGTATGCTCCCTTAAAGGGTATAAGATAACAGAGATATAATTCATTTTAATGCCTCATTGGCTGCTACTGGTCATATTATGGACACATTGACAAGGTAAAAGTAACATGAAAGATTTTGATTCCTATTACCCCTGGTTTTCATGTTCTTGCCATGTCCGTCTGGCTATCCTTCAGGTTCTCCAGTTTTCTCCCACAGTCCAAAAACGTCAAGGTTAACTGGCTGCTGTAAATTGCACTGTCTAAATTGTCCCTATATAATGTGTGTGTGTGTGTGTGTAAGTAAGTAAGTAAGTGTGCCCACTGGGTGGATCTACCCGAAATGTTCTTCCCTAGGTGGGTATGGGGAACCTCCTGGCAACCCTAGTCCCTAGTATAGGATTAAGCGGAGGATAATGAAATAAGATAGTATAAGATGAGGTATTATTGCAAAGAAATGAGACATGCTTTCAGGAATGGCATGTGCAATGCCAGTAGTAATAATATATGTTGAATTAAATTTGGCCATGATGCAGATGCACTGACCATGCTGAAACAATTGACGGAGGCCTTGTCCTCCATTGCCGATTAAAAGGAGCACCATATAAGCTTCACTACTTAAGCCAGTGAGGAGTAAGCATTACAGACAAACCTTGGCTTCTGCCAATGGGCAGCAGTGGATTAGTGTCTTCCTGGACTGACATCCGCGCTGACACTCATGCTCAGCGCTGGGACCCATAATTGGCTTCAGATGCATCTGCAGGTGTAGCGAATTGCGATTGCATCTGGACCTAATCACCATAGTGAGGCACAGGCTACACTGCCACGATGTATGTGTTCTGAGCAAAATACCCTCTAGCCACCCTTTATGTCACATTACAGGTTTATATCCTACTCATAGTTGTGAAATAATGGAATTTTTATTTAAAATAAATATAATATTTTGTCACATTTATTGGCTACATTTTTATGATTTTTTTATTTATGCAGAAATACAGAAAATACTAAAAGGTTCACTACTATTTGTGTGCGTGTGTGTGTTTTCAATTGCTTCATGTGGCAAGGTTTCACAAAAAAAAAAAATCTTGGATGATATTTTTTCGGAGATATTTCTTACCAAATCATTTTAAATAACCATATTTTTTTCTAAAAAATGTCACTTTCATTACTATTAAGATAATACTGCAATTCCTTATCTATCTGCTCCTTATTTTTCTCTCAGTGTATAAAAGTACTAACTATGGATATTGCTGTAATTTGTGCAGTATCACATACTAAAAGGGCAATAAGGCTTTTCACATTTTTCCTTAGCTAACCCCGACAACCCTCAACAAGATGACTTTTGGCATATCATTAAATCTCACGTCAAGTCGCAGAGGAGGGAGCCAACCTTCCTATCTTTTTCATCAAAATCACTGCCCTTATAGTCATTATTATAAAATTTCACAAATTCTTCTTAACCACAGTTAATTTCAAATATTGAATTATTGGCCCCTTAAAGGTCTACAAATATAAATGCTTCTCAGATTAGACAATGTGGTATGTGATATAATTTGACATAATTAATAATTTGAATTATTTGACATCCAGAGTTCACATACATGCAGAACTTAATAAGAGTTATTGTCAGCATACAGTAAAAACAATTTAATCAAAAAGGTCTGTGTTAAAATTTTTAGTGTATGTTTCTCTAATTAGAATTTGCTGCCTCATCACCCTGTTCTTTTTATGTGTTTAAACACATTTGTTGTATTTTGAATATCACAATGGAAATACTGAACACTTTTAAAAAACCAATTAGGATAACTTTCAAGTTTCATTTAGTGAAAATGATAGAAGACATATTCTTCTGCATTTAGATTTTGCATTTGCCTTAATCTAAAGTGATGTATGACATACCTATTCCCTAACCCTAACCCTAGTCCTAAACCTAACCCATACATCATGTATGAGAGAAACCATTCAACTGCAGTGTTTTCAGTCCTGACCATTTGCCATTCTGGTTCATTTTGCCCCACCTGTTTATGTAGAGCAGATTGGCACAATGGTGAGGTTAAAATACCAGATACCAGATAGGTAATAAAACCCAGTGAATAAAGTACACATTTCCAAAAAAATTGTAGTTAATATGGAGCAGTTACAAAAATTATTCTGAACAATGACTGTCATAGTCGAATAATTAAATATCCTGCTGAGTTAGAGATGGTATAAGCTTCTTGATTTAGTAAAAAATCAATCTGCAGAAACCGGCTGTTTTAGTGACCTGTTAGTTTTAGCTGCATGTCAACTTAACAAGCAAGGTTATGGACAAAGCTGGCTGGGAAGATTGTTTAGTGGGCTAGGTCCTAATGAATCATGGTTTTGGCTAAAGTGATGAAGAGCTTTATTTTTAATTTAGCTTGTCATGATAGGCCTTCATCCAAACAAAAATGTCAGATATCCGAGCAAAAATAGAAGCATCATCTGGTGCAAAGAACACATGTGTGTTGTCAGCACAGTAATAATATGTGAACCAGTAATCTTGAATTATTGAGTCTAATGTGGTCATGTAAAAAGGAAAAACAATTAAAAAATTTATTTGGAAACGTGATTTATACCTGTCCATGAAACCTTGAAGGTACTTCCTATAGACATTCCTGGATACCATTCTAGTGCCTTTATGAGATGCCTAGTTCAGGTAAAGTGTAGGGTACAATCTGGTAATATACAGAGCTTGCAAAATGAGAACAGAGGATTGGAATGGTACTTTAGGCGAACCACGCACAGATATCAAAGCTGATTTTGTAAAATGCCCACAAAGGTCAAACTGATAGTAATCTCAAGGTTTGTTTTGTAAAAAGAAAGCTGACATCTAAGTGCAATCCTTTAAGACTCTGATACATGGATGATACATGGATGTTGATAGCATAGTCATTGTTTTAAAAGTATGTAAAAAAATGTGTTTAAAAATTGTAAAAACAACTTTTGCACTTATCTTACAATTACACTGTTTTTAACACAATTATATGTATAGGTTTTTATAGTAAATGTGTGACTTGTTTGTTTTTCTTCCATAGCTTCTTGACTATGAAACAAAAAAAGCCTACACATTCACAGTGGAAGCATCAAACACACACCTAGACCCAAGATTCTACAGTTTTGGTCCCTTTAAAGACACGGCAACAGTGAAAATTTATGTTTTAGATGTCGAAGAGCCTCCAGTCTTTAGCAAGCCATTCTACACAATGGATGTGTATGAAGACACACCAGCTGGTACCATTATTGGAGCAGTGACTGCTCAGGATCTGGATGCAGGAGGCAGTCCTGTCAGGTATGTGCTTAAAACACCCCACCTCTTCTGCAGCTCTATAAACACAAGCATTGGACCTGAATGTGAGTGCTGCATTGTCGAATAAAAGTCCTCTATTGTTCTTTTCCACATCTATTTTTGCTCTCTAACCTAAATAGATTGCTTTTCTTTTAGTCACAGTATATCAGTCAGGTAGTAATGGCTCCAATGCCCCAATGGTCCACAACATTCCCAGGGTCTATACAAAGATTTTCTTAGTATTATTTTTTCATTTAATATAAGTGCATAAAATGGACCACCAAAGGATGGGAGCACTGTTATTTTCTGTTGTTATGCATTGAATTATTTAGGATCACTACATTTGGCTTTGTTTTTTTTTTTTTGTGACGATGCACTTACCACAATACGATAGTTCCCCCATGGACAGCATTGCTTTTAAACAATAGGAAACCTCACGGGACCTCAATAAAATGCCAGATTTTTGTTCAACTACATTTTTTTTTAAATCTTCAAGGAAACTGGAGTTGCATTCTTGTAATAAAATGATACTGTCTTTACATAAGTAACATTATATATAATTTGATAGATTTTTACTTTCTTACATTTATGAATGCAATGTAACATATTGGAAAAAATAATACAAAAACAAACAGAATGTCGGCTTTATTTCCTTAAAACAATGAGACAAATATGTAGCTGTTAAGCGGAGTGAGCACAACTTTTGTTGTTAAAGCACAACAAAAGTGACAACCCACGAAATAGCAGAGACAGTAGGATCCAATAAACTGGGAGAAAAGGAACATGTGACAGTCAACAAAGATAATATGTATAAACATAATGATCTTAATTAACCTAGTGTGGAACAACAAACAAAACCAGGAAAAAGCAAAAACCTATCACACAAAAATAGGAACATGAAACATGCAAAAAAGCATGTTCTTGGCGATATCTGCTCTGTAAGGAATTAAAGGCAAAAAAGAGAGATCAGCAAGATTTAGATTTAACTAAAGTATGAAGTATGAAAGAAGAGATGCCACCTGAGCTGAAAGATTGTAAGATATATCACCAACTGTAATAATGCTTCTGGAGCTCAAACATTTAGACCCAATTTTAGAGGCAACAGGAAAAAGCACTCTCTGTGCAAAAAAATTGGACCGAACTATAATGTGGACAGAAAGAATCCTTTCTAGGCAAAAGGATTCAGGGTTATATTCATTAGCTGCATTGTAAAAAAAAAGTCAAATCCTCTTGGCACAGAAAAATTTGGATGTACCCATTTTAGGAATGTCTTCCATGTCGGAGTACTTCAGCTACAAGGGAGCTACCATTCCAAAGCTCATCTTATAAAATTTTTCTGCCCTCACTATAGCAACAAAATATCATTATCAGTTTGTTTGAGTTATTAGTAAAGATTCAGACTGCACAAAAATAAAGTATGATCAGAGTTCAACAGAGTCAATAAATTGCCCCCTATTAGGTTCATTGTATGTGGACACTTGGACAATTTATTAGCAAAGATATTTGTTTGCAAACACTTGTTCTTTTGTTGATGCATTGCAACCAAAATTGAATAAGCAGTTAAATAGATAATTAAATGAATTGCATCTGAGTGTTTTTATCCTAACAGGTATTCAGTTGATTGGAAAAGTGACTTGGATAGCTTCTTTGACATTGATCCAGTAATTGGCACTATCTCCACCAATGAGCTGTTGGACCGAGAAAGCAGAGCCAAACACAACATTACAGTAGTGGCAACCAAACTCAGTAAGTATGCCTTTTTTAGTGTGTATTTTTTATTAATTTCAGTCTCTAGATCACAGTTTTGAAATAGTAGCACACCTGTTTTCACCAATTTACTTAAGGGAGTTATTCTTATACATCAAATATAATTTTTATAGGCTACTTGCCCATTTTTCTGTTCAGCTTTATCCTGTTTTTTTTTTTTTGGGAGGAATATTTATGTAACTGGAGAACACAAAACAAAACAACTTTCATCGCATTAATATAAGTTTCCTCTGTGCACAATAGTGCTAACCAATCATTGGTGTTGCTGCTCAATGTACAGTGTCATGGTATTCAAAGCAACAGTGTGGATTTGTATAGGAAACACACACACACACACACACACTTTTGTTCTTAAAGGATTGTAAAAAACACTATGCTTAGATTTGTGGGTAGCTATAAATCTGATTTTGACTATGATATTTGAAAATCTATTGTTAGTAATTATCACTTTACAACTTACACCTTAACTCCCTTACAATTCTTACTTTAGCATTTATGAAGTCAGGTAAAACATAAATATTATGTTAACTACAATATTAGTTAAAAAATGTGCTTTTTTTACATCAAATTACAAAGATCACCTAATATTTAATACAATGATAAGATCATTAAACCATGAGCCTTTGTCACCATGGTTACACACACTGGCACTAATATGCTAATTACAATTTGCTGATGTTAATTTGCTGAGTTGATAGGAGAATTTCTAAAAACCCATGAGACGGGTCTGTGGCACTGAGACTTGTCCATTCACTGTAAAAGCTCCCATTTATTAATATGTATTTTTACTATCGGCCTTTTCCAGACACACATGAACATAATATA
This sequence comes from Corydoras maculifer, assembly GCA_019802435.1. Classification (NCBI taxonomy): domain Eukaryota; kingdom Metazoa; phylum Chordata; class Actinopteri; order Siluriformes; family Callichthyidae; genus Corydoras; species Corydoras maculifer. Next base: position 1,169,468 of record JAFMOD010000120.1, read on the forward strand.
AGAGAATTAAATTGAAATCCCAAGCCTCACAAGAAGTCCCACCAACTAAGTCAAACATTTAACTTCAAGAAATGTTTAATAAGTAGAAGTGTCTTCATTTCTTCTAATTTTGCTAAAAAATATCTTGACTTACAAAATAAGAAAACTACAAGTCAGTAGTTAAGGACGAACCCAGGTACACTGTAGAATTTCAAACCTGATTATTATCCTATCCTGCACACCACCCCTTTATATTTTCATCAAGTATAAATCCAATACCTATGTATTCTTAAATATTACAATATGTGATTATCAACAAGCTTATCAGGAGATAATTGCAATTTAAAAACACAATTTGTATAAACTTGTATAAATATATTTAATTGTAATTTCTTTTTTACTTATTTAACTTATTATTTAATCTATAATGGGCAAGCAACCTTGTTATGGTTTATAACTACATTTCACCCAATAACACTGGTATATGCTTCAGCTCCCACATTGACCAGTTTATAATGTAAAAAAATGTCAGGTGGTAAACTTGTAATTGAACAGAATTTCCGTATGTAAAACTTAAAACAAGATATGTACTGCAGTGTGTCTTATTTATATATTTATCAGATATTTTTGACAGACAATAATAATATTCTAAATTTGCAACTATATCATCAATAACACTCTGAGCTGCATGGAATACTGCAACATTCACATTTGCCCACAAAATTTCTCCTTTTGTCTTGTTCTCAGTTTCTTTGAACTACATTCCCTTCCCTAACAGCCAGGTTCAACCCCTGATGTTGCAAGTTTAGAGGATATGAAAGCTGCTACAATGATGCTGAGAGCAGCATATGAACAGATGAGTCAGCACTGTTTCCAAAAATATTGTACCTGTTGCTGGTAATGAAAACCATACTTGTGAGACCTTGTTTCTGTGAGAGCAGCAATTGTGTGGGCTGTAGCCCACAACATTAATTGAAGCACAGTCAGCTTGTCAAATTTGTTATCTTATTCACCTTTTAAAAATATTTACTATTAGATTTAATAGTACATTTAATAAATCTTGTTATACAGGTTTGTGTTCAAGGAAATAATTTAATTTTGAAACCTGAAAAATGAAAAGGTTCTAAATTGTAGCACATAGTATTTGTATTTTTCTTATTGCTCTTATTTTAAACACGTTTCATGTTTCAGATGGCCTGTGTTATTTTTTTTATTTAATTTTTTATTTTTGGTGTTTTGTTTTTATTCATTTATTGTAATAATTCACTGCATTTACACATGATAATTATTTTAATAATTGTTTTGGTGTTCTTATTGGTTACTCCATTCTTTATACTGCTTTGATTTTCTTTTTCCTCACTAAGAATGGTTATGCTTTGGTTCTCTTTGGAACCAGTTTAGAGGTAGGCTCTGCATACTGCATTTATGTAGGATGTGCAATCTGGAATATATATATATATATATATTTTATTTTATATTTCCTTGGTGTACACATTTCAATATGTTTTACTTAACCCATCTGTCTGCTCAAGTCGAATGAGTCCCCCTTCTAAACCTTGGTCCTCACAAAGTTTCTTCCTTTTAAAACAAACAACACCAAGGAGTTTTTGTCTACCACTGTTGCTTCAGCTTGCTCTTTGTTGGTTCAGACTGTAAAGCTGCTTTGGGAAAATTAACTATTGTCTTTAACTGAAAAGTGCGTCTATATATTAAACATATATAGTGTGTCTGAATGTGTGTGTTCCCTAAATAAATCAAAACAGTTGCTTCAATTGCCACACAGGGACCATGCTGAGGTTTATATACTATTTACAGCCACAATGAAGTGATTCAAGGGGCTTTATTTTAAGCGATCTTTAGTAAGCTATCAACCACGCACCTCGCAGCTAGATTTAGGGTGTGTCAGTGTGTCCCACAGACAAGAATTCCCTGCACTTGACCAAATATTGTAATGGCTAAAAGCAAATGCTATTGCAAGGAGCTGGCTGGCACTGCACAAGGTTTCCAGAATAATGTCCATCGATATTTTATTTGTAAAGAAAAATGCAGTTAAAATATAACAAAAAAGAAAATATTTGGGAGATCAGTTGTTCTTTGTGGCCACAGCTCAGCTGGCACAATTGAAATATGTTTTGTGAGTTTCAATTTGCATCCCAGATAAAGGCTAAGTATAGGGTTTTGAAAAGATGGTGTAATATGACAAAATATCCGTGCAGATTTTTCCTATTGTGGTCAATTTCCAAGCACTGTTCTATTAAAATGCTAAAATGCACTGTTCCATTAAACTTCCTGTTACAAATTGTCTTTGCCTACCTCATGTTCAGTCGATAAGGTTACAGTGACCTCCCAAATTTTTTTGAATGTATTTGAATGTTCTTTTAAACTCTATTTCAACAATTCCATTCTGACTCCCCTGCTTTGTTAATTTTTGAAATCTTACCTACTACAGTTTCTTTTAATTAGGCTCTGTGACTTCAAACATCTTTGTGATGACAATGTCTATCTTTCTTTATGACTGCAGGGTGTTTTTTTTGTTGTGTCACCAGCCCAAATCCTTCAGAACAGGATTTCTTTTTATTTTCTTTCAGTTAATCATGAAGGCTTATAATTGGGTCAAAGCCCTTTCAAAAGGCCATTCAAACACTGAATTAGTTAAAATCAGTTTCTGTTTCTTCACATATCAGGTCATGTTGCAGATGCTTTCATCCAAAGCCACTTTCAAGTATCCCAACTTGTTGGTTTAGGTCGAAAGACGGGGTCATTTATACAGAACCCCTGGAGTAATGAGGGTTAAGGGCCATGCTCAAGAGCCCAAATTGGAAACTTTTATGGACTTGGGAACTAAACCTAATCACTGAGCTACCATGCCCTCACTATTAAACATTCACAAATTAAACAAAACCCATTTTGACAAATTTAAATCTTAAATACAGACAATTTAAGATAAAAAAATACATAATTAAATGTCTTAAATTCAAACATCTATCCATCCATCCATTATATTCCACTTTATCCTATATTAGGTTCGCGCGGAGGTTCTCCATGCCCATCCAGGGAAGAACGTTTCAGGCGCTGGGCAGATACACCCAGGACAGGGTGCCAATCTATCACTGGGCACACACTTACACACACAGACAAACACACTCTATATGGAGCAATTCAATGGAACTTGATCCATGTTTTTGGACTGTGGGAGGAAACCAGAGAACCCAGAGAAAACCCATGGCGACATGGGGAGAACATGAAAACTCCACCCAGATTGGGATTCGAACCGGGAAATATTCAAACATGAAAACAAAAAATAAGTTATTGTCTACTGTACAGCAAACTATTTTGAATGCCATTGTAATTATTAAACTCTGTTGCATTCACTCCTACAAAATGGTGAAACAATCATCTGTTCAACTCTGAAACTCTGAACTGAATCAACTCTGTCCGTAAAGCGGTGTCACTTGGCATCTTTCAGAAACAACTGAAAACACATCTCTTTTGCAAACACCTGATGTAAAAAAAGGTTGTGGGGCTGGGGTGCAGTAAAGGATAGTGATCAGGTTTGATAATTCTACTGTGTAATTGGGTTCTCCTTGTTCACTGACTTGTGGTGTTTTCTCATTTGTAAGTTGCTTTGGATAAAAACATCTGCTAAATAACTAAATGTAAATGTATAAAGGACATTGGGTGTAACACAGGTTTGGTCACACTGGGTTGGGCTATACTGGGTCTGATTGCTGTCTGTGACATGTTGAGTGGTGTGCCGCAGACAATATGACAAGCATAACAAAAAAAATGTCCTAGAACTGAGCTCACGCAGTTTGAATGCAGGAGCAAATTTTTAACTCTCAATCATATTTCCTTTAAGTTTACACTCTAGAACATTTAAAAAATGGAATGTTGAAGCACCTACTTGTTTTAAATTTCTGTATATTTAAATTGTTTTAGACAAGTTGGGGCAATATCTAAAAAATGCAATTACAAAAATTAAACTGTCAATTGTTAATTCACTTAAATCTTTATTTTTCAGAGAAATGGATAAAGATTTTCAGTGAAAGAGAGTTATACAACTGGTGACTAAACAGTTGTGCGGTTTTTAAATATAATTGTATTTGTTTATTTAAGTAATATAATTAGATTTATCATTTAAAATATGATTTTAAAATGTTTTCTCAAATCAAATTTCAGATGTAGTTCTTTTTATTTTTAAAAGTCTGCACATGATTTGCAAAACATATTGCAAATTTCATTTAAAAGTGGATTGCACCATCTAGTGGAATAAAGCTTGTGGTAACTTATGAAATATATAACAACGTCTGCAAAAGAGATTAAAAAACAACAGTCTAAAGTAAAATGATGCTTAATTATTACATTTAAAATAGAAATAAAGGAACTTAAGAACAGTGATAGATTCAAAATATCTAATAAACTAGTGACAAACTGCAACAATGACCTTTCATGTTGACAGCTCCTGTCTCGTTCTCTGACACACTGCTGGCAGTAAGCTTTTCTTTTGCAGCTGCTGACATTCAACTTCACGCTCATTGCCAAGGTCATTTTGTCTTAGCAAATAGACAATGAACATTTTGGCTGACAAGCATGCAATTTAACATAGCTGGTAAACAAGTAATTGACTACATTAGCTAAGACAAATTGCAAAATGAATCTGCATATGCAACATAGAAAGTTTCTTTAATGTTTCCGAGTGAGCTGAATGCTGATCTAAAAAAATGATATCTAAAAAACATTAACAACCAGTCATGTATTGCACTTTTTTATTACACTGTAATTTTAGTTAGGGTTCATGTAAGTCTGACCCCAAGATACTATCACTGCTGGATCTCTAACACAATATTCTTTCTTTCTCTCTCTCTCTCTCTCTCTCTCTCTCTCTCTCTCTCTCTCTCTCTCTTTCTCACACACACACACACACACACACACACACACACACACACAGACACTAACATATGTTCTGTCACAAAGATTGCTTTTCTCTGTGAAGGTCAGCCAAAGGTCTTGGCTCTATATGGCACCCCACAGAATATAGATCTCTTTCCCTCTGAGCTATCCCTTTCACCACCACAAGCTCATATCACAGATCAAATCTATAAAAGTTCTTTCCTCACTAATGCTCCTGCTGCAGTGCACACATGATAAATTAAAACAGCATTACTACTGTAAGTCATTGAGACCAGATGTGCATCCCTAGGACACTTTAACCTGTTTTTCATATTTTCATATAACCTGTGTCATATAATATGTCGATTGAATTGCAGGATGTCATTACAAAAGGAAAAACATAAAATTGAATATATATATATATATATATATACATATATATATATATATATATATATATATATATATATTTATTTATTTTTTTTTTTTTTTTTTTTTTACGGGCGGCACGGTGGCTTGGTGGTTAGCACATTCGCCTCTCAGCGCTAGTGATTCCCGGTTCGAATCCCCATCTGGGAGGAGTTTCCATGTTCTCCCCGTGTCTGCGTGGGTTTCCTCCGGGTTCTCCGGTTTCCTCCCACAGTCCAAAAACATGGATCAAGTCAATTGAATTCTCCAAATTGCCCCATATAGAGTGTGTGTGTGTGTGAGTGAGTTTGTGCCCAGCGATAGATTGGCGCCCTGTCCTGGGTCTATCTGCCCAGCGCCCGAGATGTTCTCCCCTGGATGGGCATGGGGAACCCCACCGCGACCCTAATAGAGGATAAAGAGGGAGATAATGAATGAATGATATATATTCACACACACACTGAAGCTTACGCAACATTTTAATTGTGGCCACATGGTGTCAGTGTTATACAGATTATACCTTTATATTCCTTCATGTTTTAATCCTGATCCTATATTTAAAAAAAATTGCATGTACTATTTTAAATTAGCTTTTAAGTAAAATAGTATTTAGATCTCATTTGATATTATGTATTGAATATTGGACCTAATTTATCCTTGAACATATAAGTAACAGCATTCTGAATGTTCGAAAAAAAATCATATTTTATTTGTTTATTCTATTCACAGACAACCCAGTCCTGATAAGTAAAGTGGCTGTCACTATTCACATACTAGATGTTAATGAGTTTCCACCAGAGTTTGCTATTCCTTATGAGACCTTTGTGTGTGAAGATGCTAAAGTGGGGCAGGTGAGTACACTGCAATGTAGAAAGAATGATCTTACAGTATATCATTTAATTATCTAAGTTTAATGCAGTTTCCATGTTCTCCCCGTGTTCATGTGGGTTTCACAGTCGAAAACATGGATCAAGGTCAAATGATTTCTCCAAATTACCCCATATAGAGTGTGTTTGTGTGTGTGTCTGTGTGAGTGAGTGTATGCCCAGCAATAGATTGGTGCCCAGTTCTGGGTGTATCTGCCCATTGCCCTAAACATTCTCCCCTGAATGGGCATAGGGATAGTAGAGGATAAAGTGGAAGATAATAGATGGATGTATGTATAAGTTTAATGCACATACACAATTCAAAGCAACTAATGAATGAAATATTTTAAATGACACACTTAATACACTGACACTCACAATAAATTGTTACACACCTTTAATTACAGATAAAAAAAGATAGCGTATATTTACTTAATATCAGGTCTCAGGTTTAAATGGCGATGGAGCTTAAATATGTCTACGCCGATGGCCGTGGTGACCTCTAAATGGGTGTGTTCAGGTAAATTCCAGTTGCATTGCTATCTTGGCAAAGGGCCACTGACTAAAACAGCCCAGGCAGATGTCAACAGTCAGATGTTCATCTTGGCATTGAATTGTCATTGAATACACCTCCACTTGCAATACACACATGTATATTCAGCACTGAGAAAACTGAGAAAAGTGTGTGGCAGCTATTTACGTCAACTATATATATATATATATATATATATATATATATATATATATATATATATATATACATACACAACTAACTATAACTATATACAGTATATATTGTAATAACATTATTCTACATTTATACAAAATTGCTCTATTGTGAACTGCGTAGTTAAAATAGCAATCTACCTAAGTCTGAGTGCACCTGGCTCTTAGAAGGAAACAGCATGGGACACACACTGATTAATTTATTGCACATTATGACCAAAACACACCCATAAATCATAAAGAAAATTTTAATATGATTTTGCGTCTTCTAGTGCAAGGCAAAATCTTTTTAATTGGTATGATAACAAAGATACACCTTCGATGCTATAAATCAAGTTGCAAATTTGATGACTCAGTTTCCGGAACGTTAGAAAAAAGTAGATTTTTGAAAAAATTTGTAGCAAATTTACAAAACAGTGCAACATATATTATGTAAAAATGCTCCCAATGTGTAGATAAGGAGGTTGGCTGTAAATTAAGGAGGTTGGCTGTTTTCGTGCTGAAAATACCTGATGAAAGAAAAGAAAAAAATCAGTTTCTAAATGTCATTTTACTATTTCTCTACAGAGTGCTATCTGTAAATCTAAGGATATGTATGACATGCTGATATAGTATATTGTAATGATAAACTACAACGATGACAATGATTGGAACAGCATGTGCTGATGGGTGTTGATGGGTTGGTTGCGTGTGAGAAAGTGATGGATTAGCACAGTGCTAATTGTTTTGTTCTGTGTAAACCTATAGTGATCACAGCAGTGAGTAATATTAGCAGCAGGATGCAATGGTGTTAGACAAGGTATGAGCAAGAAGGTGAAAAAGCTGAGATGCATGTTAATACAGCATAGGAGATACACTATTCACAGAGTTTGTGTGTGTGTTATAATTTGTGAATCATGTGAAAACATTTTAACATAATTAATTAATTACCAATTACCAATTTTCATAAAGGCATTATATGTCATGCTTTCACAAATACTGTTGGTTTATTAGTTTAATTATACTGTTGACAAGGTTAAATGTTTTAGTTAAAATTGATTTGGATTGTTTTTCATTCATTTGTTTATTTTATTATCTTATTGAGTTTAGTTCATACTGATCAAAATCATTACATATTATTAAGTGCACTTTACCAGGAACACTGGAGACGAGGTGGGAAACCTACATGCCTGTCCATCACAGCTCACCTGACATCCACTTTTTCACATCTGGCCCTAAATTATACTAGCATTAGGGTAATCAATCAAAGGTGATGGAAAATCAAAGCGTAAAGGAAAAAGCACCCACAAACATGCGCACACACACACACACACACACACACACACACACACACACACACACACACACACACACACACACACTGTGTTAAAGTTATAAATTCCCTGATTCCCTCATTTATAATAAAAACAATATGTTTAAATTATTAAACACAAAGCAGTTTAACATACACATAAACTAAGTATTGTTAAATATGAAGCCAAATTTATATACTGTACATATATTTCTGTACTGGTAGAGATAGGGATGAGTTTTGCAGCGGTTAGGGCTTTCACTTCACAACATGATGTTCTGTTGCTGGATTACTTTATAGGGTGAATAAATGTGCTTTCTGTGTAGTGTTCATGTCTTACCTCGCCCTGCATGTTTTTTTTTATATACATATATAAATAGGAATTCCATTTTTCTTCCATAGTCCTAGTCCTTATAATCATATTTTTCATAACAGAAAACTATGGGCATGTAAACCAATTAAGTGTTACAGTATATTTTAACAAAGATTTCTTATTAATATTAAAATTAGGGTGAATCTCTAAGAATTTGTAACACAAATATTATTCATATTAATCTAACCAACCTGTTTTGCTTTAAAGGTGATTCAAATCATCAGTGCAAAAGACCAAGACCTTTCAATGACTGAACAGAAATTTAATTTTAAATTACTACAAGATGAGAAGAGGAACGAGAACTTCACAATTAAAGACTTTGGAAGTAAGTCGCTATGAACTTATGACCAATATCATTAAAATATACAAAATACAGTAAATAAAACAAAGAAATAACTTTCCTTTATTGTAATGGTTTATGTACAGTTCTTCATTTTGATGACAGCCCCATGATCTGTAAAGTAAATAAAAAAATTAACAATATTTGGATTTGAAAAATCAGATATCTAATCTTCAGATACCTTTTTAGTACCAGGCCTGAAATATACAGCTATAGGGTATGGCATTATGTCCAACAATTCAATTAGGAATGGTGTGACCAACAATGTTTGCTGCCAATGGACACCCAGTGTTCTTAAGCAACTTGCCAGCAAGTTCAGAGAATTTTTACAGAAATTAAAACAACACCTTTGTGGCTAGAGAAAAAAATGTCTAGCCACATATATTACGTTACAACTTTGGACCAAGACAAATCAGTTATTATCGTTGGATACATAGTCATAGAAATAGATGCGATTTCTGAAAAACATGGGTGCTAAATTAATGGTTTGTTTAATCAAAGATTAACATTAACAAATTGTTAAGGACAAAAGAGACACTGACTATATAAATACATACATAGTCATTTTAATTGTCATACTATCATGATCATTAACAGTACTTATTTCTATAAATAGTAGTCTTTTTTTTACATTAATACTGTTCAGATATTACTGTTAGTTCTAAATAATAGTTCTAAATAACAATTAATGTAATATTGTTTTTTTAAGCCTTTAATACTTTTAGGAAATTCAACTTTGTTTTGCTTGCACTTCTGATACATATGTTGAGGTGGCTTGTGATATAGCTTGCTCAATGAGGAAGCAACACTTTGCTGCTTATATAAATTTTCTTCCTTATTCTAGACAGCACTGCAGGTGTGATATCCATGCGCAATGGCTTTTTGCGACACGCTCAAGAGATTTACCACCTCCCCGTTGTAATTGAGGACAGTGGTTTCCCAATTCAAAGCAGCACCAGCACGCTGACTATCCGTGTATGTTTCTGTAATTCTGAGGGCTCTTTACTAACCTGCAGTGCAGAAGCCATCTTTCTTCCTGTGGGTCTGAGCACTGGAGCACTTATTGCTATTCTGCTTTGTATTATTATTTTGCTAGGTGAGTAGATAATTCAAAAAATAATTATAAATATCACACACACACACACACACACACACACAAATAAATATAAAAAAATATATACACATTTTTGGATTTTTTATTATTGTGTGCCATTTTTCTTGCAAGCAACTCTTGCATAAGGGCCTAGTGGCAGATGAGTAGTGATCAGCCATTTGAGAACTAATTATACTTTCCACATCCATGAGTATGTGAGGATCTGCTAGTGTCAGGAGTATTTTTAAAGCATGTCTACATGGCGCTGCATTAACAAATGGGTACATCAAATCATTCATGACCATGCATACAAGATTCTGCACTCACCATCCTTGCATGCATTTTGAGGTGTAACATAAAATAGCAAAACAGTACTTTACTGAAAGTTCATTCATTCATTATCTCCCGCTTTATTCTCTATTAGGGTCGCGGTGGGGTTCCCCATGCCCATCCAGGGGAGAACGTCTCGGGCGCTGGGCAGATAGACCCAGGACAGGATGTTAATCCATCACTGGGCACACACTCACTCACAGACACACTCTATATGGGGCAACTTGGAGAATTCATTTGACTTGATCCATGTTTTTGGACTGTGGGAGGAAACCGGAGGACCCGGAGGAAACCCACACAGACACGGGGAAAGCATGGAAACTCCACCCAGATGGGGATTCGAACCGGGACTTCCTAGCGCTGAGAGGCGAACGTGCTAACCACTATAAATTAAAACATTTTGTTCTTGATGCAAAATGTAACCTAAATTTAAATTTAAATTTGGGTGCATATAATTAAAAATTTTTGTTGTTGTAATAAATTGTGCTGCTAAAATTAAACTACTATTACAGTAATCTAACATTAATGCTAGTAAAATTTAAAGTCATACATTTGCATTAATACATTTTCATAATCAGCTCAAAAAGCAATACAATTTTTGGTGTGCCAACTAGGACCAAGTTGCAGCTATGGAACAAACCAACTGACTATCTCCTAGTAAGGGCCTGACAGCTTGATGATAGTCTACCAGCACAGGTGTTTAATGGTTGGCGTTCCTCACTGCCTCCATGCCCATGTGAATGTGACAGGCCCCACAGGCTACTTTAGTTATGTCCTTGTGAAATGTGTCAGTCAGAATCACTTACTAAGCCACACACACACACAAACGTGAGCACAAACATACACACACACACACACACACACACACACACACACAGAAGGAGAGAACAAGAGAGAAGGAGAGAGAGAGAGAGAAGGTTGTACAGAAATTTGTAGTGACTCAGAGAGAGAGAGTGTACACCTCCATTAGAGGTGCTCTATTTGTTAGTATGACCCAGTTCCAGCTCTCCTACAGCATCTGTGACAAACAAAGTTAAGTCCAGATACGACCAGAGAAAAGCACCATCAACTGCATGTGGACCAATTCCAGGTCTCCCAACCGTAGACAACCACAGGAATACACACTACATCATACACCATAAACACCTAGCATTAACCTTGACCTTACTATATACGTTATGCAGGGTTATAGAGCTCACTTGTTTTTTCACAGTGAAAATCTCACAATCATTAGGGCACAAAAATGTATTTTTTTTATTAATATTGTTTTTTTTGTTGTTGTTTGTTTGTTTTATGGTTCCTTCTATTTAGTCTTAATATGAGTTATAAATAATAGTTACAGGTACTTAAACGTACTATACATTATTTTAGCTTTAATGTGTATGTCAAGAGATGCTTGTTTGTAAAACCTCTCCTTCCTGAAAAAAAAATTATTAATAAGACCGGACGGCAGACTGGCTGAGTGGTTAGCACATCCGCTTCTCAGCGCTGGGGATCCAGGTTTAAATCCCAATCTGGGTGGAGTTTCCATGTTCTCTCTTTGTCCCCCTGGGTTTCCTCCGGGTCCTTCAGTTTCCTCTCACAGTCCAAAAATATGGATTCAAGGTAAATTGAATGTTGTAAATTGCCCCATATAGAGTGTGTGTGTATGTGTGTGTGTGTAAGTATGACCATCATTAGATTGGCTCTCTGTCCTGGGAGTATCTCCTCAGAGCTTAAAATGTTCTTTACAGATGGGTATGGGGACCACCCCCCCTCCATAAGACATCATGAAAGTTATAGTTTAAAATACTTAAATGTAGTCTAAACATACATAACATACAAACTATGCTAGAGCTGACAATAAGAATACACACACACATGCGCACACACACATAGAATTAAATGACTACTTTAAGTCTAAATGTTTGTCTTTCCACAGTGATCGTAGTTCTCTATATAGGAGTGCGTAAACAGAAGAAAAAGGAGACTCTGATGACCTCTAAAGAGGACATCCGGGACAACATTATTCACTACGATGATGAGGGTGGAGGTGAGGAGGATACTCAAGCGTTTGACATCAGCACTCTTCGAAATCCTAAAGCCATCAAAGACAATCTGTTTCGACGTGATGTTAAACCTGAGGCCAACTCTGTTCCTCAGCCACCAGCCACCTCACATGACAGCAATGACCTGCAAAAGTTCATCAGCCAGAGACTGGAAGCATATGACTGTGATAACTCTGCAACTCCTTATGACTCACTAGCAACCTATGCTTATGAAGGTGAGGGGTCTATGGCTGAGAGTCTGAGCTCCATTGAGACAATACATTCTGATACAGAGAAAGATTATGAGTACCTCATTGAATGGGGACCTCGTTTCAAAACTCTTGCAGAGATATTTGAAGACTGTTCCCAAAGACAGACTGGCATCAATTCCACAAGCAGCATCAGTACCAGCACCACTGAAAAAAAACATTGATGTAATTTAATACATTTTAGACTTTAAAATAATCTATAAACAAAATATGTTTATTTATTTATTATGCATACATGTTTGTTTTATGTTTCTTTTATTAGAAAATGATTTTTGTGCTTTAAATTTTCTCTTTGTCATAGGTAACCATGACAATTGGGAACGCTTTTCAGCTTTAAGGTCTGTATTCTTATATACTTATTCTGCTTTGTTTTACAGTGCTTAAGGAAAGAAAAAACTCAGAAGAGGAATAAATTCATCCATAAAAAGTGCCTCATTGATTTCTTTATAATCCTTTTCATTTAAACTGTTAATTGTAGGGTTTAACATACATAGAAATTGATCAAGTTTATTAATGCTTCAAAAAAAATGGATAGCTTATATACATAGCCCAAGTTTGCCCAAAGATAATTTACATTGTATTTATTGTTCGGTTTATTTATTTGTGATGCTTTAAATTAATTAATTAGTGCTCATATCCTTATTTATTTGTTTTTATTTTTATTTATATATTTAAAAAAATATTTACTTTTCACACTGACATTAAACACTGTTGGGAGGAGCTTCTTGTAAAATAAATTGTAAAAATAAATTAACGGCCAAACTTGAGCTAATATGATTCAGACATGTAATATTGTTTTTTTTAATAAATTATAAATACTTAAAAGAAACAACAAACATTGTTTATATAAAATAAATTATTTATGTTTGTTACATTAATTTATTGTGCCGAGGACATAAATGCTTTTATTTGATTTTAAGCAATTCAATATCTTTGTCATCAGTACAAATTGACCATTTTTTAAAATATTTTTGGATTACACAATTTAAGTGATACTACATACACACTGTGCCTATATTCATTCATTCATTATCTTCCGCTTATCCTCTATTAGGGTCGCGGTGGGGTTCCCCATGCCCATCCAGGGGAGAACATCTTGGGCGCTGGGCAGATACACCCAGGACAGGGCGCCAATCCATCGCTGGGCACACACTCACTCACACAGACACATTCTAAACGGGGCAATTTTGAGAACTCAATTAACTTGATCCATGTTTTTGGACTGTGGGAAGAAATCGGAGAACCCGGAGGAAACCTACGCAGACACGGGGAGAATATGGAAACTCCTCCCAGATGGGGATTCGAACCGGGAATCCCTAGCGCTGAGACTTGAACGTGCTAACCACTAAGCCACCGTGCCGCCCACTGTGCCTATATGAAAAGCAAAATATAAATTGCTTACTGTTTGAGTGGTTAATATTATGTCACTACAACTAGTCAAGTCAGGTTAAGTATACAATATGCATTAAAGTGTTAATAATATATGAAGTAATTTTTGTGAAAAAAAAAAAAATTTAAACAAGTTATTTCGGTTGTGTATAACCAACAATTCCACCTTCTTTATATAAAAAAGGGAGAAAAAGCAAATCAGCAACAATTCAATACAAAGTCATGTCAAACATAAGGAAACTCAACCAATACGCTAATGATTAACACTGTCATTCAGTGCTGGTTATGTATTAGTATTCATAAAATTATCATTTGAAATATCATACATTTCATTTTACCCTGTAACCTTACAACACATTTTTGTATTAACATATTTTTAGTGCAAATTAAATCAAGTTCAAAATCCATCATTCATTTTCATTCCAAATATAATCATATTCAAGATTATATGCACTCATAAACAATGTGTCATTGCTATACAGAACAGAACACATGCAATTATTTATTTTCAAAACCTTTACTAATCAATAGATGTTTATGATTATTTTTGCTTTTTGTACATCATTAAATATATATTTAATTGATGCAATGCATAAATTTAGTCATTTAGTCATATATATTCATTAAAAGTCTAAACTAATACTAAACATTGTTGCTTTCATGGTTTGTTTGGGGTATTTTTTTCATTCTAAGATTGCCACGTTCTTAGAAATGGAACATCTAGCAAACAGCAAATAAAACTGTCAGATTTTTTTGTGTTTTGCATCTCAGCTATGTTTTTGCTGCATGCCCCCTGCAGTATATAACTAAGGGTTTACACACACACACACACACACACACACACCAGCTCCTCTCTATTTCACTTTCTGTACTGCCCTTAATGGGATTTAGGTCCTTGTGTATCTGGGTCATGCTCCTGGTTTGTCATGCAGTGCTTAGTTTAACTTTCCTAGTTTATTTCTATTTTATTTCTAATGATACCGTTATTTTATTATTTTTTTGTATGTTACACAACATAAAAACATCTTAAAGCAGGAGAGATGTTTTTGTTGTGAATGTGGAAAATGTGAAAATGTGAAAATCGTACAAAAAAAAAAAACCTTCATAAATAAACTACAATTTGTGTCCTAGTGCTTTAAAGCTAATTTCATGGCTCTTGACATTATGTTATTAAATGTGTTAAGGGTGTTTGTGGACTTATCTCCCTTAAATGAAATACTTTACAGTATTTGCACTGTGGCACAGAACGTTATTGCTTTTTTATATTTGACATTTTAGCTCTGCCTTACTTTCCTTGACAGTGTCTGATTTAGAGTTCACTTCTATTCCTCCCTTTACTATCTATATAAGCACGACCCAGTGAGAGATGAAACTCCTGCAAAAGACAAAGCACAAAGACAGTCAAAAAAAGCAAGTGTTTTCCAGCCTTGTGTTTCACCCACTCTCGACTGAACCTTCTCCTCTGTCAAATTCTTTCTCGTTCGTGCACTTGCAGTCATTTAGAAGTGGAAGGCTTACATTTCTGTGACAGTGCCAAGACTTAGAGAGAGTGTACATTTGTATGCATTACTTGAAGTGCAAGAAAATGGTTTGATTCTATGGTAAGTGGCAGCATTGATTTGCAGTGCTGACAGCATGATGTTGTGAATCGGAGCCTTTTAAATGCTGTCAGAAAAATCACAGTTCACTAACCTGTAGAACAGAGATCAAAGTAAGAAAAGACTTTTTAGTCTAAGTTGTGGAGCTTGTCACTGTTGATACATGATACATCTTGGTTTGTGAACAGGAACAAGTTAATTTTATGATGCAAACATAAGTTCATTGAATTCTACAACTAACAGATATAACAGATGTTAAAATTTTAATTCACTATATTAATTCAACATTGTAATTATATTATAATGGTTAAGGTAATCATGCTATACATAATGTAGTGTGTTTAATAATTGTATATATTAAGTTTAATATGGGGCGGCACAGTGGCTTAGTGGTTAGCACGTTCACCTCTCAACACTAGGGATTCCTGGTTCGAATCCCAATCTGGGTGGAGTTTCCTTGTTCTCCCTGTGTCCGCGTGGGTTTCCTCCGGATTCTCCGGTTTCCTCCCATAGTCCAAAAAAATGAATTAAGGTAATTTCTCTGAATTACACCATATGTTTGTGTGTGTGTGTGTGTGTGTGAGTGAGTGAGTGTATGCCCAGCAATGGATTGGCATCCTGTCCTTGATGTATTTGCCCAGCGTCAGAAAAAAATCAACTTAGTGATACAGATGATAGACACAGTGACACACAAAGACACATGTTTGTGTTAATAAAAGCTTAAATACATATAGAGGGTCGCACAAGCCGGACAAAGTCAGCTGATAATAATGACAGGTCTGGTGAACAAATTAACAAGGATGTATTATTTAATTGAAACAAATAAGCACTGACAAAAATAACCACATTTTTTTTACCCCAGACAGTTACTTCAAAGAGATATTCAGGTATAGACACTAAATGCTTATAACATGTCACAGTATTGCAGGATCTAACAATGGAGTATGCAAAAGGCTAGCCTTGCTATACCAAATCTTACCGGGAGATATGAGGATAAATATTACTGAGGAGAATCTTTACAAAGTCACTAGATTACAGTCTGTTGCCTTCAATTCTCTGAGTACATCCTATTGTACTACCTATATTTTTAACAACCATTTGAAGTGCCATTGTGGCATTTGTGCAAAAGGGAAATTTTTTTTCACAATATTTTTTTAACAACATGACGACTGTAAAAATAAAGTGTACAAATTAAAGTGCCATTTTTTGTATGTAAATTTAAGCAAATCATTATTAAAATTAGTTGGCTAGTTACAGTATCAATCATAAATTTGGACACTCTTACCATATAGATGGACTTTGTAGTTTTACAATTACAGACTGCAGTCCATCTGTTTTCTTTTTGTTTGTTAGTCCCCTGTTAGTTCCATATTCTCTATTGGTCAGCACCATCGCAGAACAGAACAAATTTGGGTGGTGTATTGTTGGTTCCACTGTGAGACTGATGTGATAAGGGGTTTTAGTGCAGCAATGCAGCTGTAGTTTCATTTCTCCACCTCAGTGGCACTGCTGGGATAGGAATGATGCACCAACCAAATAATACCTGCTCTGTGGTCATACTCATATGGACTACAGTCTGTAATTGTACATTGAACAACAAAGTCCATCTTTATGGTAAGTGGAACTGATAACATGGCCAATAATTGGAGCATAATGAAGGTGTGTCATAACTTACAAACGGTAATACATGTCCTTCAGCTAGGTCAGCTAGTTTGTCTCCTCAAATATTGTCTACTATGGGTACTACTACTATGGGTGTTGTTCATTGTTTCTTTATAGCAATTGACCAAAAAATGTCATGTATTTCCACATAATGTCTCAGTTATTTTTATTGTTATTTCATTTGCCATTTAAGTTTTAAGTCGCATATATTAAAATAGACATAGTTTTGCCTTTTTTTATTTTTTTTGCTTGTTTCCCCTATTCTTGTGTGCACAGATACACTTACGGTGGAAGAATCGTGTGATGATGTTACATAAGCAAATACTTGACTGATTGAGTAAAGAGATGAAAACAGTGTTTTGATAGTTCTCTTGATGGCTCTGATTAGCCTCAGTCACACATTGATTGGGACCCACAGTCGTGATGAGTGATGTTCTAGTTAATTATACCTTTTGTATGTACTTTGGTTCCGTAAACTGTGGACTCTATCCCCTGTTCATTTGCAAATTAAAACCATAGAATTCCATATTGCAACTAGACGTGGTATAAAACAACACTTTTTTGCTTTTTCTGCTGTAATGAACCCACTGTGCAAAATGTTTACTATCTTATCACACACGTTATTATTTAATAATACAATTCAAGAAATGTGCAAAAATAATTTCTATTCTGCTGCAAGCCTAAAGTGGTCAGTAGGAGAAATCTCATTTGCAGTTCTCAATTGAGTTCAGTGGACAGACACAACATTACAACATATCAAAAAGTTTGTTTGGTTTTATGACTTTTTTTAGTAGTTCATTATTACTAGCTCAGCTTATGTGATGCTACTGTATAAAGTGCAAATAACATCTTTTGCCTTCTACTTGTACTAAACAATGGCAATAGCAAGCTATTTAGGTAATACATTTTTGTATTACCACTGCCAAGATAACATATTCGCAAATGCCTTGCTATTTAAATGGCATAAAAATTTAAATCTTGTTGGTGAAGTGTAAGATAGCGATGAGCATTGCAAAGCACCTTGTGCCGGGTGGAAGCTAGTGTCCTGATTTTTTTCATTTTATTTTCAATGTTTCACCCCCCTATTTTTCATTTTAGCAGGAACGTCTCACAGGAAGTATGCCAATGTGACTGTGTTGCTGATATATTATTCCTATTTGTAATGAACGTTTTAATTTAAAAATTGCAGGCATGGTAGTCAGTAAAATATATATATATTTTTTTGTTTTTTGTTTTTTTTTGGGGGGGAGAGGGTTGCCAATTTAATAAAAAGTAACATGAATAAGTAGTTTACAGCTTCTTGTAAATCGTATTGAGTGTGTTTATATTATTTATATCTATATATCTTTTTTTCAGTGCTAAAAAGTACTGCCATGATGTTGGGCTAAATCATATCAGTTCTTGCAGTGTTATTTTTTTATTATGTAATGTATTCTGTATAATGTGTATATTACAGATAGATTAATTGAAATAATAGAGGGTGGCTGCAAAGGGTCTGTGTTTTTCCAGTGCTTTTCTTTTATCTTCAGTGAACTAATCACATCTTGCTTACCTACCCTATTTTCCTTACCCCTCTCTCTTTCCTGAAGCTTGAGTCATGCCAAGGATGATTCACATTCTGCTATATCCAGCATGCGAAGTGTGGAAGGGATAGCACCATCATGCGATCTATTATTCAACATTTTCTCTCACACCTCTCTTTCTCTGTGTCTGGCAGTATCTTTCATTTTATTTTACTATTTATTTATTTATTTATTTATTTTGGTTCAGGCTTAGCACTGAAAAAACTGTGAAGCAAGCTTTCTAGAGAAAGAAAGACAGAACAGCTACAATGTCAGCCTGACATCACTGTGATTGGATTCAAATGTATGACTCTGAATGATAACATAATAAAAACAATGAATGATTTTTAACATCATAAGTAGTGTATTGATCTTTATGTGGCATGTGGTTATGTGAGTTGCTATAATCCCGATGGTAGTGATTCCTCATTGTATAATTCTTTACATTACATGTTTGTTGTTGTGCTGTTATTTAACTTATTTTTTATCAGACAGCTATCCGAATGTTGGAGTTCTCAGAGTAATTAGAAAATTGGAACCTTCATCTTTGTTGTTAAGTTCTGCTACATAAATAAAGATATATATATATATATATATATATATATATATATATATATATATATATATATATATATATATATATATAGACAAAACATTAGAAGCCAAGGTTTGCATTATAGCTGGGTGTTCAACACATGTTCAAAATGAAAACCTAATTTACAAAACTAAGTGCAGGAACTGCTGTAATGCTTATCTAATTCTTCAAGATTTTGCAGCACCTCTGTGGGAATGTCTGCCAATTTGTGAGGTCATACATTGATGTTGAAAAAGAGGGCCTGGCTCCCAATCTCTATTGTACTTCATCTCAAAGGATTTTTTTTGATGGGCTTTGTGTGGGTCAGTGGGTCATGAATTTATGAACATTGCTTTTTGCACAGTCATGCTGAACCAGAAAAGGGTATTCGCCTAAGCTGTTTCCACAGTTGCACAATATAGAATTGTCAAAAAGGCATGACTATGTGTTTGATTTCACATAACCGTGGCAATGAAAGAAACATCAGAATTCAATGATTACGTGTCTCACTATTTTGTCCAAACAGTGGATGTCAGAATGTCAAAGGCCCCTTTTGAGGATAGTTCTTCACTGGTATAATACTATATTAATGGTAGATATTCAAATTATACGAATAATGTTACAAATACACATTCTCTGCATGAGTGCATGTACAAAGAATAGCTGAGTGTGGGGAGCTGACTGCAGTCTGCAGATTTAAAGGATGACATACATACATGCATACATACATAATACAGACAAAAATGTCATCTACATCTATTGACATCCCATCTATCTCAAATAGGCCCTAACTCATTTAAATTTAGATAATAAGTCCTCGATGAGTAATTATTTATAAGAAATTAGAAAGATGACAACCATTTCATTAATAAACAAATGTATCAGACAAATATTCTACATAACATGGTTAAACATTAATTTTATCATTGTAATGTTTCTCTGGTTATTGATCAATTTTATAAAAGTGTGAGGTTTCAAAGTGAACTTTGGGTGGAGCTGTTTTTCCACCAACAGCACACAGAAGTTACAGCTGTATCTTTCCTTTAGGTTTGTGTTTAAGGGTCCATTTAATATTTATACTGCGGCATAACAGAGCTAGCTAGGCATTTCATGTGCAGAACTTCCTGCAAATCTAAATATATGTGCTTTAATTAAACTCTTAAAACTCTAGCAGAATCAGGTAATAAACGTGCCACCAGTGTTACCTGAAGTATTCATTATATAAAAAGTAATAAAACTACACATTTTTAAATAAAATTTAAGGTTATATTTTGCATAGGTATTAAACTGTTAAACTGAATTACTTAGTACTTCATAATTACATTATGTCTAACAAGCTGAGTCAAACTGAGTCAAAAATGAACAGTGGGGTTAATGCAAGTAATATCATAAGTGTGAATTTTCAAGGGATAACGTAAGTCTAAATTACAATTACTAACTAGTATTCCAGATTAATATTTAAAACATTGTTATTAAGTGTAATATTTTTAATGACAATAATATCACATTGAAACTCCTATTTCTAATGTGAATAGAGTGCATGTTATGATTTGACAACAAAGGAACCTCATCTTATAAAACCATAAGAGACAAATAACAAAAAAATTTTTTAATGTAATTCAAAAAAAAAGTAAATACAACAAAGAAAACAAAGTGGGCAGCGTCAACTAAAGAGAAAGCAGCAGAAAACAGAACTTGGCTATTTGGAGAAAGCTGAAAATATGTATTCATGGTAATGGGTGGTCTAACACATAACATGATAAGTAGATTCAGACTGTACATGAACATAATAAATCCCTTCTACAAAGAAATGCCCTTACCATGGATTATGATGCTATAATTTATTTACAGTTTAGCATAGTAATACTAGAGTTTGTTTTATTAGGTTAAAATGCAATAAATGGATAAAGGGTTACTCATGGAGTTTGATGCTTAATGGTAAAATGATGAAGATAAATTATATGGTTTTAAGAACATTTTAGAACATAACAATCACACCTAAACAACTTGAAATACAACATGCTATTACTTTATTGTACTATAACATGAAAGGTTAAAAAGTCTTCAGTTCTGTTTTTAACTAGTTATAACTTTAATAACTATTGGTAAAATAAAATATAATATTGATGTTTTAGAAAATCAAAACTTTTAAATATTATATATTCATTCTTTGCTTATATTTTATTCTTTTAAGGTTTTTAGGGCATGGTAGCTCAGTGGTTAGGGCATTGGGCTATCATTATGAAGGTTGAAGGTTCAAATCCCAGGTCCACTGACGTTACCAATGTGGGTCCTTGAGCAAGGCCCTTAACCCTTATTGCTCAAGGGACGCTGTGATTAACCCTGTGCTCACCTTGTAAGTCGCTTTGGATAAAAGCGTCTGCTAAATGACCAAATGTAAATGTAAATTAGATGAATTATGCACACACACACACACACACACATATATATATATATATATATATATATATATATATATATATATATATATATATATATATAATTTTTTTTTTTTTCGATTAAAGATAGCGGTTAATTAAATGTCCCCATATTAACTCCCCCAAAACCTAATGAAGATTATTAAAAATATTTTAATTCATTGAAATAAAGCATAAATTTCCTCTACTGTTAAAATTGGTGATGGGTGTGTGATTTCTGCCTGTATTTATTATTATTTTTTTTTAAATACCCTGAGATCTTTGTTATGGTACACTAGGTGATGGACAGTCAAACTGGGTTATAACTGGCTGTTCCAGTAGGACAATGATACATACAACAACTCATACAGTTCAGTTCAACACAAAAATGGTTTACAATGAACAAAATCAAATTTATTTTATGACCATCTCAGTTACCTAATCTAAACACCATATATAGTCTGTGAGGTGTGCACATAAGGGATACTAGAATCCTAGCTGAATTGAGAAGATTTTGTAAAGTAAAGCGGCCTCAAATTTCCTTCTTTGTAGTCTCCAACCTTATAAATTGTTATGCAGAAAGACTCAGTGCTGTTCCCTAGCAAAGGCAGGCTGTACAATGTATTACAGGCAAAAGTGCCAAAAATTTGTAGAAAATTATAGGAAAGATTAGGACTAATGTTTGAATTAGACTACTAAAAGAGCAATTGGGCAAATGGATGCAAATAATTGTACAGGTTAATCCAAAGTGGTTTTATACCTAATCTAAAAAAAAAAAACACTGGTAA
This sequence comes from Corydoras maculifer, assembly GCA_019802435.1. Taxonomy (NCBI): domain Eukaryota; kingdom Metazoa; phylum Chordata; class Actinopteri; order Siluriformes; family Callichthyidae; genus Corydoras; species Corydoras maculifer. Next base: position 1,192,050 of record JAFMOD010000120.1, read on the forward strand.
TATTTCTCACTACAAAACACAAAGATAACAATGAAATAATAAACACATTATAATAAGAACTGTCATATGTGGTATAGCTTTTATTCCTGTCTCGCGCTATAACAGATAATTCACATTATCTAAAGTAGTGCACTTTCAGGCGCTGACCTGTGTTCTCTTGGCCAGTTGAAAGGAGAAAGTAGCACAATGATTAATCATTTTCATTAGAAGCTAACAGAGTGCTTCTGAGGCCTAGAGGTTTATGCTACATTATCTGTTTAACCTAGAACACCAATGGAAAATTTTATAGTGAAAAAATATTTTTTATTGTCTACTAAATGACATGGAAAACATGTTTTTTTGTTTATATTTTTGCTTTATTTAAGTAGTATATGTTTAAAATGTTTTAGTCTTAGTAATGATTTTCTAAATGCGTTTATAGGGTAGCAAGGTGGCTTAGTGGTTAGCACGCTTGCTTCTCAGCACTAAAATTCCAGTCTGAGTGGAATTTTCATGTTCTCCCTGTGTCCATGATTTTCCTCCAGGTTCTTTGGTTTCCTCTCACAGTCCAAAAACATGGAGCCAAGGTAAATTCAATGCTCTAAATTGCCCCATATAGTGTGTGTTTGTCCTGGGTGTACCTGCCCATTGGCCAAAACGTTCTTCACTGGATGGGCATGGAAACCGACACCCATGACCCCAGTAGAGGATTAAGTGGAAGTTAATGAACAAATATGTTTATTTCAAATTTGCATGCATGCGATGGCTTAGTGGTTAGCACGTTCGCCTTTCAGCCGTAGGGATTCCCGGTTCGAATCCCCATCAGGGTGGAGTTTTCATGTTTTCCCTGAGTCCGCGTGGGTTTCTCCGGTTTCTCCGGTTTCCTCCCACAGTCCAAAAACATGGATCAAGTCAATTGAGTTCTCCAAATTGCCCCATATAGAGTGTGTTTGTGTGCGTGTCTGTGTGTGTGAGTGTGTGCCCAGTGATAGATTGGCACCCTGTCCTGGGTGTATCTGCCCAGCGCCCCAAACGTTCTCCCCTGGATGGGCATTGGGAATCCCCCCCCCCCCCCCACGACCCTAGTAGAGGATAAAGCGGAAGATAAAGAATGAATAATGAAAATTGTTTTGTGTGATGTTCTTAATTATTTTTCTCTCAATTAGTTAAATAAAGATGTTTTTTTCAAAAATAACTCACCGACTAAGTGACTAAATGCAAATTCATTTGGGAACTTGTGCACTTATTTCATTTTTTAGAATTTTCATCAACGATTCAAGGTTCAAGTGTTTAATGTGTTTAACCAACCTGGCCATCTGAGAAAGAATACAAATATAAACTGATCTTTACCAGTCTGAACACATATGAACACATGTACATTTTGTAATACTTTTTTAACCTTCATTTTATGTGAATGACATAGCCTTCAAATGTGTGAAAAACCCTGGCTCCTGGGAAACACATGCAAACTTCAGGCAAGAAAGAAGGAATCTTAGGAATCTTACACTGTGCCACCATGCCATCTCACCCATAAATTAGTTTAAATTTTTTAATATTTCTTCTGGCTTATTCTCTTCTGAGTCTTCAGCAAAGTGAATGGTAAATCTGACTTTCGGAATACATGCATATGTTTGCAAACTAATGTTTATCTTTTTTATGTCTGAAAGTCTAGCTAGTATAGCTTTTAAAAGCTTACTGAAATGTTTCAGCATGTCACAGATTTCAGTGTGATAGCCAAGGCAAAACACTAACCCCACTATATTGAATGATAGGATTGTAAGGCACAAAACACAAACTACCAAGGAAAAAACCTTTATGTTTCCATGCCTTTCATTTTGCCCCTCATCAAGTTAAATTATGCTTCTTTGTTATGTGTTCTCTATAAGAAATAGAATATTTTTCAAAATTTGTTTATACCATCTACACGCAACAAATGCTTTTTGAAGGAATACAATTGATGCTGGGTGTATTTTTCTCAGCCATCTCCAAATATATACCTAATATATTCATTAAGAGATGCTTCCAAATGCTTAAGAATGTCATTCATAGGGCTCTTATTACATCATTTGCAAGAAAACTAATAAATAATACACACACATTTTGTAGATTTATTTTGTTGCAAAGATCTAAAAAACAAGTCAATTGCTAGTATTACCAAACTGATGAAAACCTTGGTCTGGCCAGTGGCAATTAATGGATGCGAATAAAGAGGAAGGACGATGTATTCAAGCTTTTGAGAACAAGTATTCTCAGGCTGAGGACCAAGGTGATGACCAATAAGCAAGATTACAAAATGGCCAAAACAGAAAAGGAGTTCACCAAACCACCAGAAAAGATTATTGAAGATTATTTAAGAATATGACAGTACTTGTGGAGGGAGTTTAAGAATGTAAAAGACTAATAATAACCTGGATGGACAATATCATGACATGGACTGGTTAATCAGGCACTAGTCTGCCTTAGGCAACACAAGGCAAGGGGCATTGGATAAAACGGACTCATCCGTAAGTATTAGCTCAGTTACAGTTAGTCCAAAATGCAGTGGTAAGCCTGCCTACAGGCCCAAAACATAGAGAAACCATATCATCCCAGTCCTGCAACCCCTATATTGACTCTTTATAAGTTACAGAATCCCTTATCCTTTTTTTATACATACATGATGCTATAAGGTTTTATACATACATATTAGGGATAATTTTGTCTTATTTTGTAATTTATAATTTTTTTTAGATATTAAAATAGTTTAAACATATGGTTTGTATATGGTCATGGACAGATGTAGTTGCAAGTCTATTTTTATTATATTTCCAGACATTGCAACACTTATAAATGACTCATGCATATTGTTACACTGTAACACTATTCGAATCCATTTTTTTTTTCTGATCAAAGACAAAGTTTCTTATCAAAAACTAAATACAATTTTTATCTATCTGAGAGTGTTTTAATCTAATGAAATGATGCAACACTACTACAGCACCTTACAATATGTGTGTGTGTGTGTGTGTGTGTGTGTGTGTGTGTGTGTGTGTGTGTGTGTGTGTGTGTGTGTGTGTGTCCATTCGTGTGTGTGCTGAAGAGAGGGGTTGTGGAGGTCTACAGGATCATATAAAGCTATTGATTTTATGAAGTGATGACTGTCTTCAGTGAAATCCTCCTGCATAGCATCAGACTCTCTATTGTGCCCGCTCTCTAAAAGGCAGAGAGAGTAAGATAACGTGAGGGAGTGGGCTACTGTACTGTAATTCAATTGAGTGTGTGCCAGCATACACCATCTGTGCTGGACACTGACATAACCAATTGACTTGTGTCAAAGCCACTTGCTGGCACTTCCTTATCATCGATTGGCTCTTTGTTAGGCTTGAATTAAGCTGTGTTCACATAATTAGGTGGTGCCAGTCACTCTACTTCCCCATTCTACTCATCCTTCTGTGTGGTAGAGGTGCTCAGTGGTTTTCAATGCTCCCTCCATGCAAGATACACTCGACTCATTTACCTTCTTTTGTGTGTGCTGTCAGTCCTTGCTCCTTTGCTGGGCACAGTCCTAAAACAATTTTCAATTCTGAAGAGGCATTACTTACTCCGTTTTCTTGAATAGCATTTTTATGGGTAATAGAAGGGTTTCCCAGATATTATTTGGGGGTGGGAAGGAATAAGGCACATAATTCAAAATAAACTAAAAATAAAATAAGTCCTACATATTCAGATTGTTTTGGAATATGTAGTGTTCTCTTGTTCAATGTCTTGACCATCTGCGGTTCTGTAGTTGATAGAAAGGGCAAATGTTATTGGTGGTCCAGCTATAAGCTTAAAGCCAACTGGGCTAATAGTAATTCAGCTTCAAATGACACTGATATTATCACACTGATATAATGACTTGTGGGTAAAGATTTGTGTGTGTGTGTGTGTAAAAAGTGTAAAAAGTAAATGAATGGATAAGATGAGTGTATCTATTTGTAAATCTTGTGCAATAATGAACCAAGAAAAAAGAAAAACCAAGAAAAAGTTCCTGTATGTGTGAGGATACATGGCAAGTAAAGTCTGATTCTGATTTGGTATCTCTTATTTTATGACTTGTTTCGCCCACTGGTGGGCACACCAACCACAAATCAAGTTGCATTTGAAATGTTTGACTTGTTACTTTATTCGCTAATGAGTACTTGGCATTAACTGGATAGTAAACTAATTAGGCAATGGGCATCCAACAGCCAAAAGACTTTTGGGAAACTACATCAAACACTGATTTATAATAAAGCACTGCATATTTGTTGGAGTGTTTTATTGTCTGTATAATAAACATAAAACTACTTACATAGTTACATAATTAATAAACATGTCCAATACACATTCATTCATTTATTATCTTCCGCTTCATCCTCTATTAGGGTCGCGGTGGGGTTCCCCATGCCCATCCAGGGGAGAACGTCTTGGGCGCTGGGCAGATAGACCCAGGACAGGGCGCCAATCCGTCGCTGGGCACACACTCACTCACACAGACACACTCTATATGGGGCAATTTTTTTGAGAATTCAATTAACTCGATCCATGTTTTTGGACTGTGGGAGGAAACCGGAGAACCCGGAGGAAACCCACGCAGACACGGGGAGAACATGGAAACTCCACCCAGATGGGGATTCGAATCGGGAATCCCTAGCGCTGAGAGGCGAATGTGCTAACCACTAAGCCACCGTGCCGCCCTGTCCAATACACAGACAGAAAAAAAAAATGTAACAAGGTAAATCATTTTTATTTTCGTAAATTAAAAAAAACTGTGAAATGAGACTTAATAGCATTTGAGAATTCGAACTCACACACTTACACTTACATACTATGTAGTGCACTATGTAGTGCACTACATAATGAGCGGTTTTAAATGCAGCTCTAGAGAGCGAGAGAAAGAGAGAGAGGAATGAACGCCAATGGTTTTGCAAATAATCTCTCCCGAGTGAGGTGAGAGAGGTGCAACTCTATTGCTTTATTAAACTGTTCAAATTTTACTTATTTGTCCGACTTTGAGTTTTATTTAGAGCAGATGGGTTTTCGAGTTCATGGGAAGTCATCAAACAGGTGAGTCGTTTAAATTATGACGTGTAGGTCAGTTGATTTTGTTATATGTGCAAAGGTTTTATAATTATAATTCTCAAGTAAACCTTTGACGTCACGTATCTAACAATGGAAAAACAATCGTCTTTTATTTAATCACCTTTATCATTGCTTAATGATGAATGACTAATGGTAAAGAGACAGTTTGTTACTCCTGGATATTTAGCTGTTGAGGTTCCAGTGCATTCCTTGGCAATCAGCAATGAGTATTTTAACAATATGCATTTAATTTAACTATTAGTATTAAATTCAACAATGAGTACTTAAGTTAATGATTAGTATTTAATTTAGCAATAGATATTTAATTCAATAATGAGTATTTAATATAATAATTCGTTTTGTGATCAACAATTAGTGTTTTATTTAACAATTATTTAATTAATTTTCAAGAGGGGCGGCACAGTGGCTTAGTGGTTAGCATGTTCTCCTCTCAGCACTGGGGATTTCAGGTTCAAATCCCAATCTCCAGTTTCCTCCTACAGTTCAAAAATGTATTCAAGGTAAATTGAATGCTCTGATTTGCCCTATATAGAGTGCGCCTGTGTGAGTGAGTGTATGCCCAGCAATAGATTGGCACCCTGTCCTGGGTGTATTTGCCAGCGCCAGAAAATTTCTTACCTGGATGGCCATGGTGACCCCCCCCCCTCCCACCCACAACCCTAGTGGAGGATTAAGTGGAAGATAATCAATAAATAAATTAATTAATTTTACAGAGGTAGATGGTGTGATTACTTATATATTTGTATAATAAACCATATGTTAACTCTTATATATTTGTACACTATATGTAATGTAGCAGTCAAAATATTCTAGAGGCAGGGGATTTACTCATTACAGTTTTATTAGGTGCTTTTTAGAAGCAGTGGAAAATCACTTAAAACAGAGGGCACAGACAGCAAGGTGAAAACTTTCAACTCCAGCTAAAATGGACAGACTCTTTATTATTTACCTGTCTGTGCACACACAGCACTGGCCACATAAATCACATCATGTCTCTTAGTGATAGTGACATGTAAGTCAGAATGCACTGTGGGGAATGTGCAAATAAGCAACATGTTAAAACGCCCTTAAGAGTGCTTATAAAATGTCCACAGTAAAACTGTGGTTGGTGTAAGTAAGTTTAACTTCTCCTCTTCTGTGTTCACACTGGGGTCATCAGTCCACTTCCTCAGCATCAGTGCTGGTCCACTTTCAACTAACAAGTCACAAATGTTGCAATATGAGTTTCTTTAACCAGTACACTTTGTGGACCAACCTCTGTTCTTGCACCATGTTTGTTTTTGTCCATACATTTTTGAGTGTGTTGCAGACACATCTTAACATTTTTTTTTAGATTTGTCATTAAAGCACTGGAAATTGTTAATTTATTTATTAATGATATTAAACTTAATTATAAATATAATTTATTAATTATATACCACTTAATACTCTACTAGTGTTGCGAGGGGATTCTCCATGTTCATCCTGGGGAGAACATTTCAGGCACTGGTCAGGTACACCCAGTACAGCTGTGATGTTCTCATTTGTAGGTTGCTTTGGATAAAAGTGTCTGCTAAATGACTAAATATAAATTTAGGACACGGTGCCAATCTATCGCTGGGCACAAAGACAAAAAGTGAAACAAAATTTAAGTTCGGAAAATTGGGCGAAAAAATAACAGATTTCCATAGGAAGATAAAAAGGACTTGTTTGGAAAAATAAACAGAGCTGGAAAAGATATACAGCTGGTTAGACGATGCGAAAGGGAAAGTGTTGTCTAAGTAGAACGATTTTGCTGAAAAAGTGGTGGTAATATGTTTTACAAAATGATGAATTTACAAAACAAGAGCTGATGTTGGATGATGAGAGTTTTTAGCAAGTCTTTTCTTGTCTTTATGGATAAATATTACAGGTGACATTGTGATCTGTGGTGAGAGTGGAAAGCATGTTGATCAGAGCCTGGACAAAAGGTAGGGTTGAATTATTCATAATCGAAGGAGAACATATTAGTTTAAATGTATGGATAAGGTGTTTAGTAGACATGCACTGATGCCAATACCAGTATCGGGTATCTGTCCAACAAGTTTTTATACTTGCACTCATACTATTCTGATCTACAAACTCTCAGATCTATTTTTTCCTTTACAAAAGTATAAGACATGGCTAATAGAATGTCAAAAAACTTCATCCCTTCATGTTTTACAGACACAAAGAGGTAATAAAAATAAGAAACCAGGGACATCATACTAATCGTGTCTAGGTGGAGTTATGTCTACATCTGCTTAGATTGATGCACACGAGAACAAAGCGCACGCGCGAACATTCTAGATTCTGCAGCCATGTACTTCAGTCAGAAAAGGGAGTGAGATAAAAGAGAAAATGTTAAAGCTCGAATGACACTGTTACTGAAGAAGACACTCCAGCAGACACAGCCCAAGACTTAAAAGATGTGGAGACTGTTGAAAAGAGGAAATGAGTAGTGTGAGGATTGTGGGGGAAATTAAACTCTGACAGAAAACTGAGGAGCGTGTACTGTGTATCATGTCCCCACAAATACATTTTTAACAATCTTTAGAACAAGAACAATGTAAGACTTTACAGATGGGCATAAATTATTTGTTTTAAAGCAGCTAATTAAAGGTTTGTCTAGCCGTGACTTTATTGACAATGATGCACACCTAAAATAAAGAGAGCCGATTTCGGATAAGCATTAAGGCTGTTGTGGCTGTTTTTTGACTGTGTAATATGGCCACTAGATGGCAGTTTTTATTGTTAGAGAAAGCCAGAAACAATAAGGCACGGGAGGGTGTGTATTATTGTGAATAAATCACGGGAAAAAGGTGAGTACGTGGTTTATTCACAATAATGCACATTCCCTCATGCATTATTGTTTTATTATGTCATGCCTGGACAAACAGCTCAGCCAATCAGATTTTAGGACTGGAACTACCTAATTTAGAATTTTACATTTAGAGGTTCAAAATTAAAGAAAGTTGTGAGAATGTCCTTTTGTTTTTGTTGAATAATAATGTCTTCTTTAAATTGATTGGTACAAATCAACAGCTTAATGTTGCAACTCTTAGAAAAGTATGCTAAATATGCTGCATGAATTTCATATTATAAGGCTAAATCTCTAAAACCAAGCAACTCCTCATCTTAGGCAGGAAATCAATACTACTGGAGAATGCCCGCACTCACTAGTCACTCAAAAACATGCACAGCATTTCCCTTGACTTTATTCTGTGTCTGTACACTGCTTCTTCTAAAAATGTATGTAACAGTATCAACATGTTCATCAATATTCCAAATGGATCACATTTGAAAGAAAATCTATACTGTGACATTTCACTTACAATTTACTGGTTATTTTTCTATTAACGCTTCGGTAACTTTCATATTGGTACAAAATAATATTATTGGCTGAGCAGCTGTAGAACATAGTAATGATGATTTCTTGTTCATTTATTTATCTTCTTAAGTGCTTATCTAGCTTAGAGTTTGTGTGGACTTTTATAGCTTTCCCTAAAGTCCCCGGCTGTAAGGAGTCATCCTTACAATCACAGAGCACTTTACTGACACAATAATAATAATAATGATGATAAATCCTTAAAGTGTGTTGGACTCAGATGTCTTTAAAAGACCTACAGTTGAAGTGCAGGAAAAGTTTATTTTATTTTATTTATTTATTTATTTTTGTAGTCATAGATTGATGACTAGTTTATTCCTGTGAGAGAATGCCAGTTCTCATCAACCTGCGCAAAGATAGACATGCTGCACAATTAAATACAAGAATAAGCACCATTCATAAGAACATGGAGCATAACAAATAATCTTCTAATGGCTTTTCCCATGTGTGGTCTCCACAGCAGGAAGACCTGAATTCTAGAATATTATGTCACATTTATACATTGGATTACTTTATTAATGCAACCCTAATCCCTCCACTAATATATAAACTTCTAATATAAAATAACAGTTTAGCATCAGCAAATAATTTTCTTGGCCCGTCTTTGCATGTGACATAAGAGGCAAAACTAATGAGGATAACAGTTTTATCCAAACAAAAGAGAAATAACATAACACCAACTCTATCTTAGAAAGGATGCACTCCTATTATAAAACACAGTTTTATAAACTGAACCAAGTATATCTTAGAAATTACCCACCGCCAAAGAGCACATAAACTGTACATTGAAGGGACAAAAGTGAGCCATTTGTATAAAAAATTAAAGGGACTTACTAAGATTGGAGCATATTAAAACTGGATCAAGCGTGGCTGGCACTGACCTTGCTGGCAACATTAGAAGAAAACATGCTGGTCAGCTCCCTAAATGTAAAGAACTGTCATTATAGAACTCTGTCACCTTCAGCATATACAAGTAAGCTTTGTGTCTTATTGTGTATGCTTTCATAAACAAAGAGTGGTTCTCTAAACTTATTGTACATAACCTACAGCCATTATGCTCTGTGCAGCGCTGTCCTGGAGCTAAAGGTTGCTTGTATACCCTCTGGTTTTGGAAAGAAGACACACAACAAAACAACACATTTTACAACTGCCCCGATGGATTTAAATGCAATCACAGTGTGTGTGTGTGATTTGGGTAGCAACATTTTGGGTATTATTAAAGCGAAGCAGGAAAAATGCAATGCAGATTGTTTAGTGTTATGTGAATCTTTTGAATGATAGATATCATTACCGTGGGGCGGCACAGTGGCTTAGTGGTTAGGACGTTCGCCTCTCGGCGCTAAAGATTCACGGTTCAAATCGCAATCTGGGTGGAGTTTCCATGTTCTCCCTGTGTCTGCGTGGGTTTCCTCCGGGTTCTCTTGGATAAAATATAAATGTAATCTTCCATATTAATCAAGTCATAGAATAAAAGCATTTTCTTATGTACATGTAAATGGGAAGTTTATCTCCTCTCTACTTTTTCTAACCTCTTTCCCCTCTTTATTACTTTAACACTTATTAATCTGTTGCATTCCTCATCATTAGGCATTAGGTTGACACACAGTGGACTACACTACTACTGATTTCCCTAAAGGCCATGACTGAACTTCTAATAAATTAAAAAAGCAAAAGCATGGGTAGGTTTTAACTTTACCCATTTGGGAGGTTTCAAATATGGCATGGAGATAACAGTCAAAGATGAGTGTTACTGACAGCTTATGACCTGGATAAGTAATTCCTGGAAGTTAATCATCCGACAACTCTTTTAAAAGACGGCAGGAAAGATTGAAAGCGGGAGCTGAAAGGTTAATCTGTTAAGCTATAATGATTCCTGCCACATGTGAAGTTTTGAGCTTTGAGCAGTGGACAAAAGGTAATGACATATTACCAGAAAAGAACCAGTGTGTAGTCATGTGCACCTCAGCTGTCAGTAAAAGCTGCGAAGCATTCGGGGATTTAATAAATTAAATGTTGCGATGAGAGATTAACACAGTTTTACCTAATTAAGTGACTTGAGTTGTATCATTTCATCAAAGGTTTTGTCATGTATAAAGGGATGTGCCAAGGACACGGCTAAAATATCTTCTTTGTTTCCTTTTTTTTTCTGGAGAAAGCTCAAGGTGAGAATGGTCACCATTATTTGATTAGCTCCCCTAACTTCGTCTGTCATCACAGCTGTCAATTCAATTCCGCATCGCTTCAGCAAACTGCTTTCCCAGTGCAGTCATGACCTGCATTTCAATCTCATCCCAGCTTCTGTGTTATCATTTCCTCATCATTAAGGTGGCATTAGAGAGCCACATTAAAAATACAGATACTATATTTTCATGTTGATAATGTCAATATTAGCTAAAATGTAACCGATCCTGTTCTTCAAACACTATGGGCCCTATTATACACTATAGGCCCATGCTCATTGTTATCTTGCACACTGCCAACACCCCTGTCTTCTGCCTTCGGCATTTAAATGTTAACTGTGCTTGTGGGGGAGAAAGAAAATGTATGTGTGTATATGTATGTGTGTGTGTGTATATATATATATATATATATATATATATATATATATATATATATATATATATATATATATATAGGTGTGTTTAGGTTAATTTATATTGTATTGCTATCTTGGCAATAGAAAACTTGTGCAACACTTACAACAGCTTTGGCACACGTCACAGTCAGATTCATTGTTTATTGCCAGTAAATTGTCAAAACATGCGTGGCAAATGCCATTGAACACTAAATAGCCACTGAATGCTATTACATATCACTGCATTTGTGCAAGAAATGCATATACATTTTTTAACCCATAATACAGCTATGAATGTTTAAAATATTTGGTACATTCCATTTGCAAGTTTCAAAGTTTCAAATACTTTCTGGCATTGTGAATATACTAAAAGTCACATTTTTATTCTGCACCTTCTTTATTGACAAGTGCCATTCTATAATAGTTACTGTATTGCTATAGCAGTCTGTAGTTGTCATTTTTGTTAATGCATTTTTTATTTATTTTTTTATTTTTTGTTGCACTGTTTTTACTGGCTGGTAACGTTGCCTTTGTCATGTTTTGTTTGGAGCATTTTCTATTTTTTACATACTCTTCTGTAAAGGTTAATCCATATTTCTAGACATCCAACCTTCTGTCAGATTATTCAATAAAGCTCCCGTTTACCTGCATTGGTTTTGTACAATCACATGGGTCTTTCTATAATCTTACCACAACAAAAAGGAAACAAAAACAATGCAATAGGCATATCTACTACAGGGGAAACTGAACATTAGAAAAGATCAATGCCATAACAGCAAGACAAGCTAAGCAGCTAAGTAATCTGATCAAAAATGTTTAGATCCTGTCTTCAGATTATTATGTCTGTGTCTGTCCAAGTTTTTTTTGTACTTCACTTCCATCACTGTAAAGACTGAATTTATACTATACATACTAAGACCTTGTGTTTTCTGTACTGCAAGCATTCTCATGTTTTCAAGCTTTTGCAAGCAGAATGTACTCTGATGTTGCTACTACATTCACCAATAAAGTGGTGATTTCATCAGTGGATAGTTTCACATTAGATGGTCCAGTGGTCATCTGTCTGGTTGGATGTTGGCTGTTGTGTGTGTATGATAGACAGATACACACAGCTGTAGAAATTTGTGAAGATTTTGCCTTGTAGATATTTAATCGGTCTACATTAACACATATTACAAAATAACGGTTTTGCAGTTTTTGTTATATGCACTTAACACAAAAAACACTCTGATATATGCTGAGTGTGTGGAATATAATTATTATTTTTTTTTACTAGCCCAACTGTCATGGTTGGATTTGATATATCATATTTGGCGACATTTGGTAAGAAATGCATCCAGGAAAGCATTCGAATTTAGATGCATGCTGTGTCATGGTCAAGGTTTTAGCTGGTCAATCCTCATGTGGTTAAGTTTTGGGTGATGATCTGACATTGATAAGTTGTCCTTCATGCATTCAGACATGCAAGGTGGGATGACTAAGGTGTATGCAGGAGGAAAGGATATTTTAATAAACAGAAAAGAGCCATAAGAGAATATTACATGAAGGATATATAAGTCCAGATAGTATTAATTCATTAGGGTGGAAAGGTCCGCGAAAAAGATAATAAATAAAATAAAAATAGTGCACCCATAACTAAAACCCTTCTGTTCAAGGCAACTGCTATTTAATGGCACTGATTTCAAGCTTAAGAAGCACAATGAATAAAAATTGGTAAATGAAAAGTTTTAAAAATTCTGCCAATACAGCAGTACATTTTAGAAATAGAAACAGCTAAAATTAGGAGGTGGCGGTGGCTTAGTGGTTAGCGTCTTCGCCTCTCAGTGCTAGGGATTCCTGGTTCGAATCCCAATCTGGGTGATTCCATGTTCTCCCCGTGTCCACGTCGGTTTCCTCCCGCTTCTCCGGTTTCCTCCCACAGTCCAGAAACATGGATCAAGGGCAATTGAATTCTCCAAATTTCCCCATATAAAGTGTGTTTGTGTGTATGAGTGAGTGTGTGCCCAGTGATGGGTTGACGCCCTGTCCTGGGTGTATCTGGGTGTATCTGCTTAGCGCCGGTAATGTTCTCCTCTGGATAGGCATGAGGAACCCCACCGCACCCCACCACCGGATGGAGCTAAAATTAGGTGTATGCCGATCTTTGAGTAAGGGGTGGAAGAATGGTTAAGAGGAGTGGTGGGCAACTGGTCATGGTTCTGTAGTGTGACTATGTAAAAACTATACTTGAATAAAAAGAGCATGTTTGTGAACCTTGTATGCTTTGTATTTTGTAAACAAAAATAGGAATGGTTATCGGCCAGTGGTTTTATTTAAAGTGCTTATTATTATATGATTTTATCTTAATTTTATTTAAAGTGCTTATTATTATATGGTTTTATCTTATTTTTAAATCAATAGAAACATGATATGAAAATGTAGTTTGGTAGAAAACAGTGGTGGAAGTGAGCGCGAGCAGTGTGTAATCAAAGATTTAAAATCTGACCTTTTCAGCAATTCCTCAGCTGTACTTGAGTTTTCTATAGTTGTAATGCAGTGTGCCGAATATAAGATTATTATTATTACTTACTTTGATAATCTGTTTATAACAAATAAGTAAGTAAGGATGCTGAAAGATAAGTAGTAGGTGTGAAATAGGGTGTGTTAAAATAAGTTGATGAATGGCTGCTCTCATAAGCTGAAAATTCCACTCAAATATAAGTCCATTGTGTATTTAATTTCATTTGTGTGGGATGGTTGGTATTTGGTTGGTATTAAAGGACATGACAAATGCTGACAATGGAAGGCGCCTGCAAGCCTAGTAATGTAGAAAAATGTAAAAATATTGTCTGCATTTGTACACAGTCTACCTGGCTGTCAATTGACGGTGTCCAAACTCTATAGAGATTTGTAACATTTTTCAGCCTGCTGAGCAACATCTTTTATTCCTTAACCCCTCAATAACTTTAGTTCTTCAATGTATGATAAAGCACAGACTTTTATATATATATCCCTGGAAAGGATGTGAATTTGAAATCATGCTGTGTCATGGTCAATATTCAAGCTGTTTAGTTCTCATGTGGTTTAGTTTTGGGTGATGTTCAAATCTGACATTTAATAAGTTGTCCTTCATGCATTCAGATATTAAAGGTGGAATGATTAAGGTTCATATGAAAGGAAAGCAAAACTTTTCAACTTGTTGTAAAGACCAGACTTTGATAGATCCCTGTTTGTTACCAGATTATTATTCCATTGATTTGAAAACACATATTTTCCAATACATAAATGATCAAGTGTAATGTTTTATGTTTTGCAGTATGTATATTTACATTGTCATTTAGCATGTGCTTTTTTTAAATAAATATTTTATATTATAAATAATTGTATACGCTTATATTTTTAGCACTTAAAATTCAAATATAGTTTTTGGTCAAATACATGAAACATCTAAAAAATCTACAGGGTTCAGTGCCTTTAAAACACCAGAGAATAAACTAGTAAATTACTCATAATCAATATTTAAAAAGCACATCTCAAAATCTAGGATTCTTTTAAAGCTTTTTTCAGAAACCAAGGCCTATTGGTATCTTGGAATAAAATTCTACACATCAGTTTACTTATAAACTTACAACTTGGCTTACCAATAAAATCAAGCTTCTAATATGAACGAGCAGTTTTCCTAAGCAGAGCAACAATTTTTGTTGAGCTTGCAAACTTTTTAAAAAGGGGGAATTTTAAATCCAGTAAATACATGGGGTGGACAGTTACTAATCGAAACCAATACAGCACTAGAAGCAAACAGAGAAACCAGGAATAAACATACAGTTAATCCTGATTTAATCAACTGGCTCACAAGTTGCTCACGCTGCAGAAACACCACTATTGCATTTCCCATTCTTTACTTTAAAACAGTGTTTGCAAATTCATTGTGCTTTCACATGGACAATAACAAATCCCTTTGCTGACATGCTGACACTCAGTTCCCATGCTGAAGTGCAAGAAAAAAGATCTGGCAATTTTATTATTCTTGAGCAGTTGGATGCACTGAGGTTAGCCCTCACTGGTCATGTTGTACATTTTGTGATTTTTGTCTTTTTATAGTTTAATCTTGATCTAGGATTAACAACCTTCTTATAAATATATTATATTCAGTCATCTATTACATGTCTCCCATGCCCAATCTAGGGCAAAATTTTGGGGCCTGACAGAGTGGCAATCCATTGCTGGGCACACACTCTCACAGACACACACAAACTAGAGAGTGGCAATTTAGTTTAAGCAATTACGTTGAATTCATGTTTTTGGCTATGTGAGGAAACCGGAGACCATGAAGAAAACCAGAGACAATGAGGACACAGAAAGAACATGAAAACTCCAGGCAACTTGGTATTTAAACCTTTTGTTTGTTTGTTACTGTGTTCAGAATTGGCTGTAATCTATTACAATGCGATACCTTTAACAATAAATTGTTAAAAATATTCATTGAATATTCGTATTGATAAACTTCACCTACTTTTGTTACTCAACTCACAACCCAATTTTATCAGCTAAAAAATAGTGGCTGCTAAACGTTGTGGGCTTGGCTCATAACAATAATGAATATTTTGCATTTTTGATATATCTATCTATTTGACATTTTTACATTTAATAAATATGTGCAGGTAATAATTTATAATGGATTATATTTGGCGGTGTTTTTGTGGGCAGAAAGGAAGCAGTAAAAATCAAGTGGCGACACAATTGCTGGTCTATTAGGACAAACACAGGGGGAAAAATTAATAAAACAAAACACACTTATATTAGAATAGGTGATGTGGTTTAGTTCTCATACTGCTGTTTAGGAAACCATGTTTAGGAAATGACTTCTTATAAATGGTGATGCTTCAGATGGTCTTCTGCTTAAGCTCTTGGAATATGCTTTGTGCAAGGATCTGCATAACTGAAAAAGCAAAACCTCAAAATGCAAAATATACAGCTAAAAATATGCAGAATGAGATTATTGACATGCTTGCAAGCTTGGTGCTGACTGCAAATATGGCAATGCAAACAGTAGGCTTTCATTTAAAGAGATGGATCTGGAGTCAGGCGTCACATCTTAATGCTCAGGTTAATTGTAACTAATCAGAAAAAAGTATCTTATGGTTTAGATCAGTTAGATGCAAGATACACAATCAAATTCTAAAACATCTCTCTGATGGGGTTACTACATTGATTACATCATTAGTCAGTGCTATGATGGTGCAGCTGTAATGGGGGGGGGGGGGGGGCCCCCCCCCCCCCCCCCCCCCCCCCCCCCCCCCCCCCCCCCCCCCCCCCCCCCCCCCCCCCCCCCCCCCCCCCCCCCCCCCCCCCCCCCCCCCCCCCCCCATAAAAAGTAAGAGAAATAAAAAGTAAATAAATAAATAAAAAATAAGAGAAAGAGTGAGAGAGCGAGACAGAAAGAGAAAACAAAATTCAATATCTTGTGGCCTGATGTAACTGTCTTGTAATAAAACAAATTGTTAAATCGGAAACTAGGGATGGATGAGTAGTTACACTTCTTTGAACAACAACATTGCAATATATAGAATTGGGGTCAAGAATGGATCAAACTGGTTCTGATAGGAACAATCAAAATACAAGACACATAGACTTGCGGAGAACTGACTAGAAAAGACATTTTCGCCACCACCTTACATTACATTAGCTTATTTATCCCTCTCTGACCATTAATAAAGTGTAGCCCAGTTTCCTTTACTTTGTGTGTTCCCATTTAGCTTGTTTACAGAAATAAATCACGTAATTTTTTTCATCACAAAATTATTATTATAAATTAAAATAATTTTGTTTTGTGATTTTTGTCTTTTCCATCCTTGGTATGTGTATACACACATATAAATAATTGTATTATAATTTATTATTTTATAATAACTCCCTTTTTTTTCCACACATACCAAAAATTGTTTTCTGTATTGCGTACTGTTAAACTTTAAAAACTTGAAAACCTTAAACTTTCCTTTGGGTCTTGGTTAAGGTCAGCCTTTAAAATGAGTAGTGTATTTACTGTTGGTTTGTAATTCACTAAGATGATAAATTTTTAGACCGCTTTCTTTTAAATGTTAGATTCTTCTAATGCTTTGGTATCTCAGCACAGCTAGATCAGCCCGGTGTCTATAAATAAACACCCATTTAATCTATGACTGCTTGAAGGTGCCATTTAAACTACGTCTCTGTGACACCGTGCCAATGTTGTGTTGTTGCCTTAATGATGTATTTGCAAGCATGACACAGATGCTATACTAATTCACCTGTGGTGTCTGGGTGACTGGGTGCCAGTTGACACCACTTCTGCTCTTCTTGCACATCTTGTTTGCTACCTTAGTTCTGATTATTAATATATTTTAAATTGCCCAGTTTCATAAAGTTTGTTTTTTAACCATTTTGCCCACCTTCACATGGACTCCTCTGAATGCTATTAAAAAAAAGTTTTTTATTTATCATATTAAAAATATACCTTTTGAGAAGCAATTTTAATGCCATTATATTTCTCCCCAATATATATATATATATATATATATATATATATATATTCAAATCTTACATCGTTTGGTCCATATAAGATGACTGGCCTAAAAGCACTTGTTGGTGTTTCTGCACAAAAATATGGCACCTAGATAATTAAATTATGTTGCATTTTATGATGCACACTGCAAACTGTGTTAAGAGGAGATGGTTTCCAAAGTACCACTTACATTTCAGTATAGCTTAAACAATACCACCTGAGGGCTTAATAGTTATGGATATTTTAGCTTCCGTTTATGTCCTTGGTCTTTTTCGGACCGAGATTTATGCCTAATTTACCACAAACAAATCATGTCTTTATGGTTTAAAAATATAAGCACTCATGGTTTCTGTATGCAGGCCAAATATTGAATAACATTGTTGTTTGTTTCCAAGAAAATATGCAACCCTGACAAAGTTTGATAAAAAAGAAATTTGGATTTAGAGCATTGGAAAAGAGTCATTTGAAAAAAAATTAAAATGACAGTATTAAAAAAAAAACCACTTTCTATTTGGCGTTTGCTTACTTTGGACTATCAACTTATTAGTATCCTAATATTTTCATGTAATATAGACAAAAGTTATGCACAGTTGTAGTCTTCCGTGTTTTATTCACTGAGCACACATTCTCCAAAATCAAGACTCCAATAAGAAATTTTGGCTTCCAAAATGACTTGCATTTTGCATGTTGTTTTTCTAAGTGAGAGCAAGTGTGAATGGGTTTGTGGAATGCAAAAAATATTTATGAATACCGGAACAACACTAGTTTTAAATGTCAAAAACATCAACTGAACAAAGGCACAATGACAGAACTGAATGTTAAATGCCAGAAAAAGTGATAAAGGAAACAAAAACCTCCAACATTCATCTAAAGTGCCATCTCAAAGCACGGAGTAAGATTATTGCACACCTTCAAAACATTAATCATCAGATTGCAGGTCTGTCAGTCACATAAAGAGATATTAGTAGTGGTAGTGCTTTTCACTCCTGTCATTAACTGTTGTTTGTATTTGTTTGGCATATTCAAATTGGTTATTGTTTTGCGAATTGTTCTGTTAATTGGTTTCAAGCTTTGTTAATTCATGAACTTATTATTCATTGTTTTGCCAGTAACATGTGAGTTATTCAATCCTGTATTTTTTGCTGTTTATTAGAGGACTCCTTAAAAGTAATGCATACCTGCCTACTGAGCTTGTTGGTGGTGGTGTAGTAATAATATTAGTAGTAGGTGTTGAATTCTATGTCTACAAAAAATATATAGTTTGCAAGTGAAAAAAAGTTTAATTGAAGTTTATACTAATTATTCATTCATTCATTAATTTATTATCTCCCGCTTATCCTCTATTAGGGTCGCGGTGGGGTTCCCCATGCCCATCCAGGGGAGAGCTTCTCGGGCGCTGGGCAGATAGACCCAGGACAGGGCGCCAATCCATCGCTGGGCTAACACTCACTCACACAGACACACTCTATATGGGGCAATTTGGAGAATTCAATTAACTTGATCCATGTTTTTGGACTGTGGGAGGAAACCGGAGAACCCGGAGGAAACCCACGCAGACACGGGGAGAACATGGAAACTCCACCCAGATGGGGATTCGAACCGGGAATCCCTAGTGCTGAGAGGCGAACGTGCTAACCACTAAGCCACCGTGCCGCCTTTATACTAATTAGTAAATTGTAATTTTTAGCTCTTTATGAATTTAGTTGCTAATTTAAATATGTGCCATATTTATTAAAATCCTATTTGTGCTGATAATTGGTATTTGTGCCTTATGCCTTAGTATGACACATTGTTTTTGAGAAATATTAACATATTATTATTCAAGACAGATGAAATCCCCTACAACTGAGCTGCGTGGTAACAACTTTTGTATTATTATTATTTTTTTAAAACCTTGTATGAACCAAAGCCTCAGTGGTCTTGTGAATAATAAACACTTAACATTATGGCGCATTCTAGAGGACCAAGAAATATCTTAAACAGAACTGTGTACTGAGTTTTTTGTGTGTGTGCTGTAAACTGATGCAGTCAATATAGAACTCATTTAACATAATAAAGTACAGTTATAAAAAGAGTAAAAAAACTGCAGATCATAATAACAACACATTATAACTGCTATATATGGATATCATGGCTGTAATACTTTGAAATTGTGTAGATGTCAGTTGTATAGCAATATCACATGGGTGCATGAAGAAATCAATTTTACAAAATACAAGAAAATCCTGAAAGCATTAAATCATTTGCTAAAAACCCGAAGATTAAATTAGGATGACTTATACAGCAGCATGATAATTCAAAACAAACCTTAAAATTCACCAGAGACTATTCGAAAAGACACAAACTGAATGTTTTAGAATGCTGCTCAAGTCCCCTGACCCAAACATCATAGAAGATTTATGCATAGACCTTAAATAAACTGTGCATGCAAGCCAAGCCAAGAATATATCAGAAATCTGAAGTTTTTTCAACGAAGAGTGGGCAAAAAATTTTAACTACAGAAATTAAAGACATCTGGTTAGAGACAGAAATCATTTAAACACTCTAATTTCTGCCAGCGTAGACTGTTGATAAATATGAACTCTGTATGGTGGCTAAAATGTAACACTGGCTACACCTATAAATTCAAAATACACTTAATCTGTTTTTGATCTGTATCTGTTTACTAAAACATAAATAATTCTGTATCTGTACTTCAAATAATATATTTAATTTTATATGGACCATGTCAGGAGGGAAAGTTGACATTACATTAAAAATCTTAATTGATTAAATCCTTGCAAATTTCTTTCATACCCCTGACCAGTAATGGTCAGATCATCACAATCAAAAATGATGCATTATTGATATTGAAAATGATGCATTTATTTATTCATTCATTATCTCCCGCTTTATCCTCTAGTAGGGTCGCGGTGGGGTTCCCCATGCCCATCCAGGGGAGAACGTCTCGGGCGCTGGGCAGATACACCCAGGACAGGGCGCCAATCCATCGCTGGGCACACACTCACTCACACAGACACACTCTAAATGGGGCAATTTTGAGAATTCAATTGACTTGATCCATGTTTTTGGACTGTGGGAGGAAACCGGAGAACCCGGAGGAAACCCACACGGACACGTGGAGAACATGGAAACTCCACCCAGATGGGGATTCGAACCGGGAATCCCTAGTGCTGAGAGGCGAACGTGCTAACCGTGCCGCCTAACTGAATATTGACCTCAGGAAAAGGATATTCTATGCAAAAAGGCAAATAAATTAAAATTGTCTACTAGTGTGTAAAATGGACTCTTATGTGCTTACTACCTTATTCAGTTAAAAGGACCATAACTTGAATGTCGCCTCACTACACCAGTCACCAAAGAGTAATTGTATTTTTCCACACTGGGTATGGAGGAGCTAGTTTTTGCCCATGGTGAAGATTCACTGACATTGATTTTTCTCAAAACAACGTTAAACCTGTCTCTCACCAACAGTGCAATCTTGATCTCGGCAGGGAAGGAACAGAGCGTTCATCATTTCTTTGACCTAGGTGCTTTTCTCCCTTGCTTCTCAATTCTTTTTTACTCTCTCTCATTTTTATGTGCAGTCACAGCTAAACAACAGAAGCAGCACACATTACTCTCAATTATTTCAATGATAAATGTATTTATACACCTTTGCCATCCAAATGTCTTTCAAATCATTTTTGAATGTGTTACCAAGTGGAAGTGTATTATAATTTATGTATGGAAAACCACTTTCATATAATTTTCCTAATTAATTTAAAGTGGTGTAGGTAATAATGTGATAGTAAAATAGAGATAAAACTACCACTGTCTAGTACTACCAGATTTTTCAAAAAAAAAAAAAAAAAAAAAAATAATAATAATTTTAATAATAATAATAATTCCAGCAAGACAACATCAGGGCACAACACTTGGATCAGGGAGCTAGTGGATAGACTTAGGAGTTCACGTCATGCATCTAACAGCACAGATAATCTGTATTTGCTAAATTACTGTCATGCCGAGCCACAAGGAGGATCAGAGAATAGATTTATCAGACACAGGAACGGGTTTTATATACACATTGCATTACAAGCTACAATGTTGGCCACTGTAACTGTCACCAAGCAGTTGTTTCTGTCAATGCTGTATTGTGCTTCGCCTTTCCTAAATACCTATACACAAACCATTAGCGAAACCAAAATGAAAATGGCAGATGCATCTGTTTTGCCTTTTGTCCCACCCAGTGTCCAATTCTTATTATATTTCATTTATAATCTATAATTGAAATAGGTTTAAAAGTTAAATTGATTGTTTTACTGCATTTAAATAAATATTATTTTGAAATCTTCTACTTCAAAAAAGTGTACAGAAATTACATTAATTAATAAGCCATAAGAAGATGCAAGATTAATCAAATAAACCTATTGAACAAATCTTATACACTTTGTGAACAAAGCTCATGCATTATAAAACTTAATGAGATGACTACTATGGTAGTAGATGTAAGATGTATAACAATAACAATGCATAGATGGAATAATAATAGAACAGCTAATAATATAGCTAATATGCATGTTAAATGAGAGTTTCATATTTAATGTAACAACACCAAATATATTTTGAGCTGCAGTAAGTGTTTATATATTGTTTATATATAGGGGCGGCACGGTGGCTTAGTGGTTAGCACGTTCGCCTCTTAGCACTAGGGATTCCCAGTTCGAATCCCCATCTGGGTGGAGTTTCCATGTTCTCCCCGTGTCCGTGTGGGTTTCCTCCGGGTTCTCCGGTTTCCTCCCACTGTCCAAAAACATGGATCAAGTTAATTGAGTTCTCCAAATTGCCCCATGTAGAGTGTGTTTGTGTGTGTGTCTGTCTGTGTGTGTGAGTGTGTGCCCAGCGATAGATTGGTGCCCTGTCCTGGGTGAATCTGCCCAGCGCCCAAAACGTTCTTCCCTGGATGGGCATGGGGAAATGGTACCAAATTATCATGTAGAATTCTAATTATTATTTTAATTTCAACTGTCCTGTAGTACCCACCATGTTCTCAAGTTTCAGTAAGACTTTATCTATTAAAAAAAGAAACGCATTTGATGTGATAGACGATTTCTAAACCATTTATTGTTTTATTTCTTAGTGCTGACATGAGAATTAAACCCTAATTGATTGTTAGTTTTTAATATGAGGGCTCAGTTGCTGAAATGGGCTACATGATTGCACATTTTATGTTTTATGGACAGAGTCAAGCATGTACTGCTATTATTGCTAATGTCTTAATATTAAGTAGCTTAATGTTTAAACAGCTCGATGCAGCCAAGGTGTTTGCATATAAATAGTCTCCTTTTTTCGCATTTTGTATTTGTTCTAGGGCACAGATTGTTTAGGATCTTCACTATAAATATGTGTGATTTGTGGTCTTCTGGACTGGGACATACTTTTCACATCAAGGTCAGCCTTGAAAATTAATAGAGTAACCTTATTTTGCTAAAAGATGTTTGCGATAAAAAAGGCAGAGCAAAGATGAAAGCGATATAAATATACTAGTGCTTTATTTTATCCTCCTTTTAACTGTATATATTATAGGAATATGAACAATAAGTTAAAATAATTACTTGCAAGCGACCAACTGCTTTAAATGTCATGTTTTGAATATATCATTAATTGCAGGTCGCAAAGGTACTTGACTTTTTGTACCATATACTTGTTAATAGTTAGTAATGTCTTTTAGATTTTGTGCCTTTTTTACACAACCAAAATGATGCAATAAAATATTACAGTACCACAATATTAGAAATCACAAACTCAATGAAATTAAGACAGCTATTTTATTACATAAACTGATATGTTTGCAATTTTAAAATAGGTTTATGATCTAGCTGGTCTGAAATAGGGATTTTGAGCATTAAAAATGGGTGTAACAGTTGAGTTAATATCATTGACTACATTGTGAATAGAGCATTATCACATATATTAAAAATAGCAGTAATAGATGTGTTGAAAGTAAAAAGATTAATCTTTATGCTGGAAAATGGAGGCAGAACCCAATTTAAATACTGTTATAAAAAAATCATTGTAACAATCAAAGAATTCTGTTGAAACAAAGTTAAAGACAAGCCCTATAGGACATATAATAAAAAATATTATACTGTAAAAATAATATAATCAGGCTTGTTTTGATGCTTCTTTGCATCCATTTTTATACAAATACATCTTATAATACAAAAAAAACTTCTGACAATGTTTTCTTTTTTGTCCAGACCTCAATTTCTATTATAGTACTACTTTGAATTTACATTGCATATATATAAAAAAACTTGGAACAGGCAATAAGATGAAACTGAATGAATGATGACAGTTTCACAAATATGTACATTGTATGGCTAATGGGTCAAGTGTAAAAAGCCTAGACACCATCTTGAAACTTTAAATACAGTGAAAACTTATTATATTTTTTGTACAGAGCTTTGACCATTTACATGTGCCAATGTTTTCTCCAAATAATAAGGAACAATTTATGGTTATGTTGTATCCTAAACATTATCATAATTTTTTTAATCACTCATGAATATAATTTGACACCACATCTCCAAGTATGTTCAAATATTCACTTGCTTTTATAAAACGTTTACAAACGCACTATATTTAAAAAACATAAATGTGTTTTTTAAGATCAAAATCGTTTATAAAATGGACTTGGCTATCTGTGAAAACAATGATAATAGAATGGCTTTAAATTTGACAGATTTTAACAGTTTTATCCTTTATTGTCACAATTCTTTAACATTTAATTGCCACCAAATCCCACCAGCCACCTGTTTTAACTCTGTCTCCTGCCAATGTTTGCCACTTTCAATATTATGAAGAGCAACATCATCCTTGAGATACAGGAGGAAAATGTAGTGAAATACAGTCTAATTTAGACTTGCTTGTCAGTCCAGATGACAGCTACATCTATCAATGTCAAACAACAATTTATCAATAGAAACTTCAAGGTTTGCTTCTGTAATACACTAAGAAATCTCATTCATACTCATGTGTTTAAGATTTTTTTTTTCTAAAAAAATGAAAGTGTGAAAAAGGAATAATATAAGAAATGTTGCCATATTTCTCACAAAGCATTAAAATAATAATAATGTAAGGGTGTGAATCCATAACCACCAGCTGTCTCTAAGGCTTGTTAAAATTAAAAACATTGTTAGCATTTAAAAAAACAGATAATTGGTTTCATTGGGACTATAGCTGCCACCCATATGGTAAATATAATTAGGAAACGGCACTTTACTGGACCTACTGGACTCTGACTATGGTTAGAGGTTGGATTACAGTGCACGGAAGACCGTTCATGGTGTGGTTTGCATGTTCTTTCAATTTATGTGTGTGTTTCCATTTGCTTTTCCTCTTTTCACTTGTTCATTGTAAAACAGTGTGGTATCAATTGACTCTTTCCTTTTTTCCTTTTTCTTTAACTTGTTCTTTGGCCCACGTGGCATTGGAAAGCAGATTAATGCCCACTCTTTGGAATCTCAGTCACATTGTTCTGGTGTTCTTGCCTTCTCTCAGCCATGAACATAAATCATGTGTTTCCCATATGTCACTGCTGACTAATGTCCACTGCCAAGTGACCAACTAGAGCTACTAACCTACTCCCAATATATGGCACAAAGTACTTTTAAGCAAGCATGTAGGGAAGCAGTGCAATTAGGAAAGAAAAAAAAAACTAATAAGTAAATAAAAAAAGCTGCCTGGTGTACCACATATTAAGCAATGAATGACATGGTATATTGTTTGCAACATAACAAAAGCACTACAACAGTTTGATAAAATAAGTAAACAAATATTTTAATAATGTACAATAATATTGCTAGTAGTCTAAAACAAGTGCATAGGCAGATATGTGTCTGATATGTAGTACCTCCTGAATATGTCTTTTACTGTTGACTTTACAAACTTGACACTTTTTAAGGACATCAGAGGAAGCGTTGTCGATGCTCATCATGTTGAAATGAAGGCAAATTCGAAAGTCGCAAGTTATACATATTTCCAATGTAACAAGTTACTATGGTGTGCATTAGTATAAGCATAATTAATGGAACTTTGTTCAGATTAACAATTTGTTTTAATATAAATAAAAATAAAAAAAGTAAAACTTAAAAACATTTTTTTTATTAATCAAGTTGAAATTTATCTTTATCTTAAAATTTAGTATGTTAATATGTAGCTTTAGTCCTAGTGTGTGTGTGTATGCATGTATGTGTGTATATATATGTATGTATATATATATATATATATATATATATATATATATATATATATATATATATATATATATAATACTTGATTATAACTCAAATATTCACAGGGTACAGATGCTAAATTTTTATCTCAGCTCAGCTTGAGATTTATGTTGAGGTCAAGGAGACTGACTCAGGAGTAAGTGCACCCGTCTCTGGAGCGTTAAGTGTCGGTAATGGGTGGGCAGACAGGGCAGAGGTGTCTACTTTGCTGGGTGAAGGATGAAGTGCACTGTCTCTAGGGGAATTTTAGTGTCGAACAATTATTCTGGTCGAAATGCTTCTCCAGTGTATTGGTATATGAAAGAAGATTATAATAACACTAAGCATGAAGGTGACCAATCAGTGTTAATGTTTACTTGCTAATATTTATTGATCTAGATGAAAAATAAAAAACACAAATTGTATGTAGGCATTATAATTACTTTTCTATAAATGGATTTAGACACTGTGCATGCTCTATCATTAAATTTAAATGACTTTTTTTTTTTTTTTACAAGTGCTTATAAGAAATGCATTTAATCGTTTACAGTAAAAATGTTCGATTATATTAAATATGAGTAATTTTCTTAATAGTTAAGTAATATAAATGCAAATTTAAAGACAAATAAGTTTTAAAAATTTGTAAATAGAATAGCAAAAATTGTATAACAAGTGTAATCTACTTCTGATTAGTTTTAACCAAAACTTAAAAACTTACTGCCTCACAAAGTATTACATGAGCAGACACCACACTATTTAACTCAAACACACTCTCCATATATTTAAAACCAGATCAATACTCAAATTAAAAGTGATTCCGAGCAAATTTATATTGTGTGTGTCTGCGCACATAAGAGAGAGTGAGAGAGAGTGAGAGACCATGCTGTTGTAGGGGGAGATGGTATTCTAAATAGAACAAGTAAAACCTATAACCATGTCTTCATGCAAACAAAACCTACCGTAGTCACTCATGGTGTGGCTGTATCCTGAATAATTTATGAAAGACTGTATTGATTTCATGAATTAGCAAAGAATCACCAGGCCTGAAAGCAAAGTGTGGCTGTAAAAAAAAAAAAGATGGAAAGGAAAAGCTTTAATGGTAGCTTCATTTAATAGGTTTCACATTTATAAATAAGCAGTTTTATCTCAATGTAAAGATTTGTAAAAGCCACAAAGCAAGAGGGAGTAACACATGTTAAGTGGTACTAGAAAGAACATTGAATGGCTCAATATAACACAAGGACAAAAATAGCCAAAAAAACTAGTAAATTTATGGTATAGCCTAAAGTAAAAAAAAAAAAAAAAAAAAAACTGAAAATTATTTGTATTGACCTAAATCTCAAAAAATTAAGTGTTTGTGATAAACATTTTACAGTAAACATTTTATATGGGTATAAATATGATTAGATTAGGGTTATGGTTAATGTTAGGATCGAAGTATGGTAAAGTTTTTTGCAAGTCCTTAGAAAAAGAGTGAAGCTGTCTCCTAA
Source organism: Corydoras maculifer (assembly GCA_019802435.1). Lineage (NCBI taxonomy): Eukaryota > Metazoa > Chordata > Actinopteri > Siluriformes > Callichthyidae > Corydoras > Corydoras maculifer. Next base: position 1,219,360 of record JAFMOD010000120.1, read on the forward strand.
GAATGCCCCAGAGTGTATGTGTGTTAATGGTTTACCGGTTTAAATTTTTTTGACATTCTTTTCTCTTTAATCATGCTTCGTATTGTAATCTTAGACTAAAGACACTTGTGAGACATGAAAATTAACTTAAGCGCACATCAAACTGGATTAGCAAACCTTATTAGTAGTGAACATTTTAGTAGTATCATTTTTATTTTTTTTTTTGCATTGCATAGTATGTTCTTTAAAAGGCATGAGTAAGGGGGATGACAAAAGCAGCTATGCATAGCACTTAAATAGGATTATAAATGAAACAGACATGCATAAATTACAGGGACTGTTTGTGGGAAACATAATGCATTTTCAAATGGCTTATTCCCTGTACATTAGAACACCCATAGAAGAAATCAGCTTAATGACCACATTAAATTAGCATCAACAGATGCTGACATTATAGGAGTATTTACAGCTTACTTTTTTGCAGTTTTTTTTTTATGACACAAGGACATGGGAATGAACACAAGGATATGCCTGGTATTGTCTTTTGGATTTAAGTGCTATTTAACAAATAAAAAAAAAAAAAAAAAAAAAAAAAATATATATATATATATATATATATATATATATATATATATATATATATATATATATATATATATATATATATATATATATGAGTATACTGAGTTTGACATCCTCTTTTTGTTTGACTTAAACTCATATCTAACAAAGTTTATTTATTCAGTTTGTCTGTAACAGTTTTAAAAAACCTTATGTCTTATACAGTAGGTCGCTGTTATGGATGACCATGTAATAAGCCTTCCATGTGGGGACATTAATCTTTTCTTAGTGTGAAGGTTAAAGTTTGTCTACCATCCTACAGTCTGCCATCGGTCACAGTGGCACAACAGCATCCTGAGAGCCATCTGAATTCACACTGTGCCTCGAGGCACACTTACTGTGCATGTGAAATTTGTCTGTTTAGGAGAGAGAGGTAGATGGGAGATAGAGACATGAACCTACTTTATATGAGTCTAGTAGCTGTCAGTTCAGAGGGCATGTTCTGGTCTTTGTGATCTGCTCAATATTGAATAATAGTCAGTGGCCTGGACGAGTGGTCAAAGAAAGATGCAAGCTGCAATCCTAAACAGGCAATGTGTGTGATCTTTCTTAACTTGCATTTAACACACCTCCTGAAATACAACTGCCTTGAAACACTTTCAAATGTGAGCTAAACCTTAATTTAATGGATACATCTGTTTGGCACCTTAATTAGCTTCTCTCCCATTGAAAAGTTTTATAAGTATTATTTTAAATAACTATAAAGTTTTCTTCATTGTGGATGCATATACATGTTGCTTTACCCAATAATAGCAAAATTTTGCTGCATTCTGAACTTGCACCACTGTAACTCTTTAAATCCATTCTAGGCCACAAGTAAGAAATTTTTCAAAGCTGTCCTTAAAGATAAAGGGCAAGACTCAGCCAATCATAACTTCCCATTATGACATCATATTACCTTGCTTCACGACCACTAAACAGATTCATACTATTATATTGTATTATTTATTGTTCATTATTCATTGTTTTTTTTCTCTGCTTCAAGCTACATGCTTAGAAAACAGTAACACAAGTTCTGTCAGGAGAATTTGTATTATCCAATTAAAGTCCTCATGTTCCTATTCCCTATTCAACAGGTAATTGCCAAAATCAATTATATCAGAGAGATACACGTTATATATTCATTTTAACTTACATGAGCTTTTTATTATTCTCACTTACAATAGAATCAAACTCAAATTGCATTACTGTAATCAAATTTTCATGTTTATAAAATGTGGTATAACATCTCAATTAAGTAATTCCCTGTAATGTAATTACAGCTAATCATAGCGAATTTTGTTTTAAGTGTATTCTATCTTTGGGGTATTCATCAATATACTGGATTAAATCTCAGACCAGAAAGTGATGTCCATACCTGTAAATTATTACAATATGGAGGATACATAGACACGTGGATAGACACGTTATTGATCACAGGGGCAAATTTAAGGCAAATATATTAATGAATGGAACCTGGAAATTAATTGGACTGGCTTGAACAGTATCAAAATAAACACTTTATGTAGTAAAGAAAATTTACATCTTACCACCATGTCTATACAGTTATTGGAGATTAATAGAGAAGAAATAAAAGAAGCTCTGTTCCTGAGTATTATGGTTTGGTGTTTTTTATTATTATTGTTATTAGAGTTTTGTAATTCAAATAGCCCTGGCTCAGCAGCATTATGTGGTAATAAAGTTAAGTCAGCTGGCTGTATAAATGTACAGAATGAGCAGGCTATCTCTTAAATGGACTTCTCTTCGTCCTCGGGTTTATTCCTCTCAGCTTGTAAAAGAACGGTTTAGGATCCATAAGTAACCATTTTCCTATTAAAATTGGCCAATTTGAAAGTGAGGTGTCTTTTAAAAGTATTTAGAATGTCCTTAAAAATACATTATTGAGTAATTTTGATTCTTGTGTCAGCACTTCAAGATTCTGATCAAAATTATTTCAACATTGGGTAGACAAATTGATGGTTAGTGTTGCTGAAACAGTGCTACAGTGATTATGATCAGTCACTGCTCTATATAACTCTAGCAGTCACTACTCTATATAACTCTATAGTAACTCTACTAGATAGTATCAGTCTTTATTTGGAAAGCTGTATATTTCTCTATTATCCAGATCTTGCAGATGGCACCATCTTTTTAATAGACCTTTCAATCACCATTCAAATTTCAGCGTGGTATAGTACAAACCAACGTCATGCTTTATAATACTGACTATGTATATAAGCACCTACCACATCTTAGTGAATATGTAAACCTTGGATAGTAGAAAAAAAGTTTTATGTCTAAACAAAATTTGGTCTTCCACACTCCTCACCATCTGGAATGCCTAATTAGGCATTTCTTTAATTTGAGCATTACTGGCACTAGAAATATACAGTGTGTGTGACTTATATAATTTTATAGATATTTCATTTAATGTCAACAGTTTTAAGATGTCTGTTTCTGTTACAAATGTGTAACACAGAATTAAGAGCCATGTACAACCACCAGAATTCTTGCCAGTCTGATAAAAGGTTCTCATTTTCATTTTTCACGCTGTCTCTGTTTCCTCTGGCAGCCTCTGTAGTTAACAAATAATCATGACATTTTGCTGAAATGTCTGAAATGTCAAGAGCAGTTTACAGTCTAATTAGATGTGTATGTTTTCAAAAAACGCTGATAACCCATAGTCTACTTTAAGGTGATCATCTCTGTATTTTTTTTTTCTTGTTGATATAAAGCACACGGGGATAATGCAAATGCAAATTTAAACAATTGAAAAATCATGTCTACCCCAGTACTTAACTACACCTTATCAACTGAATGCAGTAAATACAAGTGAACACAAGCAGGCTATGATTAAACAACATAACCACTGCTACAATACAACAGCACAGGAAAAGATCATTATAAGAACAACAGTGGGTACGTACCAGGTCCGCAGCTAGAGAGGGCTCGGGTGGGTCGTTTGACCTCCCCCACACCATGTAAAAGAGTAGGACAGATCATTTTCTCCCCTTTGAAAGCAACAAATAAATAAATAACCACTGATCTCTGCCCCTCCAAATGAAGCGATAATGAGAAGAGCAACTATAAAACATTGCTGAACCCCAAATATAATTCAAAACTGAATAACAAATCACTGATACAAATATAAATAAAAAATGTGTTGATATATTTATTTTCCAATGGTTCCCATCGTGCACTTCATATTATGTAGTTACCTCGGTGGCACCATCTCTTAAATTTGTCCTAGGCATTTTACAGATATGGGCCCACCTACATAGTTACGTAGGTGGCATCATCTTTTAAATTTGACCTAGGCATTTTACAGATATGTGGCCACATTGAGCCCCTTTGTTGTCTCTGTCTACCGAGCATGAGGTCAGTGGAAATTTAGAAATGTATTGCAAATGTAAATGCAGCATACATAAGCATTTAATTTCTTACACACACACACCAACATGAATTGAAAGGAAAAAAATAGGTTACTTTCTAAAAGCAATGCAATTACATTTTATGCATGGTTTGCACTGTATTCTATGCATCCAGTACAACCGCAGGGTTGGTTTTGTTTGTTTTTTTTAATTAAGTTTAGCCTGTTGGTTTGGCCTTCCACAACAGTCCTAGTTTTTAATGTGGTCCTTTGAGAAATCGAATTGCCCAGACCTATTTTAGGCGAATATAAACCTTGTTGATCTGATACCATGTTTTACTTTAAACTCTCACATTTTGGTATAGCCTAATGATTAGTTTATTCATCTGACCAAGCTAATTTGAAATAACAAATGCATTATTTAAAGCAAACCTACCAATAAGGCTTATTTGCGCAATGCTAATCTAATATAATTTTTCCTGTGCTTAACTAATTTGATGCTTTGTAAATTAGTTTTTAGTTTAAACCAGTATTTATTATATGTAACAGCAGAATCTTTTTATTATATTTATTATGTTTTAGGTCTTGAACTTTAAAACAGAAAAAAATTCTATTTGGGTACTGAGTAATAATTTCAATATAACAATACTTTTATTTACAATACTTTTGTTCACAATACTTGTAATTATACTTACAATTTCTGAACAGTTCAATAATATTACAACAAATAACATTTGTTTATTAACATTATAACAAACAGTTTAATAACATTACTATTCCGCATATACCATAAATTCTCAATAAACAGCACACTATATTTGCAGCATCCTAATACTAATTAATACATAATGGTCTTACTAAAAAGAGATAAGATCCTGCTGATGAAGTATGTCTGTAAACTTCCAAAATATGTACTTTTTGGAACATAACATTTGTGATTTTATGACCATGTCGACAAAGACATTTTTGGTTTATTTGCATAATCTTGCCCATTTAAACATTTTACTATCGATCACAGTTACTGACCTTTGTTAATGTTTCCAGTGAGAGCTGTTATAGAAAGAACTAATTACAGTAAATCCTCATTTTATGTTGAACCAATTAAAAGCTGTGAAATTGTCCTTCATAAGTCCTACCCATATTCCATTTTCTTGGAGTGTTCTGTGTTGTTTTCTGAGTGTTTTGTTGTTCTTATACTTGGTATTCAGTTATATATTTCAATATACAGTCTATTTGTCTATTTTCTCCACTTACCATATAGATGTACAGAGTTTTACAATTACAGAATGTACTTGTAGTAAATCTGTTTTATTTATTTTTTATGTTAGTTCTCTGTCTTCTTTTGGTCAGGATCATCACAGAACAGGTATAATTTGGGTGTTGGATTGTTTGTCATTTATGTAGCGACACTGATATGGTGAGGAGCTTTTAGTGCAGCGGAGCTGCTATAGTTTAATTTAACTATTGTTTAAGTTTTGTTAATGTACAGTATTGTGAAATTGGTTTTGGCTTCCTAAAAAATTAATTATTTGCTTATAAAAGTAACAAGCATTATTTTAGTAATAATCCAATATTTTCCTCCTTCTCAGTTTGTGAAAACTGGATATTGACAACTACATTAATTTATACTAAATGTATAATATAACCGTTTTGCTCATTTAAACAAAGTGTGTTGTTAGTCGCTGACAGCAATGTATGTAGTGTTGGAGAACGGTGACTATTGGACAAAATAAAATTGCCAATAGTACAATAAAAGGGAATTTTTAAAAAGTAAATGGCTATTTGCAGCAATGAGGTTTAAAAAAGCATGATGACCTTTATTTCTGTTAATACGAAGGCACTGTGAATCCAACACATTAAATTCCAAATTAAAACCTATTTATACAGATTTTTAGTAATTCCTCAAAAAAAAGTTTTTAATATTTTGTATTATTTGGTGGCTTAGTGGTTAGCACGTTCGCCTCTCAGCGCTAGGGATTCCCGGTTCGAATCCCCATCTGGGTGGAGTTTCCATGTTCTCCCCGTGTCTGCGTGGGTTTCCTCCGGGTTCTCCAGTTTCCTCCCACAGTTCAAAAACATGGATCAAGTCAATTGAATTCTCAAAATTGCCCCATATAGAGTGTGTCTGTGTGAGTGAGTGTGTGCCCAGCGATGGATTGGCGCCCTGTCTTGGGTCTATCTGCCCAGCGCCCGAGACGTTCTCCCCTGGATATGCATGGGGAACCCCACCGTGACCCTAATAGAGGATAAAGTGGAAGATAATGAATGAATGAATTATTAGGCTATTCACTATATGGTAGTGCCAGCATTTAATAAAAGACATGTTCAAGCTTTCCTTTTTTTAAATTTGAATAACTAAAAAACTTTCAGTGGTATAACACTGTCTCTAAAAACTGCTTGATTTGAGTTCATGGATTCAACCAACTTCGGGCACCTCTAAATTTGTATTCCTGTTTACTCTAGTTCTTCTGCATTTTCGAGAAGTTTTACAAAATACAAGGCCACATGGTCTCCACATGATAACTAGATCCAAAAAGGACAATTTTGCTTTCACCATTCTACAAAATGTTACATCAACATGGTTTCTTCAACCTGATTTAACCTATTCAGTACATTAAACGACAGGAGTTTCCTCCTATAAAATTGCCTTTACTTAAACACCATCTGATTGAGGTTACCAATGGTGACTTAAAGCACCTTTAATATTTCTAGAGGTTATGATTGAGCCATTGCCATTTTGGCTATTCTTTGATCCATTTAAACAGTAGTTCTATGTGTGTGTGTTTTTTTTTTCTTCCTTTTCCTACATCTTACAGGATTTTTAAGCTTGGCAGCCTATAATTTGCTGCACTTCATGTTTTTCCCCCCTCTCCAATCAAACATTTTAATCGAAGTATGTTTTTCATAAGAACAACGTCTGGAACAATCCATTTTCCTTAGTATTTTTGGAATGAAATGCACTATAACCACCATGTGAAACACTCCTTTCATTCATTGAATAATGTGGAGAAGTTCAAAATAATACCCGTGAGGAGTACTCTTCACTGCTGTTATTTTGAAAATTTCCATATTAAATAAATTAAAACCATGGACCAAAAACATGGATCAAGTCAATTGAATTCTCCAAATTGCCCCCTATAGAGTGTGTTTGTGTGAGTGATTGTGTGCCCAGCGATGGATTGGCGCCCTGTCCTGGGTTAATCTGCCCAGCGCCCAAGATGTTCTCCCCTGGATGGGCATGGGGAACCCCACCGCGACCCTAATAGAGGATAAGCGGGAGATAATGAATGAATGAATAAATAAATTTTTTCATTACTCAGAACATGCAGCATGCATGTACTAATTGATTTGTCCATTTTTTTATGTAACATTTTACTATATTTACAAGTAAATTATTTGCAGAGTGGAAATATCAATTTTAAGAACAGTGCTTAGTTTTAGTTTATTGATGTTCATTTTCAATGTTTTGGTATTATATTGTGGGAGTAAATATTTACCATAAATTCGTCAACATGAGTAAATGTTGTTAACATTGCTTTTTATAATGTTTTAATATAACTATGAATTGTAATTTCGTGTAGAAAAAATATACTAAATGATAAATATAAGTTTATCAGTTATCCCAATTTAACCCATTGGTTTTGGACATGGTACAAATGTTTTCGGATACGGTTATATTCTAATATTATATTCTTAAATATTTCTAGAGAAAAGAATTTTTCCTGTAGAAAAAAAAAAGTCTTGGAAAAGTTAAGAGTAGATTTAGAGTAAAAAATAAATGACTCTTTTTACTATAAAGCAAGTAGTTAAGATTGTAAAAATAGCTTTCAATGTACTAGGAAGTGATGAGGTTTGATGGAGCCAAAACCTGATTTAGGCTGGATGGTGGAAATGCAGGCATTTTAAAAAAAAAAAAAAAAAAAAAAAAAAAACACAAACACAACTTTTCCATTTGCTGCCTGCCGACTCTCGTGCTGAAGCCAAGACTCGCTCCTCCCTATTTCAGTCTTTCCTCTATAAATCTCTGCACAACACACACAGCCAATTAACGCTAACAAATTCCAGGTGGAGGCCATCACCTCACCTGGTTTTCTGGCTCTGCCGCTCATTCACAAATCTGTGCTTGATTAGATCTCTGCGTCACAGATGTCCGAATGTTAACACTGTTAGGAGTAAGGAGAGGTGAAGAAATAAAATGTGTAAAAGATATGTGTTCCAAACAAAAATTTACAATAAATTCATCATAGACCAGAGATGCAGGAGTAATGTTTTATATTGAATTTAGTCAAGGTGCTTCTACTACTACTACTACTACTACTACTATATAATAATAATAATAATAATAATAATAATAATAATAATAATAGTAATAATAATAATAATGTAAGAATTAAAGCAATCAGAACTGATGAAGTCACTAAACATAACTCATAAACGTCAGGCTGCTATTTTCAGACAGCCATCTACATCAAGCATTGTTAACACTAAGTGTTAAGGTGCGATGTCTGTGAGCTGTGAATTAGCAAACAGTAGTCTACTGACTTCTTAATAATATATTTGCAAAATCACATGGATGTCGTGCAAATTTTCCCACATCACAAGTGGCCAAAATATTAGAACACAGCATGCCATGCAATTATGTCCAAAAGTGGGACACCAACCACCTATTAACACCATAGCAACCACAGACTTTGACAAGACAACCTTTAAAGTTGAAGGTTGAATGTCATAAACATGACCTTTCTAGATTAGTTGGTTTGCCTAAGGCAACGTCATGTTCTCATTTTCTTTTATTTTTTTTCCTCCATTGATTTTCTTTCCAGTTTTTGAGCTAGAGCCACCAAACTTTAGGGGATGGTAGGACCTATACCTGTCCAAGTTGTTTGAGCTTTTTAATGTAATCAGTGGAAAGTGTTCACGCACCTGACAAAATCAATATCCCACATGCAGCAAAAATATAAGGACAAGCTACTTTGATAATGTTCATACTTCTTAGTCACGTCTATATTTTGGTATTGATTCCATAGATTATATTACTCTAATCTAATATTCACGGCAATCATTATATTACTACTGTTCAGCTACTAACCTCTTTCAATCGCACTTTAAACTCCAACATTCCACCAGTGTCAATTAGATTTTTCGGTCTCTTTGTCACATGGATCACTGCAATTTTGACCCTTGTAATGTGCAGCTAATCATGATTATTACTGACAAGTAAAATAACTTCTGTATTACAGCTTTTCCTGCATCTTTTTTTTGATTATATTTAATAGCTTTTTGCAGTGCATGAATACAAAAAAACATGAAACATTAATTATTAGGATTGACTGATGTTGACTGCTCCTAAAAAGCAAGATGCGGACTGAAAATGCCAAATGACAATATTCTTTTTTGGTTTAGTATAATTATGTTGGTGCAGTAGACATGAAGCTGAATATTACTTAAGGTTTTGATATGCCCCTTATCTTTAAAATCATGGTAAACCTATTATTATTTAATGAAACTAAGGTTGTTCATTAAGTCTTTGATGCATTCAATTCTATTTTATTTTTCCACAAATGTTAAAAATCAATGAAACCAAACCAAATAAAAGTGGGAAAAGAATCATTAAATTCTCCCACAGAAGTTTTCATAAGTTTAACAAATGGTGCACCCATGCTTCTTTGAATCTGAAAACTGTGCAAGAGTGTATTTTTTTTAATGAAATAAAAAGCAGCCAATGTGATTTTCTTTAACTTGTATTTAACTAACAAAACTACAAGGAACAGATTTTCAATGATTTGACGTAATATTATTTTTGAAAAATATAACCAAATATGACCTTAATTCCTGTAGTACACTCAGAATTGTTGGGACAGAGGAATGTTTACACGTTTTAATTATTAAAGTACAGTCAATACTATTTTTATGTACAGTTTTTGTTTATTTTTTTTAAACTTCTGACCAGTCCATAGTCATCACTGTCTGATGCTCTCCTTTACAATGTGTGATTCATTTCAATGGGAGAAAGATTTAGCCATAAGAGTAAAAGTCATCATCAAAGAAGACCACATGACTGACATTGGGGTGGATAGGATTGGTGATGGGCTGTTGGTCAAGGTTCAATACTGAACATTTGATTGCTTTAGGTTGTATTTTGTTTTTTCCCCATATGTTTACTAAATGTTTATTGCTTTTTATTAATTTTTATTTTTACTTGTCTTTTCTCCAGTTCCTCTTGTGCTTTGTCCCCTCCTAGTGACAAGTTATGGCATCAGGGTTTTTATGATTGTATGCCAACTAATACTTGACACTTTGCTGTATGAGATTTGGTGTGTATGTTAACTGAATTGTCTGTCAAGTTGCTGTTGAAGTCCATAATGTATTAAACTCTTACTGCAGTAGAATTTGTTATTATCATTGAGGTAAAAAATGTTTTGTTGGTATTGTATTTGGTGTGGTATCTCAGTGGTTAGTATATCAATTTACAGGTTCTGGGTGCTTGAGTAAGACACTTAACCCTCTTTGCTGCAGTATGGCCAACCCTGATCCCAACCATCAAGTTGGGAAGCCGCAAGTATCTGGAAGCCGCTTTGAAAAAAAAACGTCTGCAAAATGACCAAATGTAAATTTTTATTTTGTATATAAAAATAATATCCATAACCAGTACTACCACTTCTTATGTCAATTAAGAGTACTTGTATTATATAAAGATTAGAGGTACCTACCAGAACATCACAAATAACTATTAAACAGACATACTGTATGATTGTGAATGAATGACCTAAAGACATTTTTCTAATTTACGTAAAACATTATTTTTATATGAAAAACAAACACCAACCCTAATATATTAATTATTAAATTTGATTTGTTAGGATTTGCAGTTATTTTGTCTGTGGTTTTGAATTCTTAGTTTGTTTTGAAGTCTTTTTCTATAGGTATGCTTTTAGATTAACCTTGAAAACCAGTATACTTACACCACTTATGCTAACACTTTCATCCATGAAATCAGCAACAATCTTCCTCGAGAAAGCCTGGGGTTGTCTTCAGGCCTGCAGAGATCACATTTGAACTAAACTGTAGCAAAATAAACATTTGGTTTTTACTTTGCATTGATTTTCGGTATGCTGTAAGGATTCTTAGTTGCATTTTTTGTAAAAAAGGTTTTCACTTAAAAGATAACTCCACCTCTGCAGTGTTTACCCAACTTGGGTCATAATTTTGAGTTGGTGTCAACATAAATTTCTCATAAAATGAAGAATGATATTACTGACGGGCGGCACGGTGGCTTAGTGGTTAGCACGTTCGCCTCTCAGCGCTAGGGATTCCCGGTTCGAATCCCCATCTGGGTGGAGTTTCCATGTTCTCCCCGTGTCTGCGTGGGTTTCCTCCGGGTTCTCCGGTTTCCTCCCACAGTCCAAAAACATGGATCAAGTTAATTGAATTCTCCAAATTGCCCCATATAGAGTGTGTCTGTGTGAGTGAGTGTGTGCCCAGCGATGGATTGGCGCCCCCCCCCCCCCCCCCCCCCCCCCCCCCCCCCCCCCCCCCCCCCCCCCCCCCCCCCCCCCCCCCCCCCCCCCCCCCCCCCCCCCCCCCCCCCCCCCCCCCGATATTACTGACACAGGGGTATTGGGAATAGTTCAAAGGGTGTTGGTTTAAAAGTCACGATTTAAAACTTATCTCCTGAGTGTGTTACTTTGACATTTGATATATTCTTTATCCTTGTATTTTTTATTTATGATTGTAATTGTAGTTCTTGTTACTGTGGTCCCTTTTCCTGTTCGTTTTGTACTTTGTCCCCTCCTAGTGACAGGCCCCCAGGTTTTAAGCTTTGTTTGCAAAATGCTGGATGTACTGCTTACATGTGAGATTCGTGAGAGTGTAACTGTTAATTTAATTCTTTTTTTTTCAGTCCTCAAGTGTATATGCTGAATATTGTTAAAGTACTTCAATTATTATCTTCTACTACAGTAGCACAATTACAATGAAACATAAATGAACTTAAATTTTTTGTTTTCATTATTTTCTAACCTGGGCAGGGGAAAGTTAAAGTGCATGGGAAGGTTATATGTTTTATTGAAGTTGCCACTTCAGAACTACATTAGAACAGATGCCCTTTCCAGTGCCATATGTGTCAGGTCTTAAACTTCAGCTCACCGGCACATTCTGCTGGTAGCTGCCATATGGTAAGATTTAAATTAGGATCGTGGGTTCAGCTCCACTAGGACCAGCAGAGGAGGACCGATTCCATAGCAAATGAGTCTCTCATGTTATGTATAAAGTCAATTAGAGAGCTATCCAATTATTAATGATTAAATCACTCTTCCAGCAAACAGCACAGCACAGTGCACCTGTGCACTGTTAATTTTTTGTTAATTTACATGGTTTCAAGTGAAGTAGCCTTGATATTCTTACACAGCACCTGTAACACTGACATGACATGCTTGCCAAGGACACAAAAAAACAAAGCCAATTATCTGATAATGAGATCCTGACATGAAGCATTTCTTTTTGCATTTTGAATTACGTTTCGCTTAAAATGTTGATTAAAATGAAACATCTGACTTGAAGATTGACTGTTATTTGTTGCTTCAAAGTACTTTTTAAGTATATTTTGGCTTTGTGGCAGTCATGGTGGTGCAAAGAGTAGTGCTGTTTTCATACAATAACAAATTCACAAAAGGGTCACAAAAGCACAAACCAGAGTTCTTCTTGCATGGAATGTTCTTTTTTGGATACCCTATCTCCTCTGTTCTATATGTATACATTCAATTCCAAACTGGACTAATGACGTACAGATCAGGCATTTGTGAGCACCCTCATTTGCTTCTTTTCTTTTTGCTAAATATATATATTTTAAATTACTTTAGACTTTTGTTTAAAGTAAATGTTATTCTGAAGATTACATTTGTGACCAGTAAGATGCTTACATGATAGAACTGCATAATAAATAAAAAATATGCCAGTACTTATCAGCAAAGAGAGGGCTATTAGCAAAATTATTTTGTAAAAATACAGGAACTTTTAATTTGCTGAATGTAGGTGCTGGTCAATGCAGCTCTCTTCATGCAGTTCAATGCAGCTTTCTATTATTGCCAAATATGTAAATTTTTGTCTTATCAGTCAACAGAACCTGCTGCCATTGTACTGAACCCCAGTCCTAATGATTTTGGGCATAGACTAATCTTTACCATGCAATTCACCAATGCAAAAAGGGGTTCTTTTTTTCAAAATTAATTAAAAATAAATTAGTTTTGTAAGTTTTGATCCCTCTCACTACTAATTTGTTTAGCGCATTGTGAGAAATATTTTTTTGTCCGTAATAGTGATGGACTAAAGTGGCTGGTGCTGTTATTTTTGGGTTGGAGGGGTGACTAATCACATTTTCTGGCAGTATAATAACTAATAAAACAGCAGCGTCTGCCAATAGACCAAAAATTGCAAAAGGCAGACAGTTGTGTCTTATTGCAGATTTTTTTGTGATCTGTGTGGAATAATGGATCTTTTATGACAGATCCTGACTTCTTAACTGTAAAACAAAGCTATTTAATAATTTTATATAAGTCTTTACAAATTGAATTGTTAAAAAAAAGTGTATTATATATATGTATGTATATATGTATATGTATATATATATATATATATATATATATATATATATATATATATATATATATATATATATATATATATATATATATATATATATATATATATATATATATATATATGGCGGCACGGTGGCTTAGTGGTTAGCACGTTCGCCTCGCAGCACTGGGATTCCCCGTTCGAATCCCCATCTGGGTGGAGTTTCCATGTTCTCCCCGTGTCCGCGTGGGTTTCCTCCGGGTTCTCCGGTTACCTCTCACAGTCCAAAAACATGATCAAGTCAATTGAATTCTCAAAATTGCCCCATATAGTGTGTGTCTGTGTGAGTGAGTGTGTGCCCAGCGATGGATTGGCGCCCTGTCCTGGGTCTATCTGCCCAGCGCCTGAGACGTTCTCCCCTGGATGGGCATGGGGAACCCCACCGCGACCCTAATAGAGGATGAAGCGGGAGATATATATATATACATACATTATGTCACATACATTATAAATTTAGGTAAGACCCTAGTGATATATTTTAACTAGTGCAATGAAGGCATATCATATGGTTTTAAAATAAATGGCAAAAGTTTTCAGGAAATCAGGGAAGGATATTTAGCATTCGGGCAACATGGGAAAATGTTCTAAGTTCAGGATCTTTTTTTTGGCATTTGAATCAGTTGCATGGGTTTAATGAAGCTCATGGGAGGACCTGCCAACTGTAAGTTGTCAAAGTCCAGTTGCATAAATGATTAAATCCTCTTGACATTGTAAAACATGAATCTGCATGACTGGTCATATTAGCAATGGGAACAGAGAAATGTAGGATGTTGTCTTATGTCATGGTTACATTCCCTAATGTCTACCATTTACTAAAACAAATCAGTTTTTCCCTCCTGTCTTCGTTCATGACGAACATCTCCTATGGTGTTAAGTGTTTTTTTTGATCAGCTTTTTATATATTTGTATGTAAGAAAAATGAAAACTGTTATTTTTAATTGTATGTGTTTGTGTGTGTGTATATATATATATATATATATATGTGTGTGTGTGTGTGTGTAGGTGTGTGTGTGTGTATATATATGTATATATATATATATGTGTGTATATATATATATATATATATATATATATATATATATATATATATATATATATATATATATATATATATATGTGGATATATATGTGTGTGTGTGTGTATATGTATGCATGTGTGTGTGTGTGTGTGTGAGCTGTCAACCACATAGCAACCAACATCTGACTGTTGACTGGGTTTTTTCAGTCAGTGGAACACCTGTATTTTCTGATTTCTCTACTGATTTTCATTCACTGGAGTTAAATAAGAACAATTGCCTGAAGGTCTACCATATACAGCTTACTAAAATATTGCATGTACAAAGAAAAAGTTTAACCATGCAAGTAAAATTATTTTAATCAAATGCAGTTTAAAACATTTACTTTGTGATTTAATACCTTTTTTATTGCTTTGTCTTTTACACCTTTTGTCTGCTACTATTGTTATAAATTTGAACCACATAAATTAACCTGTCTCAAGAGCCATGTTAATCCTTCTTGTGCCTTTTGCAGATTAGCCAAAGAAGTCACCCTCAGTTGGGAAGGGGGTGGAATAAATAATGGGCTTAACTTTGGCTACAGTATTCATAGAGTATCATTTGTGTATGTGTGTGTGTATGTGCATTATTTTGGAATTGTGCTACTTGAAGAAAAATACAATGTGATATTTAATGTGTTGTGTTCTTTCTTTCAATGAAAAACAGATAACACATGTAATATCAGAGATGCCATGAAGTTTTCATACTGTAAGGAAGATTTTTACTTTTTCCAAATATAACACTACTTATTTGCATTAAAAAGATCTATTTTATCTGTCCACAAAATAACCCTCTGGATTTTCCACATCATTTTTTAGCAAACATCAGGCAGGCAGCAATGTTCCTTTTGATGAGCAGAGCCTTTCTTCATACAACCCTGCCATGCACACCAGTGTTCTTCTGATGGTTGACTTAGTAACAAGGACTGACGTGAGCAAGTTACCTTGGATTTTTTTGTGACTTTGCAGATTATTATTTTCATAATTCAAATTGTGTCATGCATGCTCTCTTATCATGGTCTTTAGAGATGTTTGTATAAGTTTTTTAAAACCCCAGAAATGCCTTTTGTTTGTTCATTATTTGGGTGGCAAATGATTCTCATCACTGTAGTCCCAAGGATTTTGTGACCTTGTGTTTGTTGTTTGTTGTGGTGGAGCAATTGGGTTAGACACTGCAGTGCTGCTGGAGACTTTAAACCCTGTGTCTACCTACAGTACACTATATAAACACAGCTACCGCATTGATATAAACTCACAATAAAAACTTTTTTTTAGCCAAGTTTCTAATCCTTATCATTTCTCACTTTCCATTGCCTACACAATGCTGTTGGTTGAACATCTTTGTTTGTTATATCTTACATACATCTTTGTTATAGTGACAATTAGTGATAATTACCTTTATGCTGAGTTGAGTTAGAGTGAGGTTTTTAATATCTTTACAGACCTACAGTTAATCTCATGTGTTTCCTGAAAATAAGACACATCCTGATGTTTAGTGCTGATTTATATTTAAATTGGCTAAATTTATCAGTTCTAGCTTCTTCTATTTCTTGATTTGTTTTATTCTCTCAGCCTTGATATAATTGGACATTTTATGTTGCAGGCTGACTTTTTTTGTATGTAACACCACTTTCACATTAGCCTACTGCTGTCTTTTTCTTTTATTTTCTGTACTTACCCACTGAGCACTGCGAAAACAAAAAATAACTGACAGTCATGCAAAGATAGCTCATTTGGCAACTGAAAAAAATATATATATACAGCAATATTTAAAAAAAAATGCATGGATGCATTACATTTTGTTGACAGATTTTAAATTTGTTACTTTATAGTTACCGTGTTGTTCCTATATTAACAATATATACAGCAATTATTCATACAAATTGCCCAGAGAAGAAGAAGACAACATAATGTCATATGCAGAGTACAAAGCAGTATGCTCTCTGGCAATGACCGGTGTTAAACGAGAACCACTATTAAACAATTTATCCTTGCTCTATATACTTTACAGTGCATCATATTAGTTTCCCCACAATTCTCTTAAACGCACACCATCTCAACTGTTTTTGGTATTGATTGTAGCTTGTAGAGTTTATGTAATGTATCTATTGTAGTCTAGAAACATTCAAAAAGAATATAGTTTTTTAAGAATATTTTCACATATTTTGCACATTTGAACTTACATGATAATGATGGACTAAAATACTGGAACACAAGATTGGGCACTATGTATAAAAAGCTCAAATCATGCTCAAGACCCGATGAACTTGAAAACACAGCTGAATACCTTAAACATGTGTTTTCTACAACCTTAGACAGTGTTGCTCCACTTAAACTAAAAAGGGTTAAAGATAAAAGACTCGTTCCATGGTTTAATGATCAAACATGCGCCCTAAAACAAACCACTAGAACCATGGAGTGTAAATGGTGACAAACTAAATTAGAGGTATTTAGGGTTGCATGGAAGGACAGTATGATTGAGTACAAACATGCACTCAATGCAGCAAAGACTAAATATTATTCTGAACTAATAAAGAACAACAAAAACAACGAAAGATTCCTCTTTAGTACCATTGCCAATTTAACTCGAAGTGCTACAGAATCAGATTCACAGATTCACTCACAGTTCTGCAGCACTGATTTGATGCAATTAAAATATTTAATTTTACCATCATAATCATATTGGAATAGTTTGTTAAATAAAGTTCAATTTTATTCTAAAACTAAGTATGCAGATTTATTAAAGCCACGGTGTCCCAGATTAATGTGGGTTCACTACTTTTCTGTGTGACAGTTCTATATATTCTTTACAGACACACAGTTCCACAGCAGGGGGCCCAAGTCGACTACCATTAGCTTTTTTTTTTTTTTTTTTTTTTTTTTTTTTTTATCTCTTGGTATTAGAGGAGCTTTCAAGTGTATCTGGAGGTGACCTGCTCCTGCCCTGCCTCAGACAGCACCTGATAAAGTAGTAGATTGCAGATCAACACTTTCTGGCTGTCTATAACAACCAATTATATGGTCTTAACAGAATATGTAATTTAACAAATTGAATAAAGATTAATTGACAAATAATACTTTTAAATAAATGGTATAAATGCAAACTTGGCAGAGAGGGCTTTACAAAGAAAGATGCTAGAATTAATATCAATGTCATTATGTTTATTATGCACATTCTGAGAGCATCCTTGTAGCAAAATGTTAACTTTTATAGAAGTTGGTTAATTATTTATTATTTTATTAAGAACCTTTTATTTTTTATTTTTTGTTCAGAGTTTTAATTATAGTTAAATTTTGTTTATTTATTTATTTATAATTATAATTGGCGGCACGGTGGCTTAGTGGTTGGCACGTTCGCCTCTCACCGCTAGGGATTCCCGGTTCGAATCCCCATCTGGGTGGAGTTTCCATGTTCTCCCCGTGTCTGCGTGGGTTTCCTCCGGGTTCTCCGGTTTCCTCCCACAGTCCAAAAACATGGATCAAGTTAATTGAATTCTCAAATTTGCCCCATATAGAGTGTGTGTGTGTGAGTGAGTGTGTGCCCAGTGATGGATTTGCGCCCTGTCCTGGGTCTATCTGCCCAGCGCCCGAGACGTTCTCCCCTGGATGGGCATGGGGAACCCCACCGCGACCCTAATAGAGGATAAGCGGGAGAAAATGAATGAATGAATAATTATAATTTATTTATAATTATTTATTTATTTTTATTTTTTTACTTTTTGGAATACCCCATGAATTATAAGTAGAACAAATATCTGGACTGTAGATGGGTCAAGCAAACAAACACAGTCTATATCCATGATGCCACACTGTTAAAACTCTGGTAGAATAAAAAAAAAGCTTTCAGGTATTCGTATGCCTCCAAAATACAAAAATTAACCTCACAGTACTTCACATGTATTCATGTCGATTACTTATTCCATGGACACTAATCCTTAAATATAGGGTTAGGAAAAGTAATGGCGCTTTTTGAAATACCATTACTGTGTTATTTTCATGATGCAAAAAACTTCAAAACAATGGGAAACTACCTTTTGATTTCAAATGTGTGCTATTTTTTTTTTTTGCTATTTTCAAAGTGGTAATGTAATGTTTCTGCCAGACTGCCTTCTACTTTTAGAAGGCATATATATATACAGTGGGTTGCAAAAGTATTCATACCCCTTGAACTTTGCCATATTTTGTCACATTACAACCACAAACATAAATATATTTCACTGGAATTTAATGTGAAAGACCAACACAAAGTGGTATACAATTGTGAAGTGGAATGAAAGTTATACATGAATCAACAATTTTTTTACAAATAAAAAACTGAAAAGTGCGATGTGCAAAATTATTCAGCCCCCTTTTCCCTGAGTGC
>JAFMOD010000120.1:1238403-1289977 GCA_019802435.1 Corydoras maculifer
AGGGGGGCTGAATAATTTTGCACATCGCACTTTTCAGTTTTTTATTTGTAAAAAAATAGTTGATTCATGTATAACTTTCATTCCACTTCACAATTGTATACCACTTTGTGTTGGTCTTTCACATTAAATTCCAGTGAAATATATTTATGTTTGTGGTTGTAATGTGACAAAATATGGAAAAGTTCAAGGGGTATGAATACTTTTGCAACCCACTGTATATGATACATAGAGACTGTATTTGTTATCATAAACATTTCCTTTTGAATTCAATTGTTTGAGCAACACACATATTTTACCTTTTTATCCCTAATTCCAACAGCATTTAGCAGTATGCAACAGCAGTATGTCTTTATTTTAGATCCATATTTAGTCAGGATTTTTTTATGTGTTGGAATACCTTATCACAAATCTTTTTATCACAAATCTTTTTATCACAATCAAAATGTCAAATGCTTGGTAAATTGCATTAAATTGAAAGTCTAACCATGTTAAAATGATGAGCCTTAAGTCAGACAGTAACTGCTCATAATAAATCTTCAGTGTATCATTTGACTGCATCATCTAAGTCCTTTGATAACGTCTGTGTGTGCTTATATTCTTAAGCATAGCTTCTAACATATAGTCTGTACTGTTCAATAAAGTCCTCTAGAATCTGTAGCTCTTTAGCACATCCTCACATCTAGCACTTATCACCCCTTACACTTTATAACACACCTTTATGTGTTACACTTGGTAGTAAGGAAACCACACAAGACAGTAGAACTGCACTTAAGGACTCTCAAGCCAAAATTCAATGAACTATGTAAATCTAACTCAGAAGATTTCTTTATATTGTGAGAACAGCAACTGTGCTGCTATTACAATTCCTTACTCTTATGACCATGTTAATGTTACATTAATGTGTAAATAAAAATTGTCAAAACTGTGTCTGAAACTCAACACCTAAATTCTAATACAGTATAGATGTTTAAAGTAAATCATTTAAATTGTTCAATACAATTAAATGCTTTAGATACTTGAAATTATATTTGCAAGAATATGAAGGTGTAAACAGTTTTCTAATAAAAAAAAGGTCCCAAACGTGGAATGCTAACAATTATAATCCGTCATCAACACTTGTGCAACCATGTTCCCAAAAGCATAAATGGATAGTTGTATTTTACCCTGCAGATTTTGTTTTCTGTATTGTATTACTAAAACAAAGGGAGATGAAGGTCAGTCAATATTTAGAATACATGAGCAAAGGGTAGTGGCTTTTTCAGTTTTGAGCCCTGGGTCTCATATTCTCATATTGAAAAAAAACAATGTGAGATCCAAACAAGGCATACTGACTGCTTTATTAGAAACATTTGTACTCGTACACAATGGGTAAATGGTGACCAACACAAATGAATCCAATGCTTGTAGTCTTCAGATGGCTTTTATTTATTTATTTTTACTTTTATTTAGAGTATTAAACCAGACGAGACTACTATTAGCCTTGTGTCCTTAGGTCGTACAGACATGTAATATGTGTAACTCTATTACACTGCACTGGGGATATATCTGTTGTAGAGTTGCAGCAGTGTCATTACACATTCTGTCTTTGCAGAGCTTGCAGCATGTGGAAATCAGGCAAACCATAAATTTGCTCTGCACCATATCAGGTTTAATCTGCGGTCATTAATACTGTACAAATAAAATATTAATGCTTTTTATCTAAAGAGCAATGCAAGTGTATATGATGCCACTTAGGTCACAATAATATTTATGATATATAATATATAAGTGATAAAAATGCATGTTTTTTTTTTTTTATTCAACAAGTATGTATCTAAAAAAAGTTTATTATTTAATAACAACAAAATAGCAGATTAATTATTTCTAAATAATAATAATGATGACCTCACCAGTGTCCAAAACTAGCACAATGGATGGAAGCATTTCTTGAAATAAAAATGGAATAATTCATCTATATTAATGCCATTCCAGAAATGTTTTAAATCTAGATAGAAAAATGGAGATAGACATATGGCTAATACAAATAACATTGCATTACATTTCATTACATTACATTAGGTCATTTAGCAGATGCTTTTATCCAAAATCAACTCTGGACCAATGAGGGTTAAGGGTCTAGACTATTCTATCGTAGTCTTTTTTTTGTTGTTGTTTTGTTGTAAAGGGGGCGGTACGGTGGCTTAGTGGTTAGCACGTTCGCCTCTCAGCGCTAGGGATTCCCGGTTCGAATCCCCATCTGGGTGGAGTTTCCATGTTCTCCCTGTGTCTGCGTGGGTTTCCTCCGGGTTCTCCGGTTTCCTCCCACAGTCCAAAAACATGGATCAAGTTAATTGAATTCTCAAAAAAATTGCCCCCTATAGAGTGTGTCTGTGTGAGTGAGTGTGTGCCCAGCGATCGATTGGCGCCCTGTCCTGGGTCTATCTGCCCAGCGCCCGAGACGTTTTCCCCTGGATGGGCATGGGGAACCCCACCGCAACCCTAATAGAGGATAAAGCGGGAGATAATGAATGAATGAATGAATGTTTTGTTTAGGAATCCTTGTATGTAATTGGTTTAAACACAGTATTAATTAAATCATTGCTATTTCCCAGTCAGCTCAATTAAGAAAATAAATTAAGTAAAATAAATAAATGAAAAACTTGTTTTTTCATACTTCTGACACAAACCATGACAAAAAAAATGTTATTGATTGATATTGTTAAGTATTACAAGGTGGCCAAGATAGGTTTAATCAAAATGTAATAATACGTAAGAAATATCTCACCCGCGGTCACAAATGTTATTGTGTTGCTAAAGGACATGAAGATTGAGGTCATTGCAATGAGACAAAAGGAATCATTGGGCTTCCCTCAGGACCTACATTTTAAAGCCTTAAGGTAGAATGGAAATGAAAGCAGTCAACCTTATTTTTTGTAATGACAGATAATTTCAAGGTTGTTTTAAGATGTTTATAATGAACATATGTCTGTAGTCTTACATTTAATATAGCAAATATTTCAGAACGTGTATTCAACTTTGAACACTGCACATTATTTATTAGAAGTTAGTAAGTGTACCCATTTTGAATTTTATTGTTTGATGTATCAGGACACTATTTAAAATATCCAACTGTCTTAAACTAGATAAATACATACTCAGTTAAATAAGAAATAACAAATTATAACAACATTATAACAAAAATTATAGGGGAAATTGTTACTGAACCATGTATTTCCAATAGATATGCTAATTATTCATTTCACACCCTAGTTTTACAGTCATGTATATGGAACAACATCTTAGAAAATGATTATAAAAGACCTTAAAAAATCAACTGTTGCTGTGGGAATCAGTCTGTGTTACAATTCTTTCCATAATTTTTCATCATTTCACAATTCATTCATTCATTCATTATCTCCCGCTTATCCTCTATTAGGGTCGCGGTGGGGTTCCCCATGCCCATCCAGGGGAGAACGTCTCGGGCGCTGGGCAGATAGACCCAGGACAGGGCGCCAATCCATCGCTGGGCATCATTTCACAATGCGAAAGATTATTTTTAAGTGAAAAACTTATTGAGTTGATTTTCTTCCCAGAGTGGACATTCGAACAATTTCCCCCCAAATTGCAATCTTGAAGAACTTGCCAAAAACACAAGTGTTGCATCTCAGATTATGCAAGCCTCATTTAACATGTCGATTTCAGGTTCACGCAGTAAACAATTACTGTCTTTTTGCAAGTGTCTTCTTTCTAAGAAAATAACCTGCAGCATGGTTTATGTTGCATCTGAACAAACCACAACAGAAGCACGGTAACTTGCATTCATTAAGATGACCATAAACTTGGCCATCTAGCAAACAGATTAAACTTGGATGAAACTGTGTCATTTAACAGGATAAAAATCCCAAACACATAATAAATTGCACAACAAAATGACTAAAATGCAAATAAATGAAAATTATTGCAATGACCCTCTCATGGTCCTGGTAAACCAACTGAAGTGCAGTAGCAGAACTGTGCATTGCTGTGCAAATACCCAAACCTCACTAAAATCTACATTTGAAACAAAAGTGGGCAGAAAGTCATCTAAAACAACATAATGAAAATTATCAAGTGAGATTATTGATTAATGGGTCATATTTAGTGTGCAAATTTTTTTTTGTTTATTCTGGCTTATTTTTAAATGTAAATAACCCTGTGTAATTTGACATATCTCTCTACAACTATTTCTCTCTCTCTCTCTTTCTATCCCTGATATATTAGCAAACACTACTGTCCTTTCACGTTTAGTTATTTATCAGAAGCTGACCTTCCTTCTGTGGTCTTTGAAATTAACAAACCTCTGAGTGTTTCAGGCTTACTAACAGCATCGTGAGGAAAAGGTTTTGTCTAATAAGCTTCTGTTCTATGTCGTGACTGCCTGTTGATGTGTATGTTTCCAACATATTCTTTAAAAAAATTACAAATTAAGTAATAGCCCTTAATTTAAATTTATGAGTGAGCAAGGCATTTTACTAACTCCTGCGGGGAATTATAAACTGTATTTGGTGGTCTGTCTTGAATTTCAGAATCACCTATTAAGAAAGTTCTTGTTATTTTAAGACATTATATATTGGTGCACATTGTACTTTGTACAAATGAAAAAGATGTGGTTGCTTACATGTACAGTATGTACATGTAAAAATCCAGATTTCAAAAGAAATTGTATTAAGCATTTACCAAAATTGATGTATTCGTTGGGCTAAAGAGGGGGTGTGGCGTTATCTAACAAATAGGTCCTGGGTTTTTATTGTGTCTGTCATACAATGAAATGATAAACTTTAAAATGTTGACTGTTACATAAGGCAACAGAAACCCTGATTAGCATCAGCAATGTAATATAAATGTGACCATAAAGTTGTCAACAATTAACCACATTACACCAGATTTCCAATAATCAGTGGTAGTTTAGCTTTCTGGGAATGTAATATTTTGTTTTACAAAGGCCTTTGATTCTTTTTGGGTATGCTTGTTTTCTTGTAGTTAATAATGCTGAATTGCCTTTAGTGTTCATGGGTAAAGGTGTTGAATTTTTGTGTAAATGCTTTTGTTTTGGTTAAAGATTTTGACCACTCGCAGACTGTATTTACCAGATTTTGAGTGCAAAGTGTGAAAGCATTAAAGGAAAGAAAGAGCATTTAAGATCAATACAGAGGCATCAATCACAGACCTTAAATCTTCTCTGTGGTTTAAGTGTGAGAGGTCCTTCTCTCAGCACTACGCTTAATTTATTATAAATTATTAATACTTCCATCACAACCAAATACAAAGGTATAATAGTCTATGTTTTTTAATAAGCCAGAAGCTTCAATTTGATTTTTTTGTTTATCAGTATGAAGACATTTAATTATAAACCTATGTTTTGTTTTGTTTTTCTTTTTAGTTTGATTCTATTCATCATGCAATGCAAAGGTAATCTACAAATTGCATGAATTACATATTTTACACTATGGATTTTAAGACCTCAACCTTTACCACCTGCAATATATATTCTTAGAAATTATTATTTGTAGGACAGTTAATTTTTAAAAACCTTTCACCTTGAAAAAATCCAAGTTTTTGTTTTGTTACTTTCCATTTAATTTATTAATTGACTGCAAATATTTATTAATTATGATAAAATGTTTCTATTCTGATATATTTTCTAAAGTTAAGCTTTTTGTTTTCGTTTTCTTACTTTTTAACAAGTTTTATTTTGTATTGTTAAAGAAGACTCTTTTCTAGTCATGATAAGTGGTCAGATTTTAAAAAATGCAACTTGTAAGCAGTTTGTTCCAGGTAGACAAATACTTCAATTATAAAGTGAAAACCAATCCCGTTTTTATTTTATCACTGAGAAGGGTGATGTGTGAACAAGAAAAACAACCCTTTAAAATAAGATGTGATGACATTTTATGTGCTACATTTCCATAATCGAACAAAAGAAAATCCAATTAATAACAAGCATACACTTTTTGATTTATGAGTGGTATTGGTATTCACGAGAATGTGTACTCTTACACATTTCATGGCGGATTATCTGACAGTTACTTTGTGCTGGCTGGTGAATATAAACTATAATGACATCACATCGAGTAAACACTAATTATAGCAGTCTTTTATTCTAATGAAAAGCGAGGAGATGCAAATGACAACAAGTAAGATGGATGAATTAACCTGCAGCCCAAAGTGGCTTTACAAGAGGTGATCATGGATACTAAATCTTCAGTTCGGAAAGGCCACTAAGAAGGACATTTAATTGACCATAAAGAGGTTTTGGCAAATTGTGAACTTACGAGGGGATGGTAGAGCCCCATTCTGGTTGTTCTCAAAAGGAATTGGAAGGTTCAGGCATGTCATTGAAGATGACTCCAGGTGTTGACATCCACCCACTAGTATAGGTCATTAAAAGTGGAAAAGTCCACACTGAAAAGGAACAGGGAATGGATGACACAAGCTATGAAAGGCTAAAGACATTTGGACCTTTGGCTGACATGGCTAATACATGCTGCATGGGGAGAGTGCTAATAGACGAAGGTGTAAATTACAGTTATATTCCAGTTGTGAAATGATGGGCTGGATTTTATATATATATATATATATATATATATATATACAGTTGGTGTTACACACTAGAGAACCATAATTTGATCTACAAGGTGGTTTGCAAAAAACTGTGTGATCTTCCAAATAGTACCAATCTTAGTACCAAGACAAAACAAGGGGTGCCGTTCATTTTATGGGACATTTTGCCAAGTCTATGCTATTTACTTTTCCAATGATATGTTTTTTTCTACTAAAAATTAGTTCATTAAATATCCGAATTTGTCTTTACCTATAAATGACATTGTACATGATGACAATCTTTCAGTTCTAAAGCAATTAGAGACAGGGAGCCTAGATGGAGATTGGTCAGAAATGGAAACCAGCAATGATTTAGATTTTGGTTTAAAGGTTAGCCTCGCCTGAGCTTAATGATTTAACTCCGATTCAGGAAAAGCAAATGCAGATGGGTAATGGGTTCAGGACTTCAAGGATGCCATATGCTGTCACCTGGTACAAAACATTCTGTCTTTCAAAGCTGTCAAAATGACAAAGTGTTTCAGACAGGTGGACAACCTGTGCTCCTGCACTGACATTGATGATGAGTTGTTTGCGGCTTTAGGTTGTGAGTATGATCTGACACAATGGCATCTCTATTGATTTATCATTGTTAAGCCTCAAGGCTGTCTTGTTACGCAATAGCAATGTCCATCCATCAGTGCATGTTGGTTTAGCTGCACACATGAAGGAAACATACAGGAACATAGAACTGTTGTTGAAGCACATGAAGTACAGCAACTACAACCACCAGCGAAGGTTTAAAAGTAGGGGCACTGTTTGGATTGCAACTGGAATATACCAAGTAATGCTGCTTTATTTATGAATAGGACAATGATGATCATCCCATTATACTAAAAAGTACTGGCCAATTTGGCAGGAGATTTCTATAGTGGCACATAAATGTCCTGTGGACCCAACCAAGACAATTCTTGCCTCAACTTCATGTAAAATATGGGACGTTGAAAAATTTTGCCTTAACAAAAAAAAATAAGTAAGAATATTTCCATTATTTCAGATGTGTTTCTGTGAACTGATACAAAATTTTACAAAAGCATATTTTTAATGGTTCAAAGTTTTAAAAAATATATATTTTTTAATTGTATTTATTTATTTTATTTTTCTATTTTAAAAGCTGCTGGTGGGAACTGAAAAATTGCTTTGGAAGGGATGTTGCTGAAAATTTCATTGGCGGTGATCTGCACCAAACTGCATTTTCTTAAGACTTACTTAGATGAAGTGCAATACGTCATTGAAAATCAATTTCCCGTAATTACAGGAAAATCCTTGGATTTCTTTTCTGCTTTTATTGGTGTAATAAGTTATGAACATGGCAAGTACTTTCAACAAGACATTAACACAATGAAATATGTGTTTGTTGGTGCCTTGGTGTACTCAGTCAAGAGGGCAGAGGGGTCATGTACTGCCAGCTAAACAAAGCCCATACCAATATTGGAACTCCCACCAGCCACTACAGTCCCCTGTTGGCATGTGAGATCCATGACATCATGGTGTTTTGTCCACAGACAGATTATTCCATTACCTAAAACGCAACATTTTTAAATGCAACATTTATGTCTAGGCAACTTGTTACCAATCATCAAGTGTCCAGTGGCAGTACTGTACTGCTGAACCCAGGCAAGCTAAATAAGTTGCGTATGGATCCTAAAGCCCATATCCTGAAGGGACCTTTGCACATTCCTCACGTTGATGTTTGTTGGGGTTCTATAATTAAATTTAGATGTTACTTGAAGCAGTATTTGCCTACAGATTTGCCCAGAGATATGCTTATAAAACAATTCTTGCATGCCAAATGCTGGTCACTTTGAACCAAGACATTTTTATGACAATAATGCTGTCATGAGTTTCAGATTTTGGGCAAGTTGCTGTAGCCGCTGTGTGTGTGTGCGTGTGTGTATATAGAAGGACCAATAAACGCATATGTATGTATATGTGTGTGTGTGTGTGTGTGCTTGTATGTTTTTATATGTATGTAAAACTAATGTCTTAACAAACATGAGATTCAGCCTTAGAAATGTATAGTGATTAATTTTCTTTAGGAATTGCAAATTCCTGTAAAGTATATGAATTTAAACCTAAATGAATCACATTACCACCCACCTGTGTTCATTACACAAGTCCCTCTGCACTGCTTCTCACATGTTCATTACATTTAGCATTTTTCTTCTTCCTTGTCCTCCCCCTTCTTTCAACCACCACCAACAGCTTTCCATCCTCTACCCATCTAATTGACAAATGAACAATCTCGACAAGCCCTCAGTCTGTCTCATATTTCTTTTTCCACATGCTCTCGAGGACTGAAGGGCCTTTCAGTGCTTCTCCCCACCACTCCTTTGTACCACTTTTTCACTCTCCCTCATTCACTCCTGTTCTATTTTGCTTTATTATTCATTACATTTCCCCTTGGAGCAGATGAGAGAGAAGGCACTGAGAGAAAGCTGAGTTGCCTTTAGCCTTTAGTGTACCTGAGAAAATTTGTCAGGTGGAGGAAAGATAGAGAGCTAGGACTAGTGTGTGTGTGTGTGTGTGGGAAAGGGGAAGGGCGAGAGAAAGAGAGAGAGAGGGGGAGAGAGAGAGATGTACATAAAGAATTAAAAAAATAAAATGTATAAAGGGTGATTGACAGCACTGGAAATATAAAGACAATAATCTGTAGAATTTACTTTAATATAATAGTCTGAAAGAAGGTAAAAAACCAAGGTACAAACTATTAGAAGACGTGAGGTGAGAGGGAGCAAAAGGAGGAAGAGGGTTGGTATAATTGTGACAGGCACTCCGTAAGCTCTAAACTAGCCAATCAGAGTCCATGCTTTAGCTAAGCTGCTGCAGTAAAGGAGCCAGCTAGGATTCTCCCTTGCACTCACACTCTTATACACTGAGACACACATACACAGTGCACAGAAGGGACTGCTTCTCACACCGGGAGTAGAGAAGCACAGAGGCAATGATGCGAGAGGTACAGAAGTGCAGTTAGATGTCCAGCAGGAGAAATGCTGTTATGGAACCATCTTTTAAGGTATAGTACAGCACAAGCTATTCCTTTATTTCTGCGAGCTATTCTGAGAATCCCTTTGGGAATTTAAGACAGATGTTATTTTGGTGCATTTGTCTGTGTACACCTAAGAGATAGATTAGAAATAGGAAGTAGAGAGAATAAGTCTATGTTTAAGACCAATGTAATGAAAATAAACTTGCTGCTTGCATAAGTTATAAAAAAAAAATATTGTAATGGTAAATAAATGTATTTTAAATGGAATTCAACGGACTAAATTGGCTGAACCGACAGGACTTAAACTAATGGGTAGACGGTATTTGGAGTTTGGAATTGGATGACTTGCCAGATGGGTGTGTTTCTGCTGACGCTTATGCTGTTTTGCTTTCATATTGTGTTGCATAACCTATAATCATGTATGGATTGAATTAACTTTTTTATCAAAAATATGCATTAGATTGCATATTGTGTGCGTGTGTGTGTGAGAGAGAGAGAGTGAGTGAGAGAGGGGGAGAGGGAGAGACTACACTATGGATAATCCTTTCACTGATGTCAGAGCTCTGAGTTATGATCAGGTAAACAGACCAGAGTTGAACATTTTTCAAAACTGTCTGTGACCGTTGTGTGTGTGGTCGTATCTGGTCTGCACTGACACTGGGCATTTCACTGAATTAACTAAATTCTTCTTTACCATTGCATTCAGCCAGCCTGAAAGGCACACACTCACACAACCCGACACACACAGAAAATTTTCTGTGCCGAGACCAATGTGGAATGCCATAGAAACACTTACTAAAGTCAGTTTGGTGAAACATAAATAATGTACTGATGTGTGTTAAACCTCTGTAAGTCAGGTTTGTTTGGGTTTTGGAGTTTGGCTATTTTTCTATTCTTTGACAGCTTCAAATTTCTTAATATTAGTCAATGCCACTCTAGTAGTTATGTACCTCTCTCAAACACAGAGACACCCACAATCACGCAGGCATGCATACAATGCACACAGTGGGAGTGCTGTTTACTGTGAAAGCATAAAAGGATAAGTGTGACAAGAAACCACACAGTCTGCGTGGCCTCTAAAAGGAAAGAGACACAGAAGGATTTGTTTGTCCTTTTTGACTTATTCCAAATTGAAGAAGAGAAGTCATTAAAGCAACAGCTCTAAAGCCCACACTGTAGGGATAGCACTGCCCTATCATACATGATGGCCTTGGGCAACAAGCACACAGCTGGCCTACTTATATGTAAGAAAATTATGAAGATAAATATGGTGATATGAATTGGGTATCTTCAGATATAATACATTCTGTACATCTTATAAATAAGTATTTAACCTATTTATTGATTAACGGTGTATTATTACATTGTTTTACAATTTTGTCTTTTAATATGTTCTGACTTTGCCTCGATCAACAATTACAACACATTGCTTGACATTTGAAAGTATGATTAAGTATTCTTAATCAGTTTGTTACGAGAATCACTGAAGTCTACATTTTATATAAAAAAAATTACAGCAAAACCATATGTGGTTTTATGGTTAATAACTGATTTCTTGGAAAACTTCATCAGTTTGATATTTTAATATAAAGTGTAGCTTTAATAGTTTAATTAGATTTATTTCACCTTTACCTGTGCTTCACAAAAAAGGGGGTTTAATTATTGATGATTTTATTTTTTAGTATCAATATAATTTTTATTATTATTCAACATTAATACTAAAGTGCAATTAAAAAATATTTTGAATTGTTTTAATATTTTTGTATATTTAACATAAGTGTATTTAATATAGGCGGCACGGTGGCTTAGTGGTTAGCACATTCGCCTCTCAGCGCTAGGGATTCCCGGTTCGAATCCCCATCTGGGTGGAGTTTCCATGTTCTCCCCCTGTCTGCGTGGGTTTCCTCCTGGTTCTCCGGTTTCCTCCCACAGTCCAAAAACATGGATCAAGTTAATTGAATTCTCAAAATTGCCCCGTTTAGAGTGTATCTGTGTGAGTGAGTGTGTGCCCAGCGACGGATTGGCGCCTTGTCCTGGGTCTGTCTGCCCAGCGCCCGAGATGTTCTCCCCTGGATGGGCATGCGGAACCCCACCGCGACCCTAATAGAGGATAAGCGGGAGATAATGAATGAATGAATGTATTTAATATACATTAATTGTTGTCTGTGACTTTGCAATTATTTGAATGAATAAATAAATATGGCGGCACGGTGGCTTAGTGGTTAGCACATTCGCCTCTCAGCGCTAGGGATTCCCGGTTCGAATCCCCATCTGGGTGGAGTTTCCATGTTCTCCCCGTGTCTGCGTGGGTTTCCTTCGGGTTCTCCGGTTTCCTCCCACAGTCCAAAAACATGGAACAAGTTAATTGAATTCTCAAAAAATTGCCCCCTATAGAGTGTGTCTGTGTGAGTGAGTGTGTGCCCAGCGATGGATTGGCGCCCTGTCCTGGGTCTGTCTGCCCAGCGCCCGAGACGTTCTCCCCTGGATGGGCATGGGGAACCCCACCGCGACCCTAATAGAGGATAAGCGGAAGATAATGAATGAATGAATGAATAAATAAATACGCGGCACTGGGGATTCCCGGATTGAATGTATACTAATAATTACAGTTTTGCACATGGACTGCCCTTTTCTCTTTAATAGAAGACTTAAGGTGTGCAACAGCCTTTAGACAACATTGTTTGATTCTCCTGGTTACGATGCACCATACATTTTTAATAGGAGATAGCTTTAGACCACAGACAGGCCAGTCAAGCATACTCAGCAGGTCACAGCATGTGTTTAGAAATTTGATCACATTTATATTTGTTTGTGTGTATTGTTTTTTTTTTACTTTTCATGTGATTGTCAGTTCAACACCCTCCACTAGAACTTGGTATTGGTATAGAAATTGAAATTGTTCACTCCCACTCCCAGCCTAATGCAAATTATGATGTTGTCTAGGATATATATATATATATATATATATATATATATATATATATATATATATATATATATATATATATATATATATATATATATATATATATATAGGCGGCACGGTGGCTTAGTGGTTAGCACGTTCGCCTCTCAGCGCTAGGGATTCCCGGTTCGAATCCCCATCTGGGTGGAGTTTCCATGTTCTCCCCGTGTCTACGTGGGTTTCCTCCGGGTTCTCCGGTTTCCTCCCACAGTCCAATAAAAAGGGATCTAGTTAATTGAATTCTCAAAATTGCCCCATATAGAGTGTGTCTATGTGAGTGAGTGTGTGCCCAGCGATGGATTGGCGCCCTGTCCTGGGTCTATCTGCCCAGCGCCTGAGATGTTCTCCCCTGGATGGGCATGGGGAACCCCACCGCGACCCTACTAGAGGATAAGCGGGAGATAATGAATGAATGATTATATATATATATATATATATATATATATATATATATATATATATATATATATATATACACACACACATACATACACACATGTATGTTCAATCCTTTTCCAGTACCAATTTAGCTATGAATTTTGTTTTAAATGTTTTGCAATCACTGTCCCTTTTTTTTTGTCCTTTTTTTGCCTACATTTGCAAAATAGCTTGTCAGTAAAACATTGCATTTAATGGATAAAGATTTAATGGATAAAGATTTAAGAGTAATAGCTCATAACAAATTTTTGTATTGCCTTTTGCAAAATGTACTTTCTGGGGACAGGAGGCATGATATTTTAGCAGTCTAAAACAGTGTTTCCATTTCAGGAAAATGTTTCCAAGCATAGAGCATTACTTAATGTAGAACATTCATTTTGAACTCTTCTCAACAGCTGAAAATTTCAAATTGCACTATGTCCTGGAAAAGTGAACACTGTCCAAGTGACCAGTATCTCATAATATAAATACCTTAAATTGTGGATGTTGTTTTTTTTTTTTTTGCTACAATTAAACTCCAATTTGCAATTTAAATTCCACTATGGTTTATTTTAATAGAATATATTTAATTACCCATATGTTACTATTTAATTACTCAAAGACTATAAAACAATGGAAGTGATTTAGCCTTTAATGGTGGCATACAAGTTATTAGTATACATTGTTTTAACTAAAATAGGACACACAGAGCTGTTTTTATAATTAATGGATAATACAATCAGAGACAAGAATGCAAGGTTTGTAATGCCTATAGTGTAATATTTGCTGTGTTAATGGTTAATTACATTTTATTTGATTTTATATTTAGCTGGAGATTTATTATATTGCATTTAGGTATCTGTTGCTGAAAGGTTTAAATACATTTTCTTCTAGTAGAACTGCAATTTAGTCTGTGAGCTTAGGTGCTTTATACAAGGATCACGCTAGTTAGTCATCGTAGTCATCGTAGTAAACAGGCCATTTACCACTACTCACATTTCCAAAGCACATTTTTTAAGGTATTTGTGGAAAAGGATGGACACAGACATTGGCAGAAAGCAGCTAAGCAATAGGTGTAACTTTTTAACATTAGAAAGTAACCATGACAGGTGGACCTCGTCCACCTCTTGACCTCTAGGTAAAGCAAACCAGATTTTATTTTAGAGCAGCAAACCCAGTGACTTTTTAGAGTAAAAATATATAGCAGCATATAAAATTACAAGTACAGTCAGCACAAGATTCACATGTAAATATGATAACTAATGTATTTTTTTTTTTAAATAGTGAATTTTTTCCATAGTGAGACTAATAAAAATATATATTATTTTATCTTAAATATCTTAAACTGAATGATGATGAAGTATTATGAAGATGAGGATGATAAACTGTTAAATTGTCTTGTAGTAATTATGTAGATGCTCTAAAACCTTTTCCTGTTAAAGTTCCTGTTAAATGTAAGAAAGTGGGTTGGGTCATCTGTAATATATCTTTACGGCTGGACTGTTTAGTAAAAGTATCCTCAGTGGAAGAGAAAAAAAAACCCAGTGATGTTTTTAGTTGTCTTAACTATTTGTTGATGGGTCCTGAGATCTCCAGTACTGCAATTCCCAAACCAAACAGAAATGCAGCTGCTCAGAACGCACTCAATCGTCTCCCTGTAGAACTGGATAAGTTGGGAGATGAAAGGATATACTTTTTTTAAGGCCCCACATAAAGTAGAGATACTATTGGGCATTTTTTTTGCTTCTAAGCTGGTGTTGTGGGTTTAGGTGTTCATGGCTCAAATACCAAGGAAATTTGAGCTCTTGATAATCTTCATAGTAACAACTGATTGTTTGCCACACTTATTGCTATAAAATATATTTTTTTGTTCGTTTTAATACCTGCATGTCTTTTACATTCTGTAAACCTATGTCAATTCATCATATGTCTGCTTAAAACATTAATCTCAATTAGACTACCATGAATGAATAATTATTAAATAAGTGACATAGCACAGTGTCCATTAAGAACAGCTAATTGAAAGATATATATCAGCAGAGTAGTGTAGGTTTATATGGATACAAGTATTATAATATCCTTAATACTTATCTTATTCTATTTAGCCTTTTACATTATTTTTTATGGAAATGGCTACTTTAGAAGTATGTAACAGATGTTCAGCATTAAAGAGCATGGGTGAAGACACTTTAGTTTTTTTTCTTCGAACAAACTACCTTATGTATGGTAAGCAATAATATGTATTGCTTTTGTTGTGATAACACCACCATTAATCACCTATCATAAATTAAATGCAATTAAACACAAGACATGTATAGCAGGGGCTCTACCCATCAAGACAAAGTATACATTTTCTCCACACACGTTGAATATTTATACGAGATGTCTTTACCGACGACTGCTCGGGGACAGAAAAGTAATCATAATCTATTGTAAGATCTGTTCAGGGATCTTCCAAGGAGAAGGTTCATTCTGTCTTTCTCTTGTCTCCCTCTCACTAGGCCATAGTGCCTGAGTGCTGTAGCAGTTTCATTTAAAAAGCAATAGCACTTGACCTTTTTACCAGTCTTCTTTGACCTTCTCTGGTTTTGGGTTCATCCTTGTGGTCTGGTATGAAATGTCTGCTATAGACTTTTGACAGTAATGACAGTAAAATTAACCAATCTTCTAAATAGGTCGGCCTCTTTTCACTAATTGTACCGCAACTTCTTCTACTGGCAGGCAAGCCAATTAGAATCTAGAGAGAGACAAATTTATTAAGTCGCTGGTTCATCATACTTGTCATTAATTTGAATTGATATGCTGTTCTGCTAACAGATTTTGTTCAGGATGTTTAGTCAAGGGTTCTTTGGAGAAAACTTTTATACAAAATTGCCAGTCATTCTGTAAATTTGCCAAATCCACAAGCATTGTGCATTACAAAAATAGTAATTAAGCATAATAATGTCTGCATAGTTTGGAATATGTTGGGGGTTCGACTCAGCCTCACTATTGATAACTAAAAGATAACTGTTACATTGTAACTTCTAAAGGTCAGTGTGTGAGTGCTTAGAAAGGTCTTGGTCTAAGAGACACTGTTTATTATAGCTTAAAGCTGTATTAAGGTATAAAACAAATACATACAAAAACTAATTATTTACATAAACTTTAAATGACTGAATAATACTTTTAATAGTATGTTCCAAAAGTATCAGGTGTGCAAACACATTTTTTTCATTAAATCTTAGATGCAGATTAATTTAATAAAATGCAGAATGCTATTAAACAATTTTGACCTATTAAAATTTGGAGAAGACATATTAAACCCCTTGGCCACAAGATAACATAGTTCCCCAGAGCCTTAACCCTGCATTGTGTGGAATTAAGTGGCATTGAGTGGTAAGGTTACAGCTTGCAGCCCCCTTCCCTGAACAATATGGTGGCCACATTGATGGATTGCTTCCACAAACTCCAATGACCAATTCTGACTTTTCACTATCTCCTGAAAGGCAGTGTCATATATATATATATATATATATATATATATATATATATATATATATATATATGCACACACATTTTATAGACGGATGGACGGACAGACAGACAGCTTAATAGACACCAGATCATTTCTTCCCCTTTCAAACAGTGAATAAAAGTCTGCTAAAGTAGAAACAATGGGCTTTAAATCTTTTGCATTGTATAGATGAGTATCATTAATAAAGAAAAAAAATCTATATATCGTTATCATAACACTGAGCAGTTAGCAAACATATGCTCACATATTATTGGACCTTAATGACCATTTTCTACAGCCACCCAAATAGTCACTTCCTGTTTAGACATAGGTAAAATGTCACTCTTGCTTTAAATGTCATTAAAACTGTAGCTACGCAAATACCTTCTGCTGAGTCATTCTTATTTTTTTTGGTAATTAAAGGACCTCTCCCACTCCTACTCACTAAGATCAATCCATTGATTTGGCCTCAAGTTACAAAGAGGCAACATGTATAAACCAAAGCTATAAGAATCCCGAGATATTAGGTAAAGTTTTTACTGTTTTGCGACCTGAACTTCTCAACAGTCTGTTAATGCCGCTGTTTGATTTTCCTCTTTATGATGCGCAATACATTTTTAGTATGCAGGATATGTATCACCTTTGCATGATTTCCTTTTTTTTTTTTTTTTTTTTTTTTTTTGTACAAAATTTACATTCTGCATATTGACTGCAGACTATAAAGGAATATTTAATTGGAAGGTTGGTAGCAGAGTACATAGATTTGACAAGGGAAGCAAACTTTCTAGATCCATGACTTTATTGTTGGCTGGTATTCTTTGTTTGGTCCCTTTTACCGGTTTGGCTTGTCAAAGCAAGCTTACTGTTCCTCTTTGCTTTTTCTATTTTTCTCCTTTTATTATTATTATGTATATAAAATTCCCAATGTATGTTCTCATACAGTTTTTAAGCTTGAACAACCAAACTTTACAGATTGGTAAGGACCTCTTCAGAGTTGCCTATGCTTTTTGAAATGATTGGGTGGACAGGGTCTATGCAGTGGACAGTTAAAGGCCATTTTACCCTCATCGGATCCCATTATAAAGTTCCCCAGAGTGCAGACACTTGTTTACAGAAATTTAAAGGTAACAGAAGCATAAAACCAATTCAAAATTGACCACAGCCACACATACATACACACACACACACACACACACACACACACACACACACTAAATTTTTCATTTCTGACAGGAAACGACTACATCCTGATGTTACACTTTTAAATAAATAAACCAATGTCTTTTAACCATTTCTTTACATAATAATCATCACACAGCAACAAGGTACTGTTTATTTGTTCAGATTGCATATTTCTTCCAATTACTGCTTAAGTTTTTATCCAGGAACCT
Source organism: Corydoras maculifer (assembly GCA_019802435.1). Lineage (NCBI taxonomy): Eukaryota > Metazoa > Chordata > Actinopteri > Siluriformes > Callichthyidae > Corydoras > Corydoras maculifer. Next base: position 1,256,277 of record JAFMOD010000120.1, read on the forward strand.
CAGATTTTTCCTACAGTTTGAAGACTTGTAGATGAAATGAATTGAATATGTTAAATCGCCTCTTGGTGTGTGTGTGTGTCTGACCTGCAATAGACTGAGAGCAACCAGGGGTGTTTCCTTGCCTTTTTCCCTATAAGCACTGAGAGAAGTTCTGTCATTAACATTAGTAAATTAGATTATGGCACACAAGATTCTGCCTAAGGATTTAAAAATCTTCGTTTTCAGAGGACAGCTGCTTTTTCCTTAACTTTTAAATAACAAATATGTGAGTAGTATTTGGCTGTTGGTTGCTGACCCAAACAATCTTTGTATAAATGGTACCAATGAACATTAGAGTAAATGAGATTACTTTAATGCACTAGAGTGAATTTTCTTCTCTAATTTAAGACACATTTGAGCTATGCTTACTGAGATAATGTGATCTTCATGTCTCCAACTGGTTAATGTATTTGAAATCTACACGAGACATCATTATCACTGTGTGTTTTATACCCCAACCCTGATGATCATCTTCAATCAAAGACACAACCAGTAATTTATATAGAATGATCTGATTTACATAAAGTTTAAATCTACAATTTACTTCTCTTATTACCCCATTGCACATAAATTTGATAAACAAATGTGAACACACATATTTGAAATGGTGTCATGACAAAAAAAAAAAACATTTAATAGGTGTTTAAAATTAATTGAATGCGTTAAAATTAACTTAACTTTACATTTAGTTGATTTTTTTTTTCTTATTTTTGCTCTGTTCCACCCTTCTGATTTGTGGTGTTTGTACTGTTTATAAGTAACAGGTAAACTTAAATTATTGTCATTGAAATCACTAAAAATATTCTTTATTCATTTGTATGTAAAATGTTTGTTAGATAACACATTTGTTTCTTGTTTGTATTACTTTTTTAGAATTTTTCCAAAATTGTTTGTAAAGTTTTTAACCCCAAATTGTCAAAAAAAAAATAGTCTTCTGTGAAAATATTATAATTAGTTGCAGTTGTGTTGATGATAATTTTGAAGCAATTCATTTTAAGAAGCACTTTTGATGCTTTTTAACTTTATTTCAATATTTGACTATTTAGAGTCGTGATTAAAGGTGGCAAACGTGGTTATGGGCTCTAGGTATTTTGAAAATGAATATGCAAAATTAAAGCAAGGGCAGTATAAATATAAAAGAGAGTGAAACATTTCTTAGGTTGTTAAAAAGACAATAATGTACCTTTCAGAATCATCTATTGAAAGTTTGGTTGGAAAAGGACTGTTCGACATGAGAATATATAAATTTGCTAAAATAAATAAAATAATGATTGTCTTACTTTATAAGCAGACATTGTATTAAAGTATAAGTATCCCTTATTTCCTACTTGCAAAAACAGGCTTGTTTTTTGTTGCCTGCTGTTACATTCAAGCTGTGCATGGCTTTGTTTTGTATGAAAATAAATAAACTGCATTTTAAATGCCATTAAATAGATATGTTTTAGACAGTACTGTGACTGAGTTCTTGAAAGACTTATTGTTTTAGTCAGAAGTTTTTCATATGCTACACCAACATTTATTCTTGAGTTTTTGTTTTTTTTCTGGTTACTTGTATCAATTACTAAGTCAGTTCACAAACAGATGACACCATCAGATTAACAGTGATGACCTTAATGTCTGTATTATATTTATAGTTTTATAGCAAAGCAGAATTTCAGTTCTGAACTGAAAACCTATTACCAAAGGGCATATGGGAGTACGTCCTGCAGAAAAATTAGGTGCAGTGTTTCCATTTGCAAAGCAACTTTGTCCCCTGGAGCTTCCCTTGGGTGTAACAGACCTGATATTATTTCAGAAAATCTACTTAATTACAGATATTCTGTTGTTTATGAATGACTTGATTAATTAAGATGTTCATTCATTATCTCCCGCTTATCCTCTATTAGGGTCGCGGTGGGGTTCCCCATGCCCATCCAGGGGAGAGCGTCTCGGGCGCTGGGCAGATAGACCCAGGACAGGGCGCCAATAATTAAGATGTTAAAATTCATTAATTAAAATATAGCTTTAAAATGTACTTATAAACATGAGAACACCCTGACAAAAAGATATCTGGAAGACCAAAAGCCAAATTAAATCTCCAAAAAGATTTTTAGAAGCAACAGTTGTTAGTTATCTCTGCATTACAGCACAGCTCAGTGCAGGTCAGAATAAGCAAGTTTTGCTTTCTCCTGTGAAGAGAAGAATTGTCACTTGTCAGTCTGATGCATCAAGAAATGCAACCTGAAACCATATTATACAAAGAGAAAGCCATATTCAAATTGTGCAGAAGAATGCCAGCTAGTTCTGTAACAAGACAGGATAAGTCCATATTTCACCATGGTTTTTAAGAAAAGTTCTGCACTCCATTGGCTATAGATCCAGATTTTTTTACAGAAAAACACAGCACCCTAAATAGCATGAGGTACACCAGTGCTCACAGCATGGGTTATCTGCATTAATGTAAACTTACTACTGATGTGCAGACTTATAGAAAGACATATGTTGCTGTTAAGATGACATGTTTTGTTTGGATTTTTTTTTGGTCCATTCGAGCAAGGACAGTATTTATTTTCACAAGTTATTATACTTCATGGCTTTGTTTTTGTGGAAGTCACGCATAACTGGCCTGCCTGCAATTATTCTTTATCTTTTGCTGACAATGTATGTTGCATCATGAAGAAGAAAATTAGACAGTGGAGACTACAAACTGCCTTGCAGTTAATGTTTTGTATACAGCAAAAGATAGCAAATCTTTGACATTCAACAAAATCTAATGATATCTTTACTTCACAAAACAAACTTCACTATCAAAAATGCTCATGGAAAAAAGAAAAAGAAATATTAAATGTCTTGCCTACATACTTACCAACTACTGGTAGTATTATGAGAAAACATTTGCATGATTTACTCAAAAGCGTAGAATGCAGGTAGCCACATTACCACAGAATTTTAACCTTTACTGCAGACTTACTTTATAATTTAAACCACATCACTGCACCATCATTAATCACAGACTTGACATGTCCGTGCATTCCTGTATACAAGACATTGATGATCATACAGAAACTGCAAGGCAAACAGCAGAAATTTACTTGCTGACACTAGCGTGTGGTGATGGTTTACTAAACATTGATTTAGTGTACTAGCATTCCATGAAAAAGTGACAAATAGCGTCATGTATCATCTTCCCTTCGATCATCAAGCACATCTTTTCAGGGAAGAAGAAAGACATTTTTTTTCCTTTTCCTGCACCAAGTAGAGGAACTTTCTTCAGCAGTAAAAATGGTTTAGTTTAGTGTTTTCAAAAGATGACAAAACACTAATCTCTTTATCCAGTGCAAAGCTGACTCACACTCAAAAGAAAAGAAAACCCAATAGTGGCTCTTCTGATATATATATATATATATATATATATATATATATATATATATATATAGTTTTTTTATACTAATCATACATGTGTATTTTGTAATCAAAATGCTAACAAAAAATGCTAAAATGCTATACACTTGTCACATGTTAATAATGTTAGATAAAAATATTCAGTGCAAAATTACCTGTCCAGTTTTGAGCTGGAAGTGTGACTGGGAATCAGAAATTGGGTTTTATCTTGTCAGCTGCTGTAGTGTGGAGTCTTGGCTTCAAAATTTTCAGTTTTGCCCAGGTGAAAATGCCATCGGTGATTCTTAAGAATATTCTCAGCAAGTGCATGTGACTGTAGTGTGAAACCAGAAGAATGCAAACATCTGAGAATGAAGAGACAACTAAGAGCCTACTGTCAGTAAAATTTTCTATCTGTCATTTATCTGAATTACTGAACTGAACTATGATGAGAAGTTTGAACACTTTGCATAACACTCTGCTCTCTCTCGCTCTCTTACTCATGCACACATATGTACATCCCTTAAATTGTAAATTTTAAGATGAAAGCTTAAAGCAATTTGCCATTCTACTTTGGGTGTGATTAAACTGTGACAAATTTCTCTGACACGTCTCACTTTACTAGTTACATCACACATCTGTGATACGGTTACATCTGTTTAATTTTTGATAACAAACAAGTTCTTCTTAGTCCTAACTATTTTTTACCAATGAACTGGGTAAAGTGCAGTAGCCACTTTTACCTCCACTTCTACTACTTGTTTTAATTCAGTCTGCCTCAATGTCCTGTTTTGTTAACTTTTTTATTTACACTCTGATTTTGTTTAATATACTGTATTTCTTTACCCAGTGGCAACTCAATGACTCACATTGACATTGACACACCAAATAGTTGTGTATTTTAATGACCATGTTTTGAACCACCAGATATTTTCTGCATTCTGATTGATCTTTCTTAATTTGAACCTTTTATTTTGAGTCATCAAACCTCAAGAAAGTAACAGAGGATGGAATGAAGGTTTAAAAGAGTTGGTAGGATAAGGTGTTTTAATTAGAATTACCAGCAAAAACAGGAAAACAGCCTTGTGACTGAAGTGCACATCAAAAATGTCTGGCATTCTCACACACAGTTGAAACCTCTAAATTATATCAAGACTGCTAAATGCCTGTGCAACCAGGTATGTATTTTATTGCACAGCATGGTGTTAAATCATTAAATTTTAATAACAGGCAAAGATGATTTAAAATGACAGCCTTGCTTACCATATTATAAACAGGATTTATATTTGTTTACACTAGAAATTGCATAGTATCAAGACTGTTATTGATGTTGAAACAGCTTTACATAGTTTATTGTATACATATAAAATAAACACGTTCCTATTAACTGTTTAACTAATTTAACAGACTAACAAAAGTCTTTATTTAGAGATCATTGTGTTGTTTTGTCCTTATTTATTTTCAGTTTTCAATAGATTTCATGGATCACCCCCTAGGCCAAAGGATTGGCAATCAATTTAAAAATGTTTGTTAGTGGAAGATGTCAAATAATTTAGGTCTTTTACAATCTACTGATCATTAGATTTAAAAAATCTGAATTTGGGGAAAATTTCATTGCATTTGAGGTATTTTTAAAAAGCCATAATGCAACAATAATAGATGGCCTCTGGGTTGTGTGATGGAAAATTTTTACATTTTTCAAGGTTTTATTACAGAATATTAAAATGTATTAACACTATTGCAATAGGGCTTCACCAAAGCATGAAGATAACTGCAAAAAGCAAAATAATAAACAATGGCAGGGGTTTTTTATACCCTCTCCTAGATATATTAACCTAAAGACTATGTCTTCTAAATCACATGCTTGTCTGATACATAATATAATCATATGGTATCTACTCATTTGTTATTACAATTTTGCACATAGGCCAGTCTTTTTATTGCTGCTGTATTGGATAGACAAAATAAATGCAGATATACACATTATTTTAGACAAAATTATATTAAAAAGATCAGAGTGACATTATGAAAAGATTTTTTCATACAGCTGCACATGTTACTCTAACCTGGATTTGTGAACACATGCAGATTTCACCTTGTTTTTTGGGCAAAGCAGTTTTCGGATTGCACATTCCAAATGAATTTAAAAACTTTAATAAAAAGCTAATATCAATTTTAAAAAATTGCAAAAAAAAGCATCTGTGATAACCTGAGGATTTATCAAAGCCTACACCACCAGCCATCTGCATACACTATACACTATATTACTATAAGTCACATTTATTTTCACAGATATTTCAAATCATGCATGTAGGCTTGTATTTTGGACAATTTTCTTTAGTTAAAGTCCACTTATTTAACTGCAAAAATTGGAATCTTTATTTTAATTTAGAATTGTTTAATTAGTTTCAATTTAACAAATAAAATTCTCAATCATTGAACATATTTTTTAAAAAGTGTTCTCTTTTTGTTCAAATATATCCCCCCCCCCCCCCCCCCCCCCCCCCCCCCCCCCCCCCCCCCCCCCCCCCCCCCCCCCCCCCCCCCCCCCCCCCCCCCCCCCCCCCCCCCCCCCCCCCCCCCCAACTACAAAAAGTTTTGAACAGTACTTAAAAATCCTCTCTTATCGGTAAATGTCTTATCTCTTTTAACAGACTCCTTTTCCTCTGAGTGTACATGTGGGAATTGTGCCCATTTAGTGCAAAGACATTCAAGCAATTGTAAAGTCAGAGTCTGACAGAAAACCCTGGTTCACAAAGGATTACTTTAAAGTTGAACACATGTATGAATCTTTTTAAATGTTTTTTTTCCCATGCTACAACTACTAATAGACTATTCTTTAACTAATATTACAACATATTAATTGTTTTTTGATATAAGGTTGATTTTCAATTGACTTTCATATAAGGTATTCACCCTGACATATATAAAAGTTACCAGACTAAAGTAATGAGGACTGTGCAATATGTTAAGCACATTAAAACACACTTTAAAACTGCCCTCAAAGTGTGTTAAAGTTAAAGGTGTCTTTTATCAGGTGTTACAGGTGTTTTATTTTTTACATGTTTTTTAACATCATTCATTCGTCAAAGATGTTTATGGTATAAAATAAAATGTTAATAATTTTATTTTTTTCTACAGATATCTCAAGATGTCAAATATTCCTGTTCAGCTCTGCTTGGACCAAGCTAGACACAAAACCTATTGTTCCTTAAATCAAGACTTGAGAGTCAGAAGCACTTTATATTTTTGCCTTTCCTCAGGCTGGACCAAACCAACAAACTAAAACCTGAAAAACAACAACACTTTTTGGACATCAGACTCTGGCATTGTCTTTTTAGTCATCAGTATCAACAGAGGTAATATTACAGCATGAAGAAAAAGTGACTGGAGGAAGTGGATGAATAAGTCTGACCAGAAGCAGCATGGAAGATAACCCTTATCTAAAGGAATATACTTGCTTATAAAATGTCCCCGTTATTTGGAATATTGTGAATCATCTGGATTTTTTTTTCAAAATCACCATCATGATGGTGAGCCCGACATCCTGTCTATGTCCAGTGCTTTTATGTCTCTGCTTTTTGGAGACAGGCCATGGGGCAAGTCAGCATGCTCAAGCTAAAGTGATCTCAAGAAACCACAACCTAACACACAGTCACAACCATACAAAAGATGGTGAGACAGAGGTGCACCACAGACCCAAAAGGGGATGGATATGGAACCAGTTTTTTGTGCTAGAGGAGCATATTGGACCAGACGCACAGTACGTGGGAAAGGTAAGCATGAGCATTTGGACTTTGTGTCAATAGCCTAATTAAAACTAGATAGCAAAGAGATTACTTTAACGTAATATATCTGCTAAACCTATTTGTTAGTGATAGTGCAATAATATCTAAGTATTTTTGTTGAATTGTAGTCTCGATTCTAATAGATTCTAATATGCAAGTATTAAAAACTCTGGCAGTTATTCATGTGAAATTTTCATGCCATGTAACCAGTGTATATGTAAATACCAGCATATTAGTGTTTTTTTTTTTTGTTTTTTTTTTTTTTTTTAATTACAGAAGGCACACTTGCAATGCCCATAGCTTTCTGGGTGGTATTTTGTTAAAAGACTGCCTGTGGTGCCAAGCTTTTTTTAAAAAAAAAAAAAATCTTACACAGCCCAAGTGACCATGGAACTGTGGTACAAAAATAATATATGGCTGAACACTAAACAATTATAAAAGGTAACAGATTTAAGTTAAATTGTTGAAAAATAGAAAGCCACATAGGAGCATGATTAAAATAAGCTGATAAAGATACTAAACTTTCTGCTGGTATTGTTGTAGGAATATTATACGCAATATTATACCCAGTGCAGAAAGAACAGGAAGTAACAAATCATTGTACATCTGCACCTATAGATTCCCACTAAGATTTTGGATAAATAAAAAAGAAGAAAGACATGTGAGGCACAAGCTAAAAGATGGAGCTTTGGTGAATAATTGGTGGGTGGCGCTCTCTGGATTTTATGAACAAATTCCCAGTAAATAGAATTAACAAACAATAGGGAAAGAAAATAAGAGAGTTAAAGGAAGGATCAGCCTCCACTATAATGTGCATGCAGAAAAGGGCATCTCCTCTTTGTGGCCACTGTCTATGAGTAACAGCTTAAAAATTGAAGAAAAAAAAAATACGGATTGAGGGGCTTGGTCATAATCAAAGCATTTAGTCCACTGTTAATACTTCTAGCTCTTGCAACCAGTTAAAATATGAAAGAAACATTTAAATCCATCAGACAGGGATACCACTCCTCTAATGCAATTTTAATGGCTAGCAGGTTTCAATATCCTGTAGAGTAGTTATGTTTGGTCAGAGCCAATTTATGTAATAAAAGGCAATGAGGCGTAGTTTTGACATTGACCTTCAGAAAGGGCCAGATTAAGCCTACACAGATGCAAAGGTAAAGCAGATTTTTAGACAAAATGGTGGAAGGGTATACCCATATTTGTATGTGACTTTAGGTTGATGTCCTCAGGCTCAGTTCAGGACATTGAAAATAAATCTATGGTTAGCTTGTAAATGTGAGATGTTTTTTGCTGAGAGAGCACACTGAACTCAGGATGGTCAGTGCTAAAACAGTATAACTATAAGCGAATCCAGTCATTGGCTGATGAGTAAATCGATTCCGAACCGCATAGGGATGTTAAAGTAGTTAGTCGGACAGGTCGTTGATTCCACAAGCTGCATGTCCTGTTCTGATCATGTCCTGATCCCTAAAGGAGAGCTCAGTCTGAATTTCCTGGCATAATCCTGCTTTGAATTGGGTGAAAAGTGCTAGCTCATTCCAGCCACTATGAGCAGTGAGAGTTCAGAACTCTAGGGTGTAATCAGCAGTAGAACAAGAACTTTGACGCAGATCGAGAAGCAATTTACCACATGTGCAACCCTGGTGAGGATGACAAAAGGTGCTCCTAAAGGAATTAAGGAAAAGATTATAACCCTGAGGCGAGTCAGAATTCACACAGTGCAGTAGCCTACTCACCTCATTCGCTTTTCCACACAAACAGAAAAGGATGAAAATGACCAGGATTTTACATTACATCACTTTTACATTTTGTCATGTGGCAGACACTTTTATCCAAAGAGACTTCTAATTGAGAAAACAACACAAGTTTAGGAGTAATCATCTTAACTGCAGTATTGTCAATCACGTTCATGTGCTGGATTGGTTTCAGTGTCGAGGTTTCACACCCCCTTTTTTTCTTTTCCTTTTTTGTTTGTTTTAACAAGTGTTTCTGGAAAAGATGTGAATTGAGTTGTTCTTTGAAAATCCTGCATGTCTCAGCATTGCAGAAAATGTTAGGAAGATCACTCCTCAATTTAGCATTGGTGAAGGATATGGTGTGAGAATTGGCACCACTGTAAGCTTGAAGGACCAGTCAGCAGTTGTCAGTAGAGCACAGTAAATAAGCCAGTGTAACATTGGAAAATATGGTGAACAAATAAGGACAGAGGATACAGGATTTCTCACAAATAGGAACAGGCTTTATTAACATTGCATTTGAAATACATTAAAGTACAAATGTCGGCTGGTCTGATTGCCGCATGTCCTGCTCCTATCATTTTATGGCTCTCTCTCTCCCCACATCATGCAATGTTACAGCTTTTAAAGGCTGCACAGATTTACCAGGCCAATTACTTCCAATGAACATTGCTGTTAGCTCTGCCTTTCCTCCCCCAGCACTGCAGCTCTTCAGCCACAGCTACCTTTGGCAATCAAGAGTTCCTTACATAGTTTCCACAAAAATTAGCCCTATTCAAGGATCAAAGTAGAAGGGTCCTGACATCTCCTTAAAGTGTAGTTGGTTGCTGTCAGTTATACTTCATCTAAGACATGGAAATGGGTAACGGAAAAAAGCTATTATTGCTTAGTAATGGTGCAAAATATAAATATAATGCCAATGGAAAAGCAGCATAGAAAAACAGATAGGAGAGGCAAAAACCTGGAAACAGTGCAGAAGGCAGCCAAGAAGGCAAGTGTAATGTAATCTCAAGAGGGCATAGAGCAGGATTGTTACTTCCTAATGATGCAGAAGTTTAATAATAGTGACACAGATGAAAAGAAAAGGTCATACATATGTGCTACATATAAAATATTCCAGCAGAAGAAAAAAAGAAAGAGGAAAAGCTATAAATAGTAAAGTGGGGTGTGGAGCAATTAGAGCTAAAGATGTGTTGAACATAAACACCCAGAGATAGGAAGCATGCATATTAAGCATTCATCATAGTCATAATGTAGATTAACTATGTCATTCTGAAATGATTACACACCTGACATACGAATAGGTTTTTAACAATTTATTAAAATATTGTTCATCTTTTTCAATAATGTATGCATTTTAATCTGAAAATTCTAATTGTAAATTATTTGACTGGATTGTAAATAAAACAATGACTGATTTGTTCTCAAACTTATTATAATATCATTATCCATTCATATTTAAAATTTAATTTTAAGTTCCAATAAATTTAAGATGGTGTAAATAGAATGTGGATGACAGTGTAATGTATTCAGCAGGCAATATGCTGTCAATGAATAAATAATCAAAGGATGAACCACAGAATCAATGCAGCTTTATTATAATTTTTTGTATTAATTGTATCATAATTATTAAAATGTACTTGGGGTGATATAATAAATGCTATAACACTGGATGCAGGTGACTTTTAATAATCCCACAATGAAGGTGAAATGTCTTTGTGTTTTAATCCAGAAGAAGTTGTAGATTTGTGTTAATTATAATGTTTAAAAAATATTGGAGAAGTAAAATAAGTATTGACGGATTCAGGGAGCTTCAAAATATTCTTATTTACAAAAGGGTGCATAGAAAAGGTTCAACAAATGCCTGTGTGGTACTATGTTTTTGTAGGAGTTGAAAACAAATATTAAGAACTAATAAGAAAATGAAAAGAAAACTCATCACTAGATTTATTACAGTATTTTGTGTTAACAGGTCCATTTTCAATCTGGTTGCGGATGAATTTTTGCTGTAGCCACAATTCAGCTAAATTTCAAACTCTGAAATGAAATAACAAACCATAATATAGCTCTGACATTGTACAAGGAGTGCTAAAAGGGCACTAACATTACAGCACTGATTGAATTTTATTCACATTTAATGAAACCTTATCAGGCCTCTAATGCATGAAATGATAATTACTTTTTATCTGGTTGTGTTAGCAGCTTTGCAGATGTGAAGTGGTCTGTTTTGTTGGCAGAAAGTCTAGGCCGTGAAAAGTCAAGATGCTACACCACTTGACAAACCGTGCTCATACTATGTCAGTTCAGTAATGAGCGATGCAAGTACAATGTCAACAAATGCACTAATCCATGATGAAAACATGCCATTAAAAACAATCACGCTCTATTATGAGGGATTATATTTGATGCTCATATGCAAGAAATCAAAAGACTTAATTGGTACTGCTGCTTACTCCTTCATATTTAATTTCAAGAGGTACTGTCGCATGGGCCAGAATAAGACCGTGACATACAATGGCTGTTGATTAAACCAGAAATTTGAACTTCAGCACCTCTACTGTGGCTGTGTGTGTCTGTTTGTGTGAAGGGAATGTTGAAAATGCTGTTCTATTTCTGCCTAATTAAAATTTACAGATGCATACATATACAGTGAGTTGCAAAAGTATTCATACCCCTTGAACTTTTCCATATTTTGTCACATTACAACCACAAACATAAATATATTTCACTGGAATTTAATGTGAAAGACCAACACAAAGTGGTATACAATTGTGAAGTGGAATGAAAGTTATACATGAATCAACAATTTTTTTACAAATAAAAAACTGAAAAGTGCGATGTGCAAAATTATTCAGCCCCCTTTTCCCTGAGTGCAACCAATNCTCAGGGGGGCTGAATAATTTTGCACATCGCACTTTTCAGTTTTTTATTTGTAAAAAAATTGTTGATTCATGTATAACTTTCATTCCACTTCACAATTGTATACCACTTTGTGTTGGTCTTTCACATTAAATTCCAGTGAAATATATTTATGTTTGTGGTTGTAATGTGACAAAATATGGAAAAGTTCAAGGGGTATGAATACTTTTGCAACTCACTGTAACTGAGCTAAAAAAATAAGATCCATGCTTTGCTTTTACAACTGTATAAATGCCGCCACATTCCATCGTATAAATATTTTAGTCAACATATAGAAATAACCTAGTCTTTTAACTACAGGTCCTATGGGAAATGGCGGTAATGTTAAATTAAACAGTCCAGATGGACCTGGTTATTATTTACATTCTGTATTATTGTGTAAAACTGCTTCCTCACCTGGTTCTGCCTGAGCAGATACTACTTGAATAATAAGAAAAAGAAAAGTTTGCAATTATTGCGTTTATTGTGAAAAATATTTTAGTTATAATGTTGTTTAATGCACTTGAACAATATTCATAACATAGTTGCTTAAAGGAACCATAATATAACAGTGGCTATATGGGATTATTATGATGCTCTGAAGCCAAACACATGGTTCAGTGTGAAACAAATTATCCAATGTGATGGGGCATGTATATTTAACTATATAAGTACCAAAATTTATTTGAATTATTCACATGTGTGTCCCATTTACTAGATTACATAAAGTCTGTTACTTAGGATGTGTTTCTTTGAATATAATGAACTTTAATTCAAAAAATTGTCTATCTAAAAAATGAACAGCGATACATTACTATTTAAATGTAATAATTTTGTAAATGTTTAATTTTGTATTTTAAAAATTTGTAATAGCTTCTGGCTTTGTTGTTGGATCTCCAGATTACAACAACTAGGGATGTAGTAGCTCAGTGGTTAGGGTGTTAGGCTCTCAATCGGAAGGCAGAGTTTCAAATTCTGAGCCCAATAAAGTGTGGGTCCTCGGGCAAAACACTTAACCATTATTTCTTAAAGGGTGCTTGTCATGACTGACCCTGTTTTCAACTATTCATTTGCATTTAACCAGCTTTTTAAAAAGTCTATAATTGTATTGAATTAAAATTTTCACTTTATATGAACTATGAGACATGAACTATGACCAAGGCTAATATGTAGGGCTTTTATTATACTACCAAACCCATAATCAAAGACTTTATTATTTTCAAAGAAGTATTTTTTCTGTTTCTGCAAGATATAGCAATATTAAACCAGTTGATTGCTTAATTAGTCAAACATTCAGTATTAAACAGAATAAAATAGAATCGTATTTGAATTTGAAACATTTTACATTTTCTTTTAAATATTCACATATGTAGCCAGTATAGTTTCTCTTGTTCACCTGACTTGCGTGTCTTTGAAAAGTTGTAGAAAACCCATATACCCAGAACAGGGTGCCAATCTAGCGCTGGGCACACACTCACTCACACAGACACACACACGAACACACTCTATATGGGGCCATTCGGAGATTTCCGTTGACCTTGATCCATGTTTTTGGAAACCGGATAACCCGGAGGAAACCCAGAGAACATGGAAACTCCACCAGATTGGGATTCGAAGCGCTGAGAGGCAAACATGTTAATCACTAAGCCAGCCCTACATTGTATTCATTTTTTAAAAATTTCTTTCCAACCAGCTTGTACTTTACTGAACTGCTTTGAGAATCGAAACGTGTTAATGTATCTTAATTGTGGTCCATTGTCTACAACATACTTTGCGTAACTTGCACTCACGTGGCAAATGACAGTCATTCATGTGTACACACACACACACACACACAGTGATTCTCCCCCCCACTGTCCTCTGAAGAGGATTTAATCACATATAAACCTCCTTTCTAATTGTGAATATGAGGCTTAGTGTTGATTGATGAGTTTATCCTACGGTCTGACCCCTTTGACTTTCCCTCCCTCTTACCTCCCTTCATCTTTCTCTCGTCTTGTCTTTTCTCTCCTCCCCAGTCCTCCCTCATCTTGTCATTTTCACTCTACTCCCTTCCCCCACCTCTACTTTCTAAATCGTAAAGTCTTCTTGTCCTCACTTCTGTCCTCTGTGCCTCCTTGCTGCCTTCCTTTACTAAAGGCTATGTCTTGGACTGCCAAATTATTTCCTTTATGCAAAGTCTGGGATAATTCTTTGCCTCCAGACTTTCCATCTGTATCAGAGCTACCACTTGCTGCAAATGCAACATGCATTGTGCTATAAAACTACTGTAGAAATACAGATAAGTAAGAACCCTCTCTTGCCTCAATTAGAGAAACTGTATGCAATAAAGTAGAAGCATAGGTTTCTCGTGACCTTAACACTTTTTCTAGCTCCTTTTATATGTTTAAAGTGTTTTTATAATTTTGATACAGCATAAGTTATAGTTTTGCGAATTAGATGAACATTTTCCTTTTTTGTTACTATTTGTAGTTATCAACTTTGTCCTGTTTCCATCTAAAGTCTTAAATTTATTTTGGCATTTAAAGAAGACGTAGCACATTTTTGACCATGGCAGTCAGTGACTGTAAGCAACTTTCTAAAGTTCTTTTTTTTCATATGCACTGCAAACCTGGGTTTTTCTAAACATCATTCACAAATATGTGTTGCAAGTCACTTATTAATGAATTAATTTACATACATTACATTTAGTCATTAGCAGATGCTTTTATCCAAAGCAACTTAAAAATTAGAACAACATAAGTCAGTCATTACGGAACCGGATTTTTAAAAAAATTTATGAATTTATTTTTATGTTAGGTGTTTGTGGAACAGATGTGTTTTGAGTTGTTTATTAAAGGTGCCAAGTGATTCCGCCCTGCGGACAGAGTTGGAAAAAAAATTCCACCATTTTGCAGTGGTAAACAAGTGCTTCATAGAGCAATTCATAGAACACTTTCACATAGACTACAACTTAACAGTGCAGTATATTATTATAAATTTTGAGCAAGATCAGCTACCCATTTTTGGCAATGCAACTTTAAAATGCTGTTAATGAAAAGTGATAAAGTCTGTTATTCTTTTGTAAAAACAGCAATGCATTGCTTAGACTAAATGGACTGTTTTACCACAAAAGTGCTATTTGTAAACACATTGCTGGCCCAGCATATAAGCAAACTAAAAATATTGCTCAGGGCCCCCAGAGGTTATCTCTCTAGAGGGTGAGAAAGTTTGATATGATGCACTATATTCACTGATAAGAATTAAAAAATAATGAAAATCATAAATTTGGGAATGGAAGTTACTAAGCAGGCAACACACAAATAGTACAATAATGCTCAACCATTTTCTATCATGGTCACATCCTGGGAGACCTCTTAGAATTTTACCCCTGCCTTTAAATGTCCATTGTGGAAGTCACAATATATTTGACCTGCTGTGAAAATAGGTGGTTACAAAATTTGAAAATCATTAAAATATATTTAAGTATCTATTTTTTGTGCTCGTAATGCCACACAGATAATGATTGTTACTGTTGCACATTTGCGCACTTACTAAAAATAAAATGCATCAATTTTTAATAGATGTTTCTGTGTTGCCTGTATTATACCATGTCTGCCTGACATTTTGCTCGTCTTTGTTTTTCTCAAAACAGTGATCTGTTTGAACTGTATATTTATATTTCAAATCATTGAATACAGAATTGACATATATTTGAAGGTGTTAACCAACATGGTGCACTGTTTTCTGTTTAGTTTGGCACCTAACTCAAATTCTACGTAAGACTTCAGAAAAGGTTTGGTTTGGCTCTTTGTGATAATTTCAGCGCTGTATTACTGGAAATAATTCTATAAATGCCACTGAAGTTTTCATATCTGATTTCAACCTTAGTTTGTCTCTGATTGCAAAATATAGCAGTAAGAAATAAAGTTAAGTAGTTTTTAGCTAATTGTTCATTTTCTTTTGTTCTTTGGACCATCCTAGATGAATTTAAATCCATGAAACCTGCCAACATCTCTACATGTATTTTTAATATGGCATCCTCTGTGTGAATATACATTATTTCCTCACTTTTTTTTATTTAAAGGATTTTTTACATTAATTGACACGGTCATTCACGAAAATCAGAGCTACATTCACTATCTAGACCTTTCTCATTAATTAATTCTCTTGTTTGTTTCTTATTTTCAGTGTTTTCAACACATCTCATTACCTCAAAGTAACAATTTATGTTTGGAGACAATCTGACTGCACCTCGGTTTTGACCCTTCAGCTAATTAGTGACTGGTAACTTCTGTTTACAAAAAGAAAGTAACATTACTCTGACAGAAGGCATTGCTCTGCGATTATCACTGCTTTCATGAATTAGTGGTCTTGACATGATTTATTTATTTATTTATTTATTTTACAACACTATCCTTTGATTTATATTCTGAACACGTGTATATATTTCAGTCATTCATTTTTTCAGATCACGCTAGCTCTGAAACTGAAGCCTAGATGGATAGATCAAAGGTACATCACAGCCAAACATTTCGACATTCATTTATTAATTAATTTAATTAATTTCGCTTCATCCTTTACTAGGGTCGGGGGGTCCCCATGCACATCCAGGGAAGAATAGTTCGGGCTCTGGTCAAATACCCTCAGGACAGGGTACCAATATATCGCTGGACACACTCATTAACACAGACACTCACACAAACACACACTATAAGATAATGGGTAGTTTAGAGCATTTAATTTCCTTGAATCCATGTTTTTTGAGGACCCGGAGGAAACCCATGTGACACTAGGAGAATGTGGAAACTTCACCCAGATTGGGATTCAACCCTGGAAATCCCTGACTGAATCATGAATGAAAAATGTAGATGATGCATTCAGTTATGTAATTGTGTGGTCCTAAAACAGCAGTAGTGGGTATGAGACCTGTTACGGAAACAAACGGATAGATATTAAACCTGTCCTAAAAAGTTGTTACAAAAATAATGTCCCCATGTTAGATTTAATTATTAATTAAACCCAGTTTTTAGCTTGTCTTTATTAAAATCATTTTATTATTATTATTTGCAAACAGTTGCAATTATTAATTATTATTAATTATTAATTATGTAAAGCTATGAATCTACAAACTATGCAGCTGTAACTATGAATACTGCTGTCATTTTGTATGTAGTATGTTACATGTCATACATGTGTACCCTCACTATGACAAATTCCTCATGTGTTACATACTTGGTGAAATAAAGTGATTCTGATTCTGAATTCCAAGAAAATATTTTTAGATAGATGCATAACTTTAATCACAGCATAGGAAAATGGTGACTAGTGTACTCGCACCTTTTCAGTGCAGCACAGATTTCCAATTTAAATTAGTGTCTGAAAGTGGCCAAAAGCTTTTTTAAATAGTTCTTCTTTTAAACACTTAATATATGGCTTGTTCATGTTTATTAATGCATATAATTCGTAGCACATGGCACCTAACAAAATACAATTTAATGTTTTGTTTTTACCAGATGACCAGCTCCTTGGGGCTAGCTTTTAGTAAACCATGTTTTCTTCAAAAGAAATGTAGATATGCTCACTCCACAAATAGAACTGCCACTGATTTTTGCTTACACAATAGTTGCTGTTGCTCTTACTTTGTTTAGCTAGTGCAGTTTTGTGGCACCTTTGACGGATGCCCAGTTAGAATACTTACATGTACCTAAGGCATGCATAATGTGGGATTTTTAAGGGAGAAAAAAATCTAGCTTGCTCTTTGAGGGTTAAGGCTTCAAGGTGCAAAACTGAAAGGTTTCTGTTTTGCTTGTTATACCAAAAAAGTACTACATAAATAAACCTGAAACTTAAGCTTAATTTGTTTTTTTTCCTTGCAACAGTTTGAATAAGGTTTCTATCATCTTCAGTAGATGATGATAGTCAAACCCATCATTTGAATTAATTTGTTTGTTTTTCTGTACTGACCTTTAATTCACATATCAACAATTTGTAAAAATGTCTTTTTTTTAACCCTCTGCTGGTAAATGTATTTGCCCAAAGATTAGTTTAAAGTTTAATTCGAATGCATGTGTTGTCTCCTTATCTGAATCAAATGTTAGTTGGTGTTCTTGTTTGCTCTTCTTTACACGACCTCCTTATGCAACTTTGCAAAAGGAGGTGAAACGTGAACCTAGGAATCCCATAATCTGTGACTTGTATGTGACATATGTGAACTATGTGTATGTATGTATATATATATATTACACAGTTTTTTTTTAAAAGAATATGTACATGTATTATTTGTAATCTTGCCTTTGTCTCCTTTTAGCTCCATTCAAATTCAGATAAAGGCGATGGTTCTGTCAGGTATATCTTAAGTGGAGAAGGAGCAGGAACTATTTTTATCATCAATGAAGTAACTGGAGATATTCATGCCACTAAAAGTCTGGACCGGGAGAAGAAGTCACACTATGTTCTTCATGCTCAAGCTATTGACATAAACACCAACAAACCCTTGGAACCAGAGTCAGAATTCATCATCAAAGTACAAGATATTAATGACAATGCTCCTAAATTTCCCGATGGTCCTTTTATCACATCAGTCCCAGAGCGGTCAGAAGTCGGTAAGGAATTGCTTTTTTATTTATTTATATTTTTCCATTAAAGGTCACATGTTGTAAACACTATAGCAAAATGTGTCAGACGAAAGTGAGAAATATGTTCCAAGTTATGACAGTAGTAACACAAGATAAATGGTTCTGAATGAAGCTGAAAACTTAAAAAGTAAATGCCAAATAGTATAGTAGTATAAATGTATTTTATAAATGTAAACTAATTTAATTGTAGTGGTTGTTTTAGGTAATTGTATATGTTGTATATTGACCATGCACTTATTTAATTTATATTAACTCAGTTGGCACTTTCAGATGTAAAACAGATTTGGTATATAGCACTGGTAATAGTTCACTTTGCTTTGATTTAGTTTGCATAATCCCCACATTATCCATCAATAACGGTTTAGCACCAAATACAGCATGATATCCTATTCTGAAAGTCTTTTTACAATTTATCTGGCTTTTTTTCCCTTGCTACTTTATCTATACTATAGAGCCAGATTGTAAAACTTTTAAATAATTCTCAGAACAGCACAACCCATTTCTTTCGGCTTTCTGGATTGCTCTACTTTAATGGAAACGACACAGGCACTGAAGCCCTGTGTGTGTGTGTGTGTGTGTGTGTGTGTGTGTGTGTGTGAGTGCATGCCTGTATGTGTGTAAAATATATATATATATTTTTTTCATTTATATCACAACGCTGTCTGATTTTCTTTACCACATTCCATTTTTAGTTTTAGTGACGGAAAACAAGTTTATTCCAAGTTATTTCTTGCTTAACCAGTTGCTATTTGAATTATGAAAGATAAAAGAGAGAGAATGAGAGAGAGCTTATTACGTCGCTAATTTTTAGAATATTATCTAAATTTACTGAACAAAGAGGACTGATTTTTGTTGATTGTTTTTTAAATCAGTCACAATACTCTAATTAGCAGTACCGCGTCACTATAGGCAACTGCATTAGCTGTCTTAAGTAGTAGTTTATAGCATAATTTAACAATAAACATGTTTGTGCTTTTAGAAAAAGGTAAGGGGGTCAAATAATTTCTCAGAAGTTAACAGTGATAATTGGAAATGGAGAGAGAATTTGGTCATCATGTGGACTAATTACTGCCTATGTCTAATACTGTTTTAATTAGAGCGAGGATGTAGTCGTTGCAGATATGCAGAAATTCAAGGGCATCGAAATCACTTTGGACTTGGTTTCTAGGCAACATCACCTGGGAGAAAAAAAAGAATAACATATAGAACCAGCCTCTTAAATTGCAGATAGGAGAACATACAAACATGTAATGTGTTCTAAATATATTATACATTTAATAAGTAATTTATTGTATTCAGTTTGCTAAATAGTTTGTGCAGCTATTTTATGTTTAATCTGTGTTCAACCCTTTTCATCCTTGTTTTGCCCTCTTATTCTTTAGAACCGTTAACATTCTGATTTGCAATACCAAATACACAAGTGAGGAAGTAAGCAAAATTATTATTTATCACATAGGCAAGTGGAAAAGGACTTTAAACCGCAGATCTGTATATTCTGGTGGTAGTATTCTTTGCCAAATACATACACTATATGGACAAAAATGGCAAAATACCTACATATTACATCTACAAGGGCTTGATAAATAAGTGGTGTTATGAATGCATCCTTTCCATCCATCCATTATCTTCGACTTCATCCTCTAATAGGGTCATGGGGGGCTCCCGATGCCCATCCAGAGGCATGCTATCACATATTTAATTTAAATACAATGACTTTTTAAATATAAACTAACAAGCTTTACAAAGATCATCATAAATATATTAAAGCATAGAGCATGGTTATTAGCTGGTTCCAAGGTCTGTTGGGTTGAGTAATTAAACCTGTTAATAATAATATAAATAATAAAAATGAAGAAGTAAATAATTTTTTGAAGTTCAATTTCTATTTTATTAGTTACGTGACAATATGACTGGGTCTATATAATAATTGTATACATTGTACTATTTGGTAATTGTAAAAAATGTAAAAAAAAAAAAAAAAAAAAATACTGTATTTAACACTAATATTTCTAAGCCTACTTTTTTTTCCATAAGTGCAGGGTCTGCTCAATATCCTCCACTTCCCTGCTGTGTGGCACTTAGTGTCCATTTTACGCTAATGACCCACGGCGATTATCAAGCAAAAATCTATTCTGAATTACATTTACATTATAATAAATGCAGTTTGTCATTGTGTGCTATTCTTCATTATTTATTACAAATACAGTTTTTTAGCTACATGAGCTGCAACTGACCTAATGCCACTGATGTTGCATTGTGCCTTTTCAAAATTCAACATCTTATATTAGATATTATTATTATTAACATTTGTAATATGGTAGCTAATACAGCAAGATCAGCTTTATAACAGCTTTAGTTGGGAACCATGTCCCCAGTTAATAATTATCAAGTAGTTTTTGGAGACATTTAAGGGGATAAGCAACTTAAAAGCCAAAAAATCAACAAAGTGTACTTTTAGTAAAGACATATTAGATTTATTTTTCTACTATTTTATTTGTAGTATATATTTATTTCAACAGCTGCACCAAAAAAAATCCTTGTTCATTTAACACTGGTCTTCCTGGACCCTTAAAATTCTGAGGACAACAGCCCCCCTTTTTTTGAACCATTAAGGGGTCATCAGGCATATGCATAAAGACCTACAGCCCATCCACCCCCTCTGCCTCACAGGTGAAACGCTGGGTAAAACCTGAATTTAAAGGTAGATTCCCTGAAATTCAGCCTAATGCAATGCAGTAACAGACATTCTGCAATGAAAGTTTAGTGAAATTGAACATACTTTCAGTGACTATAAATAAAATGAAACAGATATCTACAGACATTTAAACAGAGTCCTCAAACAGATTTTACTGCAAACTGTGTTTTTACACAGTTTACTTGAATAAAGATTCTGATTCTGATGATAAATTCTCACCCTGTTTGTCGTGAACATAAAAGATTATACTCAATGCTATCAGTTCAGGTTAAAATGCTGGTTTTCTTTGGTCTTTAAATTTAATTAAGCTTTTGTAACTTTAACTTTAATATGAGTGACAGGGAATTCTGACATAACCAATGCATTATTGTGTTTATGGAAATAGTTATTGCTTTTCCTTTTCACCATATATATGCTGGCTTTCCAAAAAGCAAACAGCCCAGCTGCAGTGCCAACTGAATTGTGATGCATAAATTATATATTTCATAAAGTCTTGCTTATTTTGGAGAAAATATTGTATTCCAAAATCAATGGAAGAATGGAAAGCTTCCTTTTAACCTAGTTTTATTGATATCCTATTAAATAAAATATTGAGAGAAACAAAAAATGCAAAGTAATTCTGCTAAGGTATTTATGCTGGTTTCAGGCGTTTACAAAATTATGATTAGTAGTAGGGTAGTAGGAGGAGGAAGAGGAATAGTATTTCTAATATCTATCCTCTAAATATGGATAAGATTTCCGAAAACATAGTAAAACTAATAATGATGTGTAAATTAAAAAAAAAAAAAAAGTCTAATAATCGACATTTTTAAATGTACACATTGAACATTCTGATCCACCTATTTACTAAGAACTTTTACATTTAAATAGTTTGTACCTTGTACATCACTAACGTAGGCCAGGCAGGCTTTTACTTTTAATTTATTTATCTATTTTTTTAATGCGCATTATATTTAGCATGCAATGCCACATTATTATTCTAGGCTGGTATTATGTCATTCTGAATTTCTATTATTACTTTTAAATTAATGTTATTTATGGCTGATTATTCAAAGTATTAAATAAACCCCAGTACATTCAGAATTCTGTTGCTTGCCTGCTTACTCAGTTCACATCTTGTGAACTCATCACGCCCTTTCTCCATTATCTTAACTAGCTTCCTGTTCTACAACAGATCCAATTTGAAGTCCTTATTTTAACTCACAAAGCCCTTCATAGCCAGCTTTCCTTTTGCCTCTTTGGTCTGCTTACTGTTAGGAATTGACTACTGAAGACTGTAGAAAGAACCATTGCAATATAGTTTTGTTAATTGTAGTTAATTACTGTTTAAATAATTACTTATTGCATGTTAAGATCAACTTTATCTATATACATTAGATCTGCTTAAAATTCAGTTTGACATACTAACTAGTAAAAGACTAAAACAAGTCAAGCTAAACTGCACTTTTATTTAATCTTGACCTTATACTGACCTTTTGGTCCAATGATTAAATGGCCTATTTTCCCCCACTTTAGATTTTTTTAGTAGTACATGGGTAAGGAGAGATCATTCTCCCATTTAGCAGCATGGTGAAATAAAAATTTTAGGAGGCAGCTGGTACTAGAAAATAGTGAGCAAGCTAGAGTGTAACATTAAAATCAGAGTTTAGGTAAAAAGGGACCAAAACCAGAGATTATCCTATAGGCCATTGTCCTCCCCTTCCTTTGAATGTGAGCAACTACTTGAAGCCAATAGAGAGATGTGATTTACATAGATGGGTTCAACACCAGAAGCGTTCAAAAGCTAAAAAGTGTGGTGACCAGCATGCATTGCATTGCAGTAGCCAGTCAAAGACTTTTTAGGTGGCTTTGGCTAACACTCAAATAACCTGTTCAATCAGAAATTTTTCGAGCTCAATGTTATAAGGAATAAATCCGCAAATCATTATTGGTGATAATAGATACTAGTAGATACATTTTTTGAACATTTGATTGAACATTTTGCATGAACCTATACGTAAACTTTAAGATCACATTATTTAACAAAATAAAATGTAAATCATATTTAAGAGAAAAGGAGAAAAATTAATGCTGTGCAGAAGCCAGAAATCGTCTTGGCCTCAATAATCCTATTTTGTTTCTAAGCTTCTAAAGCTGCATCCAGTGCTTGTGGTCCTGGCAATAAGTCAACATCAGACAGTGTAGATAGATTGATGGCGCTCAGTCTGCAGTAATGAGAGCGAGAGTGTAGAAACGAGTATGGGGTATGAATGAGATGAAATATGTGACCTGAGTCTTTGAAGGTTTCTACAATGTGTAGAGTACAGCGAGAAATGAGAGAGATGAATAAAAGGAAACAAATAGACAAATGAACAACAAATAGACAAATGAGGAATAAACACAAAAACATGGAAAATATTACCTGCAGGCAACTCAAATTTCTAAATAAACATTGATTTAAAGTGTGTCAGTGAAGTCTTTCAATTGTTCAGAGTGTACTGGAAAATCATGGTATTTTGAATAGATGAAATTTTGGTCTAATAATAAATAAAATAAATAGATGAAAAAAAAGCAAAAAGTGCTCTTAAGTGCAACATGTGGTTTGCAGTTTTTGCCACAATTTAAACATGCACATTAACAGAGTTTATATTTCCACAAAGTGGAATATGCCATTCGTATTATCAAAATTGGTCTCCTGTAATGGTGAAGCACCGTTAGAGAACAACGTTACAATATCCAGGAATTACTTAAAATTGTCATTTAGAACAGAATTATTGTTTATTTTTAGCAGCATGCCATTACTGCCTTAATCTTTAATATCTTTCTACTTTAAATACAGGGCTCTACTTGTGACTGAAAATAAATTATTTTGCACCCTTTATGCCAATAAATCAAGTTTAGAGCCAGTTTGGATTAACCACAGTTATTAGCTTTGTATATTGTATTTATTAAAGTGTTGCGCCCTGCTCTTGCTATATAATATTCACAGATCTGTAACCACCAAAATTTTGTCAAAAAATGATAGCTTAAAGACAGAACTTTGGGATGTCCATATAATTTCTTTAATGCTACTACAAAATCATTATTACTTAAAGCTTATTAAACATATTTTATCCATTAGGAACATGAACACTGTTACTAAACGATCCAATTGAAAATGAGTAAAAGACGATTATATCTAGAATTCAAGGTTATAACATAGCTCAAGATGTATTTACACTTTCTATGGCAGTGTTCTAATTGTTTAGAAAATATGTCCATGCTTTCAGGAATATTCACACTGTGCAAATCTTTTTTGTAAGCCACTTATCCTTATCAAGGTCAAACTGGGTTGCTGGGGCCTCTCTGAGCACACATTGGCTGGAAAATACCCTTGACATATCCTCAAAGCATTTTGGGGCAAACACAGAGTAATATTTACACTGATATATCATCAGTTTACCTACTATGAACATTTTTTAAAGTGAGGACTACACATGGGAAGAATATGTAAACTTTACAACAGTTATCTTTTATTTTAATATAACAGTATAAAAAAACAGTATGTATATATTTTTTGTAGGTACTGCTGTTTTTCAGGTAACAGCGACAGATGCAGATGATCCCACCTATGGAAACAGTGCCAGAGTTGTGTACAGTATATTGCATGGGCAACCCTACTTCTCTGTTGACCCCCAAACAGGTGAGTTGCTGCTGAACCATTATAATGGCTTAGTCTGTCCTTTGGGCTTTTTTGTTCCCCTTCTGCCTATTTTTGTAGATAGAAATAATCTGAAGGCTTTGAGATGGAAAGGATTGTTATAGGGACAAAGTAGCAACAAAGACAACAGTACATTTTGCCTGTTAATGATCAATTAGTTGTCAATGCTGATAAAAAATAATAATCTGTTAGGAGATGCACACATGAAAATATTTAATAGAATGTTGTTTTGTCAGTGTGTGTGTGTATATGATATATATATATATGACAAGGCTCATAAAAGCAAATCAAATTATTGCTTTGTGCAATCTTGCTTTAGGACCAGACATTTTATACATTGGTTTTGTGTCATTGGCGCTCTCCATAGTGCTGAAACAGCTGCCAAGCAGTACTGCTGAGCTGAAGCACCAGATCTCCCGAGAGACGTGATATCAATGTATATTGCTGCCAAAAGAAATTAAACTTTTAAACTTTTTATAGTGTAGCTGTAGTTTTAACTGCATGTCAATGTTATATACAGCATAATATTATACATACATTACATATATGACATTTCATTACTTAGTGGTTTGACAAAGAGTTTGGTTTTACCAAGCATTTTTTAAATGTTTAAATTCCATTTACGTAAAAAAAAAAAAAAAAAAAAATAAACATTGTACGTTGTATTTTCTTCAATGTCTGACATTTTATATTTTTACCAAAAAATAGTTTTCAGGATTTGAAAAAAACATAAAAAAATACTTCAATAATAGTTCAATAATATTTAAATACATTCGTACAAATGTGAGAGATCCACTGTCCATATTAAAAGACAGTAATATTAGGAAAAGTCTTGTATTAAAACTTATGAAGGGCTTGACATATATACTTCTTTACAATATTACACAGATTATATTACTAAATCATAATTAACTGACTTTGCAAGATCGTCAGCTTTAATAGCTATTAAGCACTTTATTTGGGCTTCTATTGTACATTTGATAGAAAAAAAGGACCTTTAGAATAAAACAATAATTAGTGAAATATTTGCCTGGAGTAATGAATGCAAAATTTGAATGAGTGTAAAACTGCAAAGTAATAAATGCAAAATATATAAAAACACATAAACCTTTAGATAGAGTGTAGCATATTCTATAGGTTTTTGTATTGCAAATAATTTATAGCTAATTATTTTTAGCAGACGAAGAAATTCTGCACCAGATTCCATTTTAGAATTCTATAGAAAGAAGTCAGGTCACAGTGACTGTGCATGAATTCAATCCATTTATTATTAAATACATTAAATCCTTTTTTTACATCATTGCATCTTTACATTTTTTTTATCCTGGGGTTTTGTATTTTACAATTCCACTTTAACAAGTCATATTGGTTAATATTGTGGTTAATAACTTTCATAAGGGAAGCATACCCTCAGTGTCCATTTTTATCGGACGCATTTGAACATCTGTTCAATCATGTAATTATCCACCCAATATTCACGTAACATCATTATATAGCCACCATATGACAGTGATAAGGTATTCAAACAAGGCTAACACAAATTGCTCATGAAATAAAATTATTTAAACTTACCAACCAGAAACACATGCCAGGACAAAAACTAGGTATGTCAAATTAATGTGGCTATGTGTTTTGCAGCACCAGCTGCATCTGTGCCAACACAATAAACAGTCTTCCTGATGCCATGAGATTCCAAAACAAATTTTCAGTTATGTGCTTGTCATTATCATGAAAATAAAAAGCTGAAAAAATGTGTGTAGTATTAAACTGGATACAGTCAATTATATGGCTACGGTACAAAGGTGTGTTATATTGAAAAAAATGTGTAATGTGGGTGTAGCTAGTAATTACAAATTACTAAAAACTAATTTTATTTAAATTATGTGCATTTTTCCCTAAAGGTAGGAAGCAGCTTTAGGAAAGCTTTAAAAGTATTACTTAAAAGTCTAACTACAAACATTACCAACATTTTTAATCCAGCAATTAGGGCCAATGACAAGATGCCCCTGTCCTAAGCATTCAATTAAATTGCGCTCACATACATTGCTAATCTTCTTGGTATTTGCATGACCTTTTTTCAGTGGGTTAGTCACGTTGTTTTCTGTACTCCATGCTATTGGAGATTAAATAAAATAAAGAAGGTCATTTTGGGGACAACTTCAATGGCATGATGATTCAGCAGGTAATGCAGCATCAGTCATACAGACTTGGATCTCAAATCATGTCTTCATTAATTCTGACATATGAATAGAAAAAAACATCATTTAGTCCAGGACTAATTAAAACCCATAGATAATCATTTATGTTTGTTTATGCCTGTTTTGTGCTCGTTAACCTAGTGTGTATAATTTAGTAAAATGTCTTTACTGTTCACCTGTTACTCCTCTCACATGCATTTTGCCTTCATCACCGGTGTATTTCTCTATTTCTGTTGTTTGCTGTATTTTATTTAGATTACAGCCAAGTTGCCAAGTTTAGAGTATTTTGGCCATTTTATGGCCATATGGTCTACCTTATTGATGTTCTATCTGTCCTTCATCTGAACTATAGGATTTCTTCATTTGTTCCGCACAGCCCAGAAATAGTATTTCATACAAATCGCAATTCTGTGTTCTGGGCTTAATCACGTACCTGTATTTTGCACCTATCTGGGTGCACTTAGTTTCCATGTAGTTACATTCTTGTACTGTCTCAGGTTGACTTTTCATCTATATGTACTTGCATTTTGTTTACATTTGGCTTTACAATTGTCTTATTATTATTCAGGTTTATTATGTAATTATTATTGGTATTATGTAATTATTGTTATGCTGTCAGTAATTCATAATTTTTGCAGCTTCTAAAAGTAACATATTCGGCATTCACATTGGTGTCATGACATTATCACATCCCTTACTAAATGTTGTAATTAACAGCTATTTTCTATTAATAAAGGTATTAGCTAAGTTAAACTTTATAGTCACTGCTGGTAAGAGATATAAAACATAGTGTTAACTAAATTGACCTAGGGCAAGTGATAAGACAAAATATTTAATAATAAATCTTTTTTATTCATGCCAAAGGAATTAGAAGATTAATGCAGTAATTGATGCTTTGATGTTGTTGTTAGATTGCTGTGGTCATAAGGTTAACATACCTACTCATAAAGCAAAACAAGCCACAGCCACATAGACTACACTGTCAATTAAGAATCCAATGCAGCAGGCTACCAGTAATGTACAATTTAATTTGAACATGCCGTGATTGTATAGAGTCTAAGGCTAAAAGCCTAATGGCTTTGACTGAAGTTTTATCTTCCCACTTAATCAATTTATGCTTAGATACCATCGACTATATTTAAAATATCTTTCTTTCTTCACATGCACAGACAGTTCTTTTCTGAAAGTCATGAATAGGCTGTTACAATGATATACTGGGTTAAAACCATAATTGAACATGTGTATTTACCATGATGGCTGGTGTGTTGATAACAAAGCAACCCATTTTTGTGTATGATCTACTACTACTTATTCAGGCAACTCAATCAGCAATTGAGAAAACAGGAGTACTGGCTGACTACCATACTGATGCTATTACTCATGTGTTTTATTGGCAAAGCAATGTGTTGGTCCCATAAAATGCTTAAGCAGGCCCCATGTGCATTATTAGAGAGAATGCATGTTTAAACTAATTCATGTCATTGTCTTAAGATGCTGGTATTAGCTTAAGACAGATTCCTAACAGTCTAATCATTTCGGTCTATGTTGAGATACCTTGTTTAAATAATTGCTTTAAAATTGCTGGAGATCTAAAAATGCTATATCAGATGTTAATTTAGTAACTCGGGGGCTTTTTTTTAGAAAAGCCCTTTTGAAAAGACCTGTGTTTTCAGATGCACTAAATGAAGCCAGCAAAAATACACAAATTAAAGGCATCAGAAGATGTGCATGACTAGCAAGAGTACAAAGAGTGGTCGCACCATTACAGTGACACATCATTATGGGTGCCAATCAACTGATTTTCACATAATTATATTACCAAAACTACATTTCGACTGTTTCTTTGCTTTTTGTTTTTGAAATATTTGACATAAATGTTCCAATTTCAGTCAGTGCCCTGCTATAAGATCTTAATCAACATGAGCACACAATAACAGTAATTAAAATTAAAATAATTTTACTACCGATCAATACTTAGAGCATCAGAGTATACTATTCAAGTCTTGACTTGAATCAAGGTCATTGTAAGTACAGATGAGTATAGTCACTCAACAACGATTAGTCAAGAGCTATTAACTATTAACATGTACTAACACAAATTATGTTTACCCTAGCTAAATTCTTAAGCTTACTAACAAATAAGTGCTTACCACTGTGTACTTTCATGCCTAATAAAAGGGTGTAAATAGAACAAGGTGTAAATGAGCTAAAATGTGTTCATAAAAGGGGATAAAACTGTTTTATAAATCTCTTTTATAAATCTGTTTACTTATACACTGTAACTAAATATGTACAAAGAGTAAAACATTAATTGCATCTTACATTTTTAAAACAACCTAGATTTTTTTATTTGCTCGCTGTAACTATATGGTTTCTTTTACACTCTGATAACATGCAAGTATTGGAGATACTTAATTGCCCTTAGGTGTGAATATGCATGAATGAGTATGTTTTTGTCATCCATGCAATAGAATCATAACCTCTCCTGGGTGTTTTCTGTCTTCTGCCATTGAGAGCTGGGATAGGTTTCAAAACACCTTGCTACAAAAATTAACATAATTATGTGTGAATAAATCCATAATAATTTTAATTTGTAAAACTCTTGTCACAAACCCAAAGTCACTTAAGGCAATGCATATGTACCCAAGTAAGGTTGTTCTAAAAAAAATTAAAAAGAAAGCAGTGTTACCCTACCTAGTAGGTTAAATGTGAAATAGTTAAAAGAAATAATGGTTACAGTGAGTAAAAATATTATTAAAATATTGTATGATAATATGGCAAAAATGGTTACAATTATATAAATAACTATAACATTACATATTATGTACTTATTTATAATATATAATTATATTATAGGTATTGCCTGAGCAAACATACAAAGGATATTATCCAGCCAATTGAGATTTCTCATCACTGAAACAGTGATGACGTGACATTCTTTTTATTTTTGAAAAGAGTACGTAAATGATTAACTATACTGTTTTAGAAATGTTTAACCAAGGTCAACTTCACCAGCTTTACTCTCTTTACTCTTACTCGCACTGTTTTTTTATACACTTATATCTCTTAATATCCAGATTAGTTTATCTGGGTAGATGACAGCTATTTGTTTGGATGTAACTGTGTGTGTGTGTGTGTGTCTGTGTGTGTGTCTGTGTGTGTGTATACATGAGTGAGTGCTTTGTCCAAACTTTGGACTTTATATGAAGCCTTAAAAGTATAAATAAATAAGTATTTTAAAAATATGTAGATATACATTTAAAAAATTTTTTGTTACCAACATGTTAACACACATCATTCTGGTTACTTTGGTTTCTACTTTTCACCTTATTTTTCAAGTATTTATTCAGAGACAGTAAAACAAATGCAAATAGGGAAAATAATAAAGCAACAAAGCAGGGTTAGAAAATAAGCCCTTTGTTTTGTTCTAATTTAGTAAATGGCTGTCTGCCAGGTCCCCTTTGTTGCTTTAGAAGCACAGGTTAAATAAAGTTACAGTTGGGATGGTATCTCCTAATGGCAGGACCAGGAGAAAAATAGTTTTTGGTTAAAAGAGTTAAGACATTGTAAAAGGGAAATGCGTTTTGAAGGTGTAGGACTGTAACCTGTTGTATACCTGTCTGTATTCTTACTGGGTCTAAAAATTATATGCTATACTTTAATGCCTCTCCCACTTACATTTTATTTGCATTATATATCCATGTATACAATAAATTGTGTGTGCAAGAGGGAACAGATGTATTCACAGAGATCTGTGCTTGCTACAGTTATCAGTTCCCCATAGAATTTCCATTTGCCTAACTGCCTTTGTACTATAGTCATAGACTCCTGGCTGTCAAAAATATTAATTCTTATACTACTTTCTTTTTCTCTACTGACCTACTTATCTTGGCCAGTGCCAAATGACAGTTAACCTTTCCTTGCCATGATGTTAATAATGTGGGTTACAGTTGCTGTATGTCTTATCTAATTCCAGTGTTCCAATCAGCCCAAGGCAAGCAAAACACTCCTTTAGCCTCAACTGGGATGTCCCTGCTTAAATCAGAAGTGCAGTGAGCTGTTAAAGTAAATCCAGGGCACCAGTGAATAGGATAGTGTGACATACAAATAAATTTGACTTTTTTACTCTGCAGTAAAAAGAGTCAAAGAACACTAATTAAAATAACAAAAGGTTAATTGAATTTAAGGTATGGAATGATATGTATTTTTAGCATCTGTCCAAAGACCCTGGTGAAAGCAATACAAATATTAAAGGGTCTATGAAAGTAATTATTTCTGCTCAATTCGGTAAAAGTTTTTTTACTTCTTGATTATCTTCAATCATACAATTCTCTGGATAAACTTGTCACCTGTGTGCGAGCATATCCACAAGGTTTGCATTGTACTGACCTTGGCTCCCAATTTAAACTTACTTGGATAAATTCACATTCACAATATAATGTTGATGCACACTAAAACTGTACAACAAAAACTAGCTGATGTAATTTATTGCCTCACACCAGGGTCAGATGTCAATTTTTTATATAGGGATGCTTTAATTATAAACACATAAGTATGGTATTTACATGCATCTCAAGTAATTTGATGAATGTCTTTGTGACCTTTATTAACAAGTATGAATATGCATCATCAAGATTGATTTTCATCACTCATCACTCAAACCCTTTTCAGAGGTGGTGAAGAATATATTGTCAGCTTGTACTTGCAGTTGATGATCTTAATCAAAATAAAACACATATTAACACTGTTGTTTTATTCAATCGCTGTTAATAAAACCAATGTGAGGTCAAATCTTGCACGACCCCAAGTCTTCACTCATTAAGATCTGTCACAACTGTTGCTTAAACTCAGGATTGATATCCAGTACGGAAATATGACTCTCTGTCATGACTCTCTCAATGTTTTGCTTTGTCTTGAAAAAATTTAGCATGCAACAGGACCCAGGCCCTACTAGTGCCAAATATGTACTGTACCAGGAGCATTGGTTCCAGGCGTTGCTAAAGGTGCAGAATGAAGTATGGCATGTCTAAAAGAATCAACAAGTACTCCTGCTCTCTCCCTGCCAACCAGACCAACCCACACCATATATAAAATGGGACAAAAGGATGACATGAAAGTGCATCGTGTACTGTTTAAAGGGATTTAGAGACCTGAGGCTGGCCAGAGAACTATTAGACTTTATCCACTGTTGTCAGGAGAGGGCTAGTTGGCAGTGCAGCAGATAACTGCATACCAGTTATCTGGCCCCCCAACCTTTTAAATTCCTGGTGGTCCACAGGCTGGGGTCACAGATGGCCATGGACATGATTTTGCCAAGGTGGAGCATGACCTGCATATGGTGGTGGGAAAATGACACAAGGACTTTTGAAAAGACATGTAAAAATCAGGTCAGGTGAAAGGATCCATATTCAGGTTGTTTGTGTGTTTGTCCCTGACTCGTTTTGGCATTGAGTGGTGGAGATAAAGAAAAAAAGAGAGGCCGACAGTCTGGTTGTGCGTGTAAGGGTTAAAAGCTTGTTGATTCAAATGATTGTGGTCAATAAAGCCGGTCTGAGTTCAAATCTCGCCTGTAATCACTAATTAAGATATGTCACAGGGCTAAAATTGTTTATTAAATCTATAATAAAAATATTATAATTAGTTATTGATCATAATCATGATTGAATTTAATTACCTCAATATATTAAATATAAACAGGCCATTTCAAATCCAATTGAAGTCAATGTGGAATAGCCTATATGAAGTTTGTGTTTTGCTCAAGTAGATTCAGATTACACCTGTGAAACTCATAAAACAAAAGGGCAGAAAATTTTGTGGTTTTGAATTTTTATTTTTTTTTAACGCTTATTGTTTTATAACCTCAGTTTTATCTAAACACCTGGCTGTCTGATAGCAGAAATTTGCTTCTGTAACACCATGTGTGTTCACAGCTGTGTACTCTGCCAACACCTTCAATAACAAACACCCTAAGGCAGGTATGCTTTCTAACTGAGTTTCAGAAAAATAAATCATAATTTACTTTTATTGTACATATAATTTTTTTACAAGCGGTATTGTCCTTGTCATTTTTCATGAACAGGCATCTTTAAAAGCAAATAATATAAATAAAAAAAGTGAAGCACAGTATGTCTTCAAGCAGTTTTGTATGAAGTGCTGTGGTTTTCTCTGAAAATGAGTTCAAAGGTTTACTCTTGCCCTCAGCCATTGCCACTGGGGTGAATGGAAGAGACATTTCTTGAAGAAATGTATTTGTTATTTATTTATTTATTTATTTAATTCTGGAATGCTTTTGAAATAATTTGATTTGTGTTTAAAAAATATAAATGTAGTTAAATAAATAAAATAAATGTAATAAAATATTGGGCGGCACGGTGGCTTAGTGGTTAGCACGTTCGCCTCTCAGCGCTAGGGATTCCCGGTTCGAATCCCCATCTGGGTGGAGTTTCCATGTTCTCCCCGTGTCTGCGTGGGTTTCCTCCGGGTTCTCCGGTTTCCTCCCACAGTCCAAAAACATGGAACAAGTTAATTGAATTCTCAAAATTGCCCCTATAGTGTGTGTCTGTGTGGGTGAGTGTGTGCCCAGCGATGGATTGGCGCCCTGTCCTGGGTCTATCTGCCCAGCGCCCGAGACGTTCTCCCCTGGATGGGCATGGGGAACCCCACCGCGACCCTAATAGAGGATAAGCGG
>JAFMOD010000120.1:1310540-1319040 GCA_019802435.1 Corydoras maculifer
AAGTGTATGCCTTAGTGTCTGCCCTGTAATCAACAGTACATTTACAAATTACATTTGTAATTACAAATTAAAAACATAATTGTGCTCTTTGTGAACAAGGAAAAATGAACAAAGCAACAAGGAATAATTTTTAGTATGCATGTGTATATATATATATATATATATATATATATATATATATATATATATATATATATATATATATATATATATATACATCACCATGCATCATTGACATTGCAGTAAACTGAAGTATCAACTGTAACTTTGCGTAATGTAAGGTACTGATCTGCTGTCCTTTCTGCCATGTGACAATAGTTTACGCTCTCTCATTCAGTTCAAGAAGTTAGTAACTGGGTTAAGGAAGACAGTAATACTTCCAGTAAGACCTCGAAAATTTAGCTCATTCTGGACTGCTCATCATATCAAATGGAGATAACAAAAATATTAAATTATGCTTTAAAATCATAAATTTAAAATATTAACTTGCAGAGTCATTTGTGTAATTAAAAATTGTATCATTAAATTAGTTCATATAATTATTTCTTTATTTTAGATAACATCATGATTACCAAAAAATTATTTATTTTAGTTATTCTACTGTAACAATTTTTTTAACAAAATAGGAAGTTTTTTTGTGAGTTTTTCTGATGTTGATTTGCTTTAACTCTGTCTGTTTTCCACATGTACAACTTCGATATTTATAATGTAAAGAAAAGAGAACAAATAAGAGTAAACTATTCATTTACAATTCCATCGTTATAATTCATTAACTTAATCTTTTTCTTTGTTAATTAATAATTTAGAACAGCCAGCCAATACTGGAAAACGCAGCATGTCTAGCACATAGGCTGCATTTTTATGAATACAAATTTAATAACATCTAACTGACGGCTCATCTGCAAATAAGTCTGCTGGGAAGAGAAAGTCTTTGGGAATAGTAGTCGCAGATTAAGCAACAGCATGTAAATATGCTAATGATAAAAGGATAATTTATTTGGTGATTAGAAGGCCTTGTGGTATCATCTGCTTCTGTAATCACATGGAGCAATTATAAATTGGTAATCAGAGATCATGATGGGGAACAGTGTGATGGGACAAAGCAGAGGTAAAGGCAGCAATAAATTTGTAACTAAATATTGCATGGCACCATACATCAGAAAGATTAATGCTGGTGAGATAGGTCAAGGTAGACCTTTGTGTAGGTGTGCAAATGCATACCTATGTTAAAAAGCAGAGGGGAGGTTAATACAACTGCATGACCTAATATACACAAAAAAATGTAACTACCCCCGCTTCAAAAAATGTCTAAATGGATGTTTTATGAAAACATGTGTTGGTTGGCTGTGTAGAAGGTAAGGGACAGATTGGAACATACTGACATTCACTAAGTGATTTTTTTTTTTTTAAAAAAGCAGCTTGTAGATTATTCAATGGAAAAAATATATCATCCATCATTATTATCCAGAAACCTTATAGTCCCATATACTGTCAAAGCTAATAGTGTGAATTATCCTCTATTGTATCTATCTTTGAAAATGTACACCAGGAGAGTAACCTTCTGCTAACCCTCCTAGGCTGATATATATATATATATATTTTTTTTTTTTTTTGTAAAACGAGCCAAGATTTCTTAGCCAAGTACTTTATGGCATTGCTTCTCTTAGCACTGATTTAAATGAGACTATAGAGTAAACGAAATGCCATAAAATGTAAGTAACTTGCTGGCAGTAATTAGCTTGTAGTTGTAGTTAATAATACATTGTGACACATAAGTGTATATATTTCAATAATGGAAATTAATAGCTATAATAATGACACGGTAAAATAAGCCCAACATTTTTCACAGGAAAAAATGATTCTGTTGTATCACTTCATTTAAACTTACATTAGTAAAAACATTTTGAAATACATTTTTTCTGTTTTGTAAATAAATACCAGTGCTGTGTTAACTTCCAATAAATTTATTGCTGGTATCGATGGTAATTTGAAAATATTAATCCAGTAACACATGAATAACACAAACATTTGATTATATATATATGTTTTTCTTAGTCATTGTCCAAGTCACTAAGGGTGCAGGGGTACTATTCTAAAATTGTCTATCCTGATGCTCACAAGGCATAAGGTGTTTTGGGCGCTGGGCAGATACACCCAGGACAGGGCGCCAATCTATCGCTGGACACACACTCACTCACACAGACACGCACGCATACACACTCTATATGGGGAAATTTGGAGAACTCAGTTGACTTGATCCATGTTTTTGGACTGTGGGAGGAAACCAGAGAACCTGGCGGAAACCCACGCAGACATGGGGAGAACATGGAAACTCCACCCAGATGGGGATTTGAACCGGGAATCCCTAGTGCTGAGAGGCGAACGTGTTAACCACTAAGCCACCGTGCCGCACACCTTTTTATGACCAAAATAATAGCTTGATAAAGCAGAATAGTTTTACCAAAAATAGCTTTGTACCAAGCTTGATTGTTTGGGCAATGACCAATTTTTGGGCACCAATCCTCACTTTACAGTTTACTTCACTCAGAATAACTTGTCTTTTTAAACATAGACACACACAGTAATAGGCCGGCAGTGCTTTAAAGCACAATCACACATGCTTCTGCCTCATGCTTCTGGCTCTGTAGCTCTCTCTCTCAGATCTTTTTCTCCACTTTAACTCCTGCATGGAAACACAGACTCAATTAACAAAACACACAGCAGGTGAGTCAATTACCTCCCTCGTTTCCTGCTCTCTGCCTTCTATTCACAAACTGTGGTCTGATTGACACCACCACTGTCAAAATGTGATGCATAACATTCATTTAATTTAACTGTAATGCACTGGAGATCAGGGAATTGCAAAAATAAGTGATGGGTTTTTGGATAACATTCATCTTTGTGATTTACAAATAATTTTAAGGGCAAAATAACTTTAAGAACTTACATTTTGGATTTCTCAAAAAGCACAAACAAGTTTTAAACATTCTCTACCAGCTATGAAACCTTTGCATGTGCACATGAAAAGCACATAAAAAATAAGATATTTATTATTATTATTATTATTATTATTATTATTATTATTATTATCATCATTATTGTTATTATATAACTATTGTCTCTGAGTAGTGTTTTGAAGAGTGTAAAGAGTGACTGGACACAACTTTACAAGCACTCCTGTGTCCAATTTAATACCATTACAAGACGATGCAAGCATTAATAGAGCACTGAGAATCTTTCACCAAAAAATAGCTTCTGCTCTTTTGTGATCCTGTAGGGTCCTGAGCATTAGGAGAAAAAAAATTATTTACTTTATTTCAGTGATCTTTAGTGAACCGCAAAGATCCACAGATCATGCTAAAAAAAAAAAAATCTTAATCAAAACTGTTTATACAATTTTGGAAGGAGGCAGTTGTCAAGAATACATGACTAGGTTAGTTAATGATGAATTTGTGTTCCCAGTATGTTTTGTCCATATGGTGGAATTTGTAACAATATCAAGTAATAATGTAACTGTGTGGTTTGGAAACTCCCCCTTCCTGTGTCTTCTTCACTTACCATATAGATAGACTTTGTAGTTTTACAATTACAGACTGTAGTGCATCTGTTATATTTTGTATTTGTTAGTCCCCTTTTGGTTCTATGTTCTCTATTGTCAGGACCATCACAGAACAGGTATGATTTGGGTGGTGGATTGTTTATCAGTTCTGCAGTGACACTGATGGGATGAGGGGGTTTAATGCAGCAGTGCTGCTGTAGTTTCATTTAAACACATCAGTGACACTACTGTGATTAGGAATAATGCACCAAGAAAAGAATATCTGTTCTGTAGTGGTACTGTTGGGGTCCTGACCATTAGAGAACAGAGTATAGGGGACTAACACAGTATGTATTGTATTCCACAAACAGATGGACTACAGTCTGGAATTGTAGAATTAAAAAGTCCATCTTTATGTGGAACTGATAACATGGACAAGTGGAGCAAAAAGAAGGTGTGTGTGTGTGTGTGTGTGTGTGTGTGTGTGTGTGTGTGTGTTTAATCTTTGCAGTTTGGAATATACAGTATATGATGAAAAAAAATGAAGTTAAATCTTCAACTGCCACAATATTGCCAGTTGCCATAGAAATGATAAGTGGCTGGTTCAAAGGGTTATTCTCTTATGTTTTGGTTTTGTCATTTATTGTGTGAAAAAAAAAAAATCTACATTTCAACACTAACTGGACACGAACTTCCAGTACTGTGCATTATGTTACTAAGCCTCGACAAGATCAACCAATGCAACCTAATACCCTGAGAACAACAATTTTTTTTTTTTAATAATTGATAAATTATTATTATTCCATCCATCCATCCATTATCTCCCGCTTTATCCTCTATTAGGGTCGCGGTGGGGTTCCCCATGCCCATCCAGGGGAGAACGTCTTGGGCGCTGGGCAGATAGACCCAGGACAGGGCGCCAATCCATCACTGGGCACACACTCACTCACACAGACACACTCTATATGGGGCAATTTTGAGAATTCAATTGACTTGATCAATGTTTTTGGACTGTGGGAGGAAACCGGAGAACCCGGAGGAAACCCACGCAGACACGGGGAGAACATGGAAACTCCACCCAGATGGGGATTCGAACCGGGAATCCCTAGCGCTGAGAGGCGAACATGCTAACCACTAAGCCACCGTGCCTTATTATTATTATTATTATTATTCATTCATTCATTATCTCCCGCTTATCCTCTATTAGGGTCGCGGTGGGGTTCCCCATGCCCATCCAGGGGAGAACGTCTCGGGCGCTGGGCAGATAGACCCAGGACAGGGCGCCAATCCATCGCTGGGCACACATTCACTCACACAAACACACTCTTATATGGGGCAATTTGGGGAATTCAATTGACTTGATCCATGTTTTTGGACTGTGGAAGGAAACCAGAGAACCCGGAGGAAACCCACGCAGACACGGGGAGAACATGGAAACTCCACCCAGATGGGGATTCGAACCAGGAATCCCTAGCGCTGAGAGGCGAACGTGCTAACCACTAAGCCACCGTGCCGCCTATTATTATTATTATTATTATTATTATTATTATTATTATTATTATTTTGTATTTGATGCAATATAAGATGCATCAAAGTACTACTTTTTCACTTTTTTATACTTCACTTTTTTTTCATACTGCAATAGATCAAACTGCTACCTTGCATCTCCTTTTAGATTAAAAAAATTATATAAGGTACATTCTAAATAAATGAACATCCTTACTAACAACAATTTCACTTAAAAAGCTGGTTAAATTAGAAATCAGTTCATTAGCGAGCACTTAGGTTACAAAAACTGTAAATGGATCTTTCTATAGATCTGCTACTGAATCAGTGTAAAACTAAAAGTATTTAAAGAACAGCCTATATAATGTTGGTGAAATGTGGCTGCGGTAGCTCAGTGGTTAAGGTGTTGGGCTATAAATCTAAAGGTTGTGGGTTCAAATGCCAGGTCAAATGGTGTTACCAATAGGGGTTTCTAAGCACAGTCCTTAACCTTATCCCTCATTGCTCCATGGGTACTCCATTAACCCTGTGTTACTCCAACCACTACATTAGAATACTTGTAAATCACTTTGGATTAAATCTTCTGCTAATGGATGATAGATTGTAATGGATACTTAACACCTTACAATATCACATCTGATCTGTCTGATTCATAGATCTTTAAAAGTAGTATGATGTATAAAATCATGTTGGGCTTAACAATTTTACATTCCATTATCTAGCTGCTAAAATTTGTCTATTTACCATGCTGTACAAGTGATGAGGACTTCAGTTTAGAAATTAATGCAATACCCCCTCTTCTCTCGCTTAAACTCATAGGTATTTCATCAAGCCAGTAGAGAAAGGTGAAAGCTATTTTGTTATTGAGTCTGTCAGTGGAGTAATTAGAACCACACAACTACTGGACCGAGAAGACATAGCCTGGCACAACATAACTGTCATGGCAACAGAGGAAGGTAAGTACCAAATTTTATTTAGATTTGACTTGCTGCTAATACAAAAGTGTTGTAGGTGTAGCTGAAATCTAATGCTTTTTAATTTATCTCTTAATGTTTTCATGTTGAATGTTGTTCTGTTGACCACATCTCTGGCAGGGACAGATGTAATTTATTATAGTGATGTGTTAACAACAGTTGCTAAGCACAGCTGAAACCATTTTGTTTCAAATATGGGCATAATACCTAAATTTACTTAGGGTAGAAAGGAATGGTTACACATTTTTCTGCAGTCTGTATGGCTGTAAGTTCTTTATTCATTCATTTATTTTTCATTGGAATCAGAGTTAGCCACCATAGGACTGAAGTGTTACACAACCACATTTGATTTATGTCCTTTGCCTTGTGACATACAGTAATATGCCTTTACTGAACCCAACACAGGCTTTAAGGCATCAAAGGTTTGCTGAAACTCATGCTTCATGCTGTGAATTGGATTGAATACCACATTTTTTCAATCTTCCTCTTCTCTCTTCTGATGTCAAGTGTAAGAAGTAGTACGGACAGTAAACAGACTAAGATATATTTTAAAATCTTCAGCAAATATCTCTGTATACATGCGTGCATACATACAAATGTGTGAGCGGCATATTTGTTAACACAAGTTAGTGCCACAGAATCAACATTATTCTCAGGTCAATTCCCAAAAAGACGACACAAATCAAGGTCTGCTCTTGTAGCTGATGAGTCGATCTATGCTGCTCTTCAGCTGTAGATCTAATCTAAGCAATTACCGTTTCCCCCAGCCTTCACCCAGTACTAATGATTCACTAATAGCAAAGTCTACACTCTGGTAATGATATTCCACCGCTGTCAGGCACTGAAAAAAAGCTTTAGAGGAAAATTGCAGTGGCTGGAATTGGAAATGTGAGGTGAAGATGTTCATTATGTCTGCAGGCAGACACTGTCCACAATGGTTGGAGGATAAAGTGATTGGACAAAATGTAGTTGTATCTTCAATTGGCACAATGTTATTAGTTGCCATGGGAATGATAAGTGGCTGGTTCAAAGAGTTATTTTGGGGTATGATTGTGTCTTTGAATGTGGGGGGAAAGGGGGAGAGGAAGTCAAAATACGACCAATAACTGAACACTAACTTACATTACAGAGTAAACCAACAGTGAAAATAGACCTTAATTTTTTTCAGCTGACAAGGCACAAAATGCACACGGAATAATATAAATTGGTCAGGAAGTGATGGTCAAGAACAAACAGAGCTGGAAAAATATTATTTGCAAATAAATACAAGAATAGCTTAAGTAATTTTTCATTCATTTATTATCTCCCGCTTTATCCTCTATTAGGGTCGCGGTGGGGTTCCCCATGCCCATCCAGGGGAGAACGTTTCGGGCGCTGGGCAGATACACCCAGGACAGGTCGCCAATCCATCACTGGGCAGAAACACTCACTCACTCACACAGACACACTCTATATGGGGTAATTTGGAGAATTCAATACACTTGATCCATGTTTTTGGACTGTGGGAGGAAACCGGAGAACCCGGCGGAAACCCACGCGGACACGGGGAGAACGTGGAAACTCCACGCAGATTTAGATTCGAACCGGGAATCCCTAGCACTGAGAGGTGAATGTGCTAACCACTAAGCCACCATGCCGCCCATAAGTAATTAAATTAATAAAAAAAATAAAGTGAACAAATTTATTGTTACTTTAAATTGTCACTGAAATGCTACTATTAGAGAAAGTGCTTATGCGTTGTTTGTTGATATTCTGTGGGTGAGTTACTGTCAGAGAGTTTTTATTGTCATTCCAGATACAAGTACACATTGAAACGAGGCAGCATTCCTCAGGGACTACGGTGCAACATAGAACAAAAAATGCAAGCCAATATAAAACACAGTGCAGATAAGAAAAAAAAATACAAAAAGGCCTATAATACATACAAAAAGATATTTCAGATCTAAAAAAAATATTAGGAAAAAGAAGAGGACAGATAAGTGTTTGTCAGTAAATGATACATTAGGTAGAATTATATTCTGATATACAGCATATAGTTTTTTTATAGCAATGCAAATTTAAACAGATTAAGGTGAAAAATTTGCATTAAGAGGACTGATTCTGAAAAGCAAAAACTTGGGCAATAATAATTCTACAAAGATGCATGTAATACAGTTACAATGATAAATATAAGTATATAGACAAATACATGTGTATATATATATTCATTCATTCATTCATTATCTTCCGCTTATTCTCTATTAGGTGGGGTTCCCCATGCCCATCCAGGGGAGAACGTCTCGGGCGCTGGGCAGATAGACCCAGGACAGGGCGCCAATCCACCGCTGGGCACACACTCACTCACACAGACACACTCTAAACGGGGCAATTTTTGAGAATTCAATTAACTTGATCCATGTTTTTGGACTGTGGGAGGAAACCGGAGAACCCGGAGGAAACCCACGCAGACACGGGGAGAACATGGAAACTCCACCCAGATGGG
>JAFMOD010000120.1:1325612-1423527 GCA_019802435.1 Corydoras maculifer
AGCTTCTGACCTTTTTTTTTTTTTTTTTTGGAACCACCGTTTGGCTTTGTGGAGGCTGTTCCACTCTCCCAGTGTTTTCTGAATGGCATCTCAGGAGGCTGTGCATTGTGACAGCTGGCTGCCAATCAAGTGGATTGATGGCTTCCAAACTTTTTTTTGTCTGATGAGCATTAACAACCATAATACCAATATCACCGCGACCCTAATAGAGGATAAGCGGAAGATAATGAATGAATGAATGAATACCAATATCCTCTGAAATCTGTATTATTTGTTCCCTGTTGCACTTCCACAAACCTATAGTAAAGATCAGACACCGATAGACACACACACACACACACACACACACACACACACACACACACATACACACACACACAGACAGACACATTATTGTCAACGCAATAATGAAAAAATATCCAACTTAAATTCACCCTCATTTTTGCTAATTGTAAAAGTTTATGTAATGTCATATCTGTGGTGAAAGGTTTTTTTCCCAGTCACCTCTGAAAATCACTGCAAATTAGTGCTCTAGTGAGAGTAAGAGTTCAGTATGTACCAGTCTGGGGCATTAACACACATTGCACTTTCTTGAGGGACATGGCTGTATTTCAGCCCTCTTAAACGAAGTAACAAGAATGATATGGAGTTTTATAGCTTTTTTTTTTTTTTTTTTTTTTTTTTTTTTTAGGGTTTTTCGTTTTTTTTTCATTAGTGCTTTAAGCATTTTTATTTTCCCTTAATTGTGATTGCCGTCACATGCTTAAGGGCCTGGGGCGACATGTATTGTCTTACTATAGATGTGGGTGTATGCTGGCAGCATAGCGCCATAAGCCATGTTGTTTATCACTGAATAGAGTAGGGGTGGCATGTAGGGAGTTGCAAAATTTGCCCATCATTACATAGAAACTTGGACCTCTTGGTAGTAAATTTCTCACTCTTTAGTACCCTTTTGGTACTATGAGTGTCATGCCATCTGAGGTATGATATAGTATGTACTGGTCATCTGCCATCCAAGGTTTTGTTTAGATTTTTTTGCTTAGATTATATTTATTTTAATACATTTATACGTACAACTATTTATACATACAACTATTATCTGTTGCTTGTGTTTTGTTTTTTTTTTGTTTTTTTTTTGCCTAATGCGGTTTTGCCTCAAAATTACCACCAGGCCATGCACAATACGTTTCAAATACATTTTCTGTTTACATATTTTTGTCCTATTTGTTTGATTTGGTTTTCTTACCTTTAGGTCTCATTTGAAAGTCTAATAAAGTTTTCATCAAATCAGATGTATAATCAGATTATGGATCAGCAGAATTAAAGAACATTGTGAGGGGGTTCACTTATCTTTAAAGCACTACTTTTGCACACAATAGTAAGAATTATACAAACATTTATATTTACTTTATGATCTGCACGTGGCTTGCACGCTTAAGTATTTTTTGGGGTATTTTATATGTTTTTGTTTGTTTTGTTATAACAGATAACCCAGATCTTCTGAGTCATGTTCCTGTCACAATTCAGGTGCTAGATGTAAACGACAACCCACCAGAGATCAACATAGAGGAGGAAATTATTCTTTGCGAAAGCACAAAAGCAGGGCAGGTAAGACTCAAATAGGATATTTTCATTTATCGCA
The DNA here is from genome assembly GCA_019802435.1 of Corydoras maculifer. Lineage (NCBI taxonomy): Eukaryota > Metazoa > Chordata > Actinopteri > Siluriformes > Callichthyidae > Corydoras > Corydoras maculifer. Next base: position 1,327,255 of record JAFMOD010000120.1, read on the forward strand.
TATTCTGCATAAGAGTATAAACTATAATAAACCACTGAACATTGCTAGCAACTGAGCCAAATATGGAAATAAAGGAAGAAGGAAAGATGGTAGGACATGCTAATCATCTTTCATACCAAGTGAGGATCAGTGCAGCCAAGCGTTACTGCTTCAGCTTTAAGCTTATGGTCGTTTTTCTTTCTGTACAGACCTTTCATTTAAATAACCAGCAGTGCAGATATAAAAGAACAGCACTCATTGAATAAAAGAAAAGAATAGATAGGCGATAGAGAGGAATGCAATGGGAGAAAGAAGCTAGAGAAGGGGAGAGCAAGAAACCTGAAAACATGAACATATTTTGTAAGACAAAGCAAATGATGGATTTGTTAATTAAACTAGGGAGAACACAGAATGAAATGAAATATATGTTTAATTTTTAGAATGCAACAAAGCAAGAAAATCTATTAAATCACATGTAAAAAGTTAAAAGAGCAAAATGGACCGAAACACCTTATTACTCATTTTTCTCAAATTACTCATTTTTAACTTATAGTCGCATTGATTTCATTCACAGCTATGATTGTAAATGTTGTTCTCCTCTAATATGCCTTCAATTTTGTAATATTACAGATATTATTTACATAAATAACAAATTTTCAATGTTTGCCATAAAATACTGACTAGTAGCACACAAATATAACAATAAAGAGTATGATGTACTATAACACCACGTCTGCTATTTACAACAGTTATACATATGGGTCAAGCTAATGAGAAATGCCTTCAGCAACTGAATGTATTCTTCCAATAATGTTCCAGAATTTCTGATTCTGATTGGCTGAATTATGTTTTAAGCCAAATGATTACAAATAAAATGCATGATTTACTTACTACAACTTACTAGTTAGTCAAATATGTGTATCTCTTCGTTTGGAAAAAGTCACCAAAATTGAATGGAAACAGGTTTCTTTGTCGATTCATTTACTACATTAAAAAATGGCAGAAGCAAATATACGGTATACAACTACTCTATGGTTAATTACCTTTGGGACTAAATAGGAATATTGGTGACCCTATGTCAGCCTGTAGTTCAAATGTCAACTCTGCTAACTGTTAACAACCACAACGTCTTGGCAGATAAAGATTTTATTGTAAATATTGTTTTAAATAAATGCATTTGTGTAATGAGCATTGGTTTGTTTATTATATTGCTGTTGTAGTAATTTTCTACAAGCAATGAGCAACTACATTACTGAATAATTGTATACTTTATTTCTAAATGTGCATACATTTAAACATATTTAACAGTTAAAGCAGCTTTCATTTATTTATGTAACAGAAATAAAAAGCTGTATTTGTGATTTCATTTAGCCATCTGTGTATCCATTCAAAGTTTCCATAAAGTGGAATAAACGGAAGGCACTGTTGGTTGGGCTTAATTTGTATTTTATTCAGCTAATTCGATTTAACCAATATATACATACTTCATAATGAGTGACAAAGAAAAATATAGTTAGTGCTGAATATTCCAATATAATATAGAATTTAAAAAATAGGAATAATTCTATAAAATAATGCATTTAATAAACTATGAAACACATCTTCCTTGTTGATTTACCTTGTAGAATAGATTAGAGATTGTAGCTCTTCCATTTCTGCATGATTTGTCAGTCATCATTTACTCCTTCATCAGTGCTAAAACATTGTAAAACACTGCTTACAAAATGCAGGTGGCTGGTCATTTTGGTTTTATTAATTATCTTTAGTCTGTTGGTGTCACTAGGGTGTAATATCAAGCAGCACTGCTGCATCTCATCAGCTAATGCAACACACAGTTTAAGATGTATTTAATAAACAGAAACTTTACATTTTTTATCTATAGACTTTATTTTCATCTTTGTAGATAAAGAATTAATAAACAAAAATAAATACAATTAAAAAATAAAATTAAATAAAATTGTGGCTTAACTGTAAATATGGTATGACCCAGTCATAATACATTTTAATCAGTGAGAAGGTATGTAATAGATCATATGTATTCATTTTTGATGAGAAAGCATTCATGCAACTTGTACACAGTGCATCATCTATCAGATTAATAGCTTGTTTTACAGATGACCCTTGAATCTCTTTAAATGTACCTGGAAGACATTTTTGAACCTAGCTGTTTGCTTGATCTACTCACTATGCTTTCCTTCTTTGCTGACAGTTTACTAACGCTTGTGATTCATTTCTAAAGCAAGGAATAAAGGTGTCCAACAGTGAGACAAATCCTGTTAGATTATTTGTATGTTTTATAACAATGCAAAAAGGCTTGGAATCGGTTCTGAATTTGTTACAATAGTTAACAAATGCTATAAACTATTCTACTTCCATGACTCTGGTTATTATATATATACACACACACACACACACAGAGAGAGAGAGAAAAGATAGATAGACAGACAGACAGACAGATAGAGAAAGAGAGAATAATATAATGAAAATTTTCTGTCCTCTACAATAAGAATGACATCCACTTATTTTTTTATCATTTTGGTACACACATAAGAGCAAAATTCTGATGTTTGTCTGGCTCTAAAATTCTTTTCAATTATTCAAGTTTCTGTAAGATCCAAGCTACAGAAATTGGCACTCTAAAACCATTAATTATAAGAGAATCAATACAGTATGACTGAATTGTTTGGTGTGGGTCTGTGTGTGTGCATGTGTATGTGAGTGTGTTCTCCCAATTAAAATATTTTAAATCTGTCATCATATCTGCCACGGTCAAAGTACAGATTTGAGAACCCTTCTGTGTGCAACAGACGTGATACTTACTAGACTGGCAGGGGAGGAATGGCCAGATATTGAACCCAAAAACATATGGTTCCATTTAGAGACCTCTGACTGACTTAAAGTCAACTTTCATTAGACCTTAGAAAACAAGCCTAAAGCCTCTTAGCTTTAATTTCTAAAACATCTCAGGCTTAGTAGCCAAATGGATCGATACAGCTCTAGCAGCAGCTGTGGGGGTGGCCACAGACATTTTTGAGAATATCACAGCAGAAATGAAGAAACAGGGACATGCTAGTGGATCGCACACCGATCAGATAGACTGGAACAACTGTTTGGACTAATAAGCATGATCCGATTAGCATAACAGGGCTTCTATATGTTATTTTCATTTGACAAATGTTAAGAAATAGGATGTGTTTGGAATTTTAGGTTGATGTTTTTGCTCATGTTTATTCAGATGATCTTTCTTTGCTCTGCAAACCTTTAAATCTTACAAATATATATTTTTTTATTCCTTTTTTTTTAATTGGGTTAGAAAATTGACCCAACTGCTTACCACTCTTTTTATGTTTTTACATTCCAATAATGACAGGTAATCCAAACTATTACTGCTGTGGATAAAGATGACTTTGCAAATGGACAAAGATTTTACTATGCATTGACTGGTGGTATTCCAATTAATCCCAACTTCACCATAAAGGACAATGAAGGTATGTGATCCAACTTAAAAAAAAAAAACTAATTGAAATTAAAAATAGCAGTATTTTACATAATTTTTACAGGAAACAGGAACAGGAATGACTTACTATACAGCCATTAAAACATGCAAAATATCAATTTAGCAAAACAAATGTATTCAGCTGTTAAATTTTATTAATGCTTAATGTCATGTGTTTTCAGCTTAGGGTGACTAACAAATAAATATGCACTGTTATCTTTGAACTGTATTAAATATACTGGAAATGCAAATTAATGATTCAATAATATTTCACATCATTATTTTACAATGCCACATTCATTTTGTAGTATAAGGCACAGTACTGTAATTATTCTTACTACACAACAACTCTGCACAATTTGATTTCAATGAGTAATAATTACTGCTAGGTAGCGGTTTATGTTTAAGTCTTTCCGAACAAGGATTTGATGAATGTCACTGTCTTTCTCATTATCTGGGAATATCTACAATGGGTAGCAGTGGTTTAAAGCTGAAGACATTGTTGGTTATTCAGGTCACTTTGTTCTAAGGAAAATCCTTTCATTCTTTTACCCTCGTACTTAATAAAACAGTCGCACTTGGTGAAAAAGGCCAAGGAGACCACACTTGCTTTAGGTTTTGTCATGGGCTCAAGCTTTCATACTCGGTGAAGTATTTTATGTTTAAGAAGCCTTCGAAGAGTTGAAGAGTTGTGGTAAATCCCTCTTTCATACATACTTTCCTAACCATGAGTCTACTGATGCAGTAATTTGGTTGCTGTAAATGCAAGACAGAATCGAAATTAGATCATAGATTAATATGTCAATTTATTGGGTTGAGACATTGCCAGGTAATTGCCAGGAGACCATGTGTGAATTAAGACAATACATTACAAAAAAAATCAGTAAGCTTAAATATTGAAATGCACAACATTTAAAACATTAACCCACTTAGATGGTAGATGGAACTTTGTTAAACACATTTTTGGTTAAGGTTTGTGACAAACTGATCTTTCGCAGCTTTACCTAAATATATTATTTTGCCAAAAGGCTTAAAAATCAATCCAAGTAAAATTAATGGTAGTGTGTATGCATGGATGTGTATACATGAATGCATAAATACATACAGTACATGCATACACAAACTTTTTTCTTTTCTTAAACTTTGTTTTAATAAAGTTAAATCTAATTCACTTTTATTCCCTTTTTAGGCATTCACATGATATAGTCTTTAAAATTGTAACTTGTACATAAGTTGTAAGTCGGTATTACAAAAGGATGATGTGCAAAAGTCTGAACAACTGAACAGTCAAGCTAGTGGAAAAGTGGAGCAAGACTTGCATGAACCCTCTGATGAATTTCATATGAAGTCAAAAGATGCTGGTGATGCAATGCTAATGGAATACTAAGACTACCCTGGGTTCAAGTTAAAAAGATCGCAAGAAATACTTTTTTAATGTAATGTAGATGTTATAAGGTGAGACCGGCAGTAATGGGCAGAGCAGAGGTAAGCCTTGGCTTTGAAAAAATTGCATGTGAAGATAAACCAAAAACACTGATGTGAATCAATATACAGATAGCGGATGAAATGGTTGGAATGCTGAGAGTCTTATAAGTTTGGCTGTCTTCCTGTTGAGCTCCCAGCATGGAGGTTACTTCTGTTACCCACATGCACTCTCTCTGATTTTTTGCCTTCACTCTCTCTCTCGCTCTCTCTCTCTCTCTCTCTCTCTCTCTCTCTCTCTCTCTCTCTAATCCCACTCCTTTGCAATGCTTTGTGTTTACCAGTATAAGCAGAGAGCTTATCAGTTCTTCCTGTTGGTGGTGCATTTCATGATGTGCCAAAGCTTGTAGGGAACTTAGTGTGTGTGAGAGTGCCTTTTTTCTTTTTTATAGTTGACTTAAGACAACTGCAGATGAATATATACATATATGTCCTTAGACTATTTTTATTTTACTTTTTTTCTATCCAACATGTTTATCTAAAGTTGGCAATCACTTTTACAGCTTACCTTCATTAATAAGATATGCCATTATTGGTCCCACCATGGGGAAGTTCAACAGTAAAGGGACAGTAAATGAGGAAGTTAAAAAAGATAAATTTCTTGTAAAGCAATTTAATTTAATCTAAACATGAAAGACACTTTATTACCTTATACAAGATGGTAGATTTTAAACATTTGCCAGAACCCGTTGCTAATTTCTCCTGCATGCAACATTTTTCAATTTTAGAATTGGATACAATTAATTAAAAGAGTGACCAGAGTTTAATCTTTGGCTTATCTTACTCTCTATCTTTGACATGTTCTCCTCCTGTCTGTATTAAAACTTCTGTATGTCTTACTCTAACCTCTCAAAAGCAGTCCAGTTGCTGAAATAAATACACCATCATAAATAGTTCAGTATGTGATTCTCTTTTATGGATTTCTGGTGTGTTTTACTATACACACAACAAGACTGACAATATCTTTGAGGTGAATGAAGCTGTTATATAAGTATGATAAATAATGAGTAAAACTCACTCACAGTTGACAACTGCATTCATATCTAAATTTGACCAGATGATTTCTTTTAATTTAAAAAGTCATTGCCATTGATATGAAGCCTTCCATTATGGCTGTTATATAACATCAACTGACATGAACTCCTTTGGGAAAGTTTTTCATTTAATGATTTATGATTTGTCGAATCCCCATCTGGGTGGAGTTTCCATGTTCTCCCCGTGTCTGCGTGGGTTTCCTCCGGGTTCTCCGGTTTCCTCCCACAGTCCAAAAACATGGATCAAGTTAATTAAATTCTCAAAATTGCCCCGTTTAGAATGTGTCTGTGTGAGTGAGTGTGTGCCCAGCGATGGATTGGCGCCCTGTCCTGGGTCTATCTGCCCAGCACCCGAGACGTTCTTCCCTGGATGGGCATGGGGACCCCCACCGCGACCCTAATAGAGGATAAGCGGGAGATAATGAATGAATGAATGAATGGATTTGTGATTTGTGAGTTATTTGCCATTTAATTAAAGGAGCATTTGTGCTGTCAATGTTGGATGAGATATCCCTACACACAATAAAAGGCATTTAGTAGGATTAAGGGCAGTGATATAGACTGCACACTCATTAACTAACATCTTTCTAGACCTTCCTTTATGCATAAGGCACAATTGTCCGCAGCAAAGCTGAAAACATTTATTTGTCCAACATCCCTTTTTATCTATAACTACAACATCATATCTATATGTAACTAATAAGCAGAAAAATCAGTAGAAGTAAGCACATACTTCTAGCTGTAAAGTTTCACTGTCTACATGTTTTAAGATTTAAGAGTATGTACTCCTTGAGAGAAATGTTATTCAACCTAGGACTGATCAGACAAAAGCATTCTCGGTAAGAATTAAGTTGTAATCAGAATGTCTGTCCATGCATAACATTACAGGATAAAAGGACCTCAAGCATAAACATGAGCCCTTACTGATACTGTCTTTGATTGTGTGAACCACTTAATCTGGACTTGTAGTGGAATCAAGTATAATTAGCAAGGGAGAAGACTAGAAATGGCACTGGCCAAAGGCATCAATCAATGCTCAAGGAGACGCTCATCCCAGATCTGTAATCACAGTTTTCCTTAGCATGTGGGTCAGAATGCTAAACAAATTTACACCCACACAGCTCTTCCCCCGCACACAAGCTTTCAGCAGTCTACTGGAGACTGCGGCACCCAAGCTGACATTATAATGCAATTTAACTTCAATCCTTCTATCACTTCACAACTCATTATCATTTTCCATGTTGAAACTCCTGTGGTCATTCACTGTCTATCTATAATTATTATTCTTTTTCTCAGCTCCCATCTCTGTCTAGATAAAGACTCTGTCTGTCCTCTGGCTGTAATATATGTGTTCTCTTTGCTAACACACGAGCTGCCCCATTCAACCACGTTAATATGCAGTTAGTGTCTGCCCCAGTATTCATCTCGCTCAGTAGAAAGGCGCCGCTTTCATACCGAAAAAGCTTAAATTAGCTCTAAAAACAATTATTAAATTAATAATAAAAATGTTAATGATTGCCATCGGCAGGGTGTCTTAACGTTAAGTCTTTAAACGTTTTAAGGGCCATTATATAGCTTGTGCACACATAAGATTATTTTTTTTAATTATTATTTTTGCCGTCAGAGGGTTCAATTATGTTTCAATTATTTCCTACAAATGTGACTTAAGTTTTTCCTTTCATTTTTCTCCATCTTTTTTACAATGTTCTGCTTCTCTATCTCTAACACGCAAACTCCCAAAGTGGATATGTATTTACTTTGCAGCAAGGCAAACAGCAGGCTTTCCTGAATGGCCCACAGAGCTCCCAACAGGACTTCTGTAATTGATAGAGGTTATATTAGTTTAAAGGCTAAGGGTGGCACTCAGGGGAAACATCACTGCCTATAGCTGGTGGAATAGTTCAAAAGAACACAATACTTCAAAGTAAAAAGACATTTTTAGGAAAGGACATAGCTGGTGAGTTTGTATGATATAGAACATGCAACTTTATGAACAGAACTTGTGATTTAAACTCGTTTTAGAAACTTTTGAATATACCTTTATTGTATAATGTTGGATTGAACAGGTTACTATTATAGGATGTTCGAATTAGCATTTGGCAGTTATGATTTTTGTAAGAATTGCACATTATTGTTTACATATTGTTCTGCTAAAATTTAAGCTGTTGGCAAGGCATCTGCCTGTAGCATTGATTAAATTAAATAGCCATCAAGCATATCTTGTTTAGTAAAGATTATTAGTCAATTTCTCATTCCATGGCACCTTATTTTGCAATTTTGGACAAAAAAATCTTGGAATAAGAAACCAGCTCCAAACACATGAAATGCATCCACTAATATGCATAGTAATCTTAAAAAGCAAGACAATTTCCCCATGGTGTATATTTTTTGACTTGCATAAAGTGTTATTTCACTAGATATATTTGTGTAATTTGGCATTAAAAATGCCCCAAAAAAAAAAAAAGGAAGATGATTAATTAGTATTATCATTAGTCATTATCATATGACATCATCATTGATTGTTAATTGAGTCATATGCTTTGTCTTTCTTGTAAATGCAGTTGCTTTTTATTGTTAAAATAGCTATTTTTTTGTTACTGCAGTGTTTTTAACATCTTGCCTTACTCACCCGCATGAAAAATGTTAAGGCATCACAATTAATGCATCACATCAAAACTAGGAAAAAATGAGATGCAGCAAATGACTCAAATACATTCAGGATGAATTTCATTTAGTAATATTCCAAAACAAGCACGCAAATAATTGCAGATATTGATACTGTAATTATTCATTCAACATGAGAACGAAACTAATAGGGACATGAAAAAAGGGGCAGGCATGAAAGCATTGTTGAGCATAGTCGATTCTTTGAGATTTTTAGCAGGTGCTAGAATCTGCAGGAAAAACAACTTCTTGTTTCCATGTCAACATACGAACATGCTAAGAATTCTACATGGCTTATGAATCTCAGTTATCTGTAATCAGTTATTTGTTCACTGTTTAATGTCATTTTGTCAGTCAGCACGGTACACAGCCTTCTGAAAACAATTTGTGCCTCTAGCAGGGTGGTGTGTCCTAGAAAGATGTACACGAAACAGTCTGCCTAGTCTTTGATGCAGTTTCTTTTCTGGCTGTTTATTATTTGAAATAAGCCGTCGAAAAACAAACTCTTTAAGTTAAAGGATCTGAGTAACCTGAATAGGAAAAATTGAGTCACCCCCAGCAGTATAAATGTGTATGCAGGAATGCATAATTAAGATTTATTAATTATTTATTAATTAAGATATATTTATTAAGATTTATTTGCAAATCTACTTAAAGAATGACAGTAGAGCTGAATGGGACCAGATTAAAGCAAAAAGAACATAACAACATAAGCAATCACTTTGTCAATCATTTCCCATAAGGTGTGTGTATGTGTGTGTGTGCGTGTCCGTGTGTGTATTCAATTTTAGCTAATTATTAAATTGCTACTAGACTGCTAATGCTACTTAATGGATTCATTCCACAGGCTACATTTAATTTTCTTGATTCAGTGGCACTGTTTGATTTGAAAGCTATCACTAAGTGGGCATTATTTTTCATTAATTAAATTTTTCAGAAATATTCATAACCTTCTTGTTTGTCATGCCTGGCTTGATGTGTCTTTTAATGATCTATTATCTAGAATCAATCCATACTTTACTTTTCAAACCTTTTCAAATTGCATTGCTTGCAACGTGTTTCAGAAATACACCAACCTTTCCCTCCTTATCCAGTGTCCAATGAAATTACCACATGAGTCATTAAGAAAAAGGGAGGACTGGAGACTTTTTCAGGGTCATCCTGCTTTTTTTTTGCCCAGTGGGGCCTGAGATTGGCTTCAACACCCCCTGCAACCGTAATTATCTTCAGTGACTTACAAAATGAATGAGCGAATGTTACCCCAATGGTTTAAGGGTCTTGATTTTTAACATCCAAATAAAAAAAACTTAATTTGAAATGCTCTAGCCAGAGGCTCCGAATTTAGAACTTACGTTCAGTAAACCCAATAAACAAAGCTCACAACAATACAAAAAGAAAAAAATGATGTAAAATAGCCAACTTCTTGAGTGTCTTGTTTATGACATCTAAATCAGACGTGCATGTGCATTTCTGTGCAAACTGGATTTACAATTTAGACATGTGACATTTATGTAAAATTTGCTAAAAAGCAATTAATTTGATGTTATTGAAATGTAAATAAAATGTTAACATAATCATATTTTTTTACTTGGTGATATTGTGGCAAAAAAAAGATGTCCTTGGTTTGATTTATAGGGCAAACAACTCATGTCTTTTCTGCATGAAGTTTGCATGTTCTGCAACTGGACATGTTAACTGTTAAATGTTAATTCAGTGTGAATGTTTGACCGACGATCTGTCCTGTAATGGACTGATTACCCATCCAGGGTGTTCCACTAACTTTGGCCTAATGAGCACTGGAATAAAATAAAGTCAAACATTGTATATGCCAGAATAATAAATCATGTTTAACATAATGCACTTTTGTGAGTTTATCTCTCTGTTTATCAAATAAACCAAATATGTAATGCCCTAATACTATTACAGTTCATTTTGGATATGGGATGATGAAGGTTTGACAGTAGGGTGACATTCTATTTAAATGCATCTAGTAGTTTATAATTTGGTAACACTTGAACAAGGAAAAAAAGTTAAGCCTTTCAATCAAGAGTCAGTATGCATACTCTAAATCAGTTCTTGAAACAAACCGCATAATTTAATACCAAGTACTAATCTGCCTATATAGTTTTGCTTGCTTTCATCATTTTATCATTTGACAGGAACTTATTGACTACAATGCTTTTTGAATTGCCAAAATACATCTGCCAGCTGTGTTGAAAAGACTCATTGTTTATCGCTTCATCTCAAACTGACAGGGTACTTATTTTCTAACTCAAAAAGCCCTTCTTTTATCTTTTTTATCCTTCTGCAATTAACTATGCAGTGTAGTGCCACCAACTAAACTACTGTAGTTAAAATGTGTTTATTTTCCACTTATCCTCACTGCTGCCATGTGACCTATACAATTACTTATCACATATACACTTTGTACTCAAAAGTATGTGAGCAAATAACAATTGAAAGTATACAACTATTCAAAAGTGTGGCCTCTGCCAGTTAAATTCCACATGGTCTCGATTTTCAAGCAAACATAAATTCCCAGAATCTACTAGAAAATCGACAGAAATGTAGAAAAAACAAACTTGTGCTTAATGTAATGCTTTGTATGTGAATATGAATTAAGTTCATAACCATTAAATGTCATTATAATGCTATTTTTGACATAATGATATTAAGTCTTTATTAAATACATATATATTCTAGCTACAGAACTATACTAAATCCCTCATAGGTTAACATGATATATGTATTATGTAATTATGTAGCACTCTTTTGCCTAAACTATTTCTGTAAACTATTTTAAGCTTGTTGATAAGACTTCTTTCCATACATATTAATACAAAAAATATAACTCAAATGTAATGCTGCTCATCAAAAGAGTAGTAAGTTATCGATAGATTATTATTAGCAATTTTGATCACATATACAGTCTCTTCAGTCCCCTAGTAAAAAGACCCAAAACCATGTAGAAACAGAACTGTCGTCTTTAAAGAGCAGCACTCCATTACCCATTAAGTACCATGGGATGTTAGCAATGCTGCCTTTTGAGACAGATAGACAGACAAACAGACAGACCGAGAGAGAGAGAGAGAAACTGATGAAAAAGTAATTTGACAATCAGTGACAGTCATGCTGTTGCCTAACAATCCGTACACTGAGGATATTCTCAGAGGTATTCACAATCACGACAGACTGTGCCAATATGCACACACCAGTTGCTAAGCCTCAGGGTGGCAATGCTTGATATCCATCTATCTGTTCCTAGTCAGCCTAGTTCTCTTAAGTCAGTGAGCCTCACAATGCTAATTAAATGATATTATACACATCTATGTTTGCATAAATTATCAATTGTACAATTGCATTTGAACAAATTTAAGAGTAACTGCCCTTTCATGGATTATAAATGTGGTAATTTTATGGTTTAGACTTAAATTTGTAAAATAGTACAAATAGGCTTAAATCGGTGCGTCAGAAAAAAGCTGATTAATAAACAGCAAAGAAAAAAAAAACATTTAAGCTAAAATTATGAAAGGGTTGAATGAGTAGCCATTAATAATTGTTGAACCAATCCATATAAAGAAGAAAATTGCTTAAATTATTAATTACCGAAAATGCAGAAAACATGGTACAAACATTTTAAGACACGAGTAACAGATAAGACTGATTTTCTGGTGATAAGAATAAAAATGCACACACATGTTCACACACACATGGAAGTGATGAAAGAAATGAAAGAATGTGTCATTTGTGACATGAGCCCACACCCACCCATCTCTCTCTACCCCACCGTAACCCACCCTAGATGGATCAGTCTGCGTTTCTCTGAAAAGAAAAAAACAAGTGCAGTAGGTTGCTGCTGAGAAAACAGAAGGAAGAAGTCCCTGTCCTCTTTGTGTTGGATAAAGAATAGAGTTGGTAGAAAATAATTAAGATAGTGTTGAATCAAGTGGTCCAGGCAATTAGTGTTGTGTGAGTGCAATGTGGAGCTGAAAGTGAAGTTGAAGTTTGTAGGCTACCTTGTTAACTCTACAAAGTGACTTGGGTAATGAGGCAGAAGCTTATAGGTCTCTTGCTGGCAATGCAAAGTAATGGAGAACTGTCTTTTGCCACCAGGACTGTTCGAGGGAGTAGGACCATGCATGTAATTAACCTGATTTTGATTTTATGTTACACATGAAAAAACATTTATGTCCCAAAAGGGAAACAAGACCAATATGATTGGTTGTTATGGGCAAGAATGTGAAGAAATGTGAAGCTCTCAGTTAATGGGCTAACTGCCTGTAAGTTTGGGGATTGTTGCTGGAGGTAAGGCTTACTATACACCTTGATGTTTCAACAAAAACTTGCAAAAATGGAGTTAACAGAAAACCATGATCAGTTAAGGCATCCTCAGGAGAGCTGAAATAAAAAAAGAGATAATGAAACTACAATTCCACAGTTTGGCTGTGATAAAAAGGCTGATATCCGAATGAGCTCTATAATGGAGGTATAGTGGTGTAGCCAATAGGATCAGTAAGATCAGTAATGGAATATAAAGCAATATTGGACCAAGGACAAGAAAGAACAACAAGGGCACACTGCATTCAATGTAACACATATGGCACAACATCTTAAGTGATAACCATTACTATGAAGACCCCTCTTACCAGTCTTTTTTGACTGATAAGCTGAGACATACATGCCACTCCTGAGTGGCCAATACTAAGAACGGTGTTAGTTCAGGAAATGATCGGCAGTGGTGAGAGAAAGAAATGTAGGTTTGTTCAACATTTTATTTCCTGCAAATGCTTCCCCTATGGCTTTAGATTTAGTGGCTTCTTTTGATATAGTGTTTAAAACATTGTATGTTGTCGCACTTTAACAGATCTGCTTTGCAATTTTACTTACCTGTGAGACAGTAAGAAAGCTGAATTGTTTGATGAATACGCTTGATGTTTGTGTAAAAAAAATGGACCCTGAGTATAGGGAAGATTTGAAGACCAGAGATTAGTGGCATGGATTGGTAACTTAAAAAAAAAAGTATGGCAAGATGTTGAGAAAGAGGAGTCCACATGGGAAATCTTACAGGTCAACCATAATGTCTAAAGTGTAAAAATTATGGTGCCACATTTAGGGTGCAGAAGAAGGCTGGTGACAAATAGAGATTTGAGAGTGGTATGATAGATTTTAATTTCTAGAACTGGAGATTTAACACATTGATGAGGAAACTAAGGTTTAATGAAATTGTTCAATGTTGTACAATGAATACAAGCATACCAAGCGGAGACACTTTATGCTTAGAAAGGATCTGACAGCACCACTTCAGGCATCCCTGTGAACTCCCTGATGGACTCTTCAAAGAAACCTGCTTTGTTGCATACCCAGCATCATGGAAGGATCAGGGAAAGTGAGTCGTCCATCATTTTGGAAAAGGATTTGTTTAAAAAATACTACAAGATAAAAATGAGAAGATGAGTGCCAGTTATAGAATAAGTTCAGCCTGAGGAGTTTATTTTAGGAGTTTTTTAACAGTGTGCACTATGAAATAACGAGTGTTATAAAATAAACAAAACAAACAACTTGGGGCCGCTGAGAATCAAGCACGCAGACAAAGTAGGGCTGACTTAGAACCAAAATCAGAGCAGGGGAAACGACTAGAAAATATGTTTGAAACACTAAAACTATGGAGAGCTAAGAAAGAGCATGCAGCACTGATATGAAAGAGAGAGGGTAACTCAGAGAAATGAAGCCGGGTAAACTGCACGAACAATGTCAGTTCTTTACAATGAAAGAAGAGAAACTGAGGTGATTAAATAAGAGACTTTATGATGCTAAAAGAGTGTGTGCAGAAATGAACAATAAAGTGCAGGTGTGTGCAGAGATGGAGAAATGAGTAAGTTTAATATTTTGGTGACTAGAATTATAGGAGCATGACAGAAAAGGAGGAGAAGAAGAAGCATGATTTTGTGTCAAATACTATACTGATTATTAATACATATCTTAAAATGAAATTTATACTGTACTGTGAGGTAAATGTTAGTTGTGAAAATGCTGTTTTTATATTTTTATAAAAGTTACAGTCATAACTAATCTGTTATACCCATTGTGTGAATAATTTTGTAAATGCAAAACAAGTGTCTGCCTGGTGAGACTTCTCAAAAGCAGCGTCACTGACTGATACATTGGAAAAGCTTAGGCATACCCTTTTTCTCAACTTAACAAAAATTTATGAACAACTTCTGAAAAGATTTTCCCTATCCATGTGTACTAATGAGATCTAATGAGAAAGGAATGAACCTATGCATTAGGAAATACGTAGGTTTGTAACATATGCTCAAACACAGCCTATAATTGATTGTCTTGGTGTGCAAAACATTGGTCTGTTCTGACATTAGCATGTAATTCAGCACACTGCTCATTGGCACCAAGCTTCTAATTTGCATTTGGATATTGTTGATCCATAGGATCGGGCCCTCTTGAATTGGTTAAGTGGGGCTTTGGCTGTGGACCTGCATTTTCAGACAGTCAGGTTAAATTGGGAAGTGTGATCATGAATATAAATCACTGTTAGGGAGTTTGCAGCCAACTGTGTAGATCAGGCAAGGTTGAGATTCTTGCTCATCTTCTCTGTCTCTCTGTCTGCTTCTCTTTTCCCATCTGAGTGGAAGTTAATAAGGCGTGTTGTGTCCTCGACTGTCTATCATTCTAATTATTCATAGAGTTCGTTTGGAAAGAGGAGTAGCATGGATCTCTCTTTGTGCAGGCATTTAATAGAGGAAGTGGCACTTATGTACAGGGAACACACCTTCTCACTTGCTTGTGCCACCCAAACATCTGGCATCTGTAGACAAAACTCCTCCTAGGTAGTCCATCACAAATGAAGATGATGCCTCCATGGGGCGGGAACAGCTATGACAGTGTGTCTGATCATGAAGTCCAATCTTGGATTTGTATGTTTTGTCACTGGTACAACATGTAAGGTTGCTTGAGTGGTATTTGCAGTTTTTATTAATGTTTGCTGGTAAATGCTCTCAAAGCCTCAACAGCATTATTTACTTACAGTTGTAAAAGCCTGGCATTGCTGAAAATTTAAATGTAATGTGATAATTGATGTATGCCAACAAGTCCATGATTTTGCATGTTTGTTTTTACTCTAAAACATGCAAAATATTTTAAGTAAACATCACAAATTTATATTGAATTATTTTCAAGTTGACTATGTTAAAAGGTTTGTTAAGAAGTTCGAAAGGAAATGTAACTGCCTTTGTTTAAATATATTTATATTTGAACACATAATAAAATCCTAGCAAAACCGAGCACAGAAGCAATGATATGTTGGAAATGTTGATAGAAAAGTATAGGGAAGCACATTTAAAATTTTATATATATATATATATATATATATATATATATATATATATATATATATATATATATATAGTATGTGTTTCTTAGAAGACCTAGAACACTGCTTATAAACAGGTGATCTGATCATTCCATGGGGATACACTGAACAAGGGCATCTTTTATCATTCTTTTTATATTTGCATTTAAGTTGTTGAAAAATGTAGGCAAGAGCCAGTCATAGTCCTGAAGGCTGAAACAAAGACAAAGCAACTTATTATCCAACTAGCAGAGGAATGCTGTCTTTTTTTACTTTTCTGAAATCCCTTGGCTTTGAACTGTTGCAGATTTCATTTACTATATTGAGGACATCTCTGGTTGGCCTTTTCAGTTCTAAAGTTCTGGGTAAATTTCCCAAGGTAGTTCACCATGTGCAGTGAATTACAATAGCAGGCCCATCTTTGGACACGGGTATACCTGTGATTGCTTTTATCTTGTCTGGGTCAGGTTGGATGTAAGCTGCACTAAATATGCGACCAAAGGACATTCCAACAAGTCACCACAAACTGTAATGGGCTCATTTATAAATGTAATGCATTCTTACCTGAATTGCCAGACTTACATTTAGAAGATGTACTTAATCATTTACTTCAAACAGTTCTGGTCAGGCCTCTCGTAAAGAAAATTATTCTTATTTTTAATCATTCTTACATTTAATCATTCTTAATCATCACAGACCAATTTTAAACCTGGACAAAATTAATGTATGTTGTCTGAGTTACAATTTTTCCATGTATACATTCTACAATTGTTTTAATAAAATGTTATAGTTCATAAAAATGCTGTAAAGATAAATTCCTTATTTGGTTTTTGATACAGTTGACCCCTAAGAAATTACTTTTATATTTGTTGCAGTCTTGTTTATTTTTTGTTTATTTATTGTAAAATATCTTGTGCCTAGAGTTCATTATTTAGACCAGCACCATTCAAAATCTGAATTTGCATGTTAACCAGAATGATTGTTAATTGATTGTTCCCTTGTTAACATACATTGATGTTCTAAAAAGTTTGTCCTGCTCACATTGGTAGGGGATGGTCAGGTAGAAACCTGAGAAACATCCTGAATAGGTCATCGGCTTGATATTGCTAGTTTGCCTACCAACGTGTTTTTAGACTATGGGAAGAAACAAGAGAGCAGGTACAACAATTACATGCTAACGCCACACAGAAAGGACCTTGTCTGCCCTTCTCTGAAATTGAATCTAGAGCCTTTTTCTGTCATACAAGAACTGACCCATAGTAATTAATACATTTTTATCTTTATTCTGATAACACATAGCTGTATGTATCCCTTGACTCTGGCTTTCAAAGACTCTAACTATGTCATAATTTTCTGCATTCAAATAAGGATAAGAGTTAAATCACTGTCATTCATAATGGAAAACAAAGGCACATATTTATTCAGGATGTGCTGTCCAAAATGTCTCAAAGCACTGCGTGTCTTGATATTTTTAATAATATAAGCAGTCTATTCGATGGCCACCTAGAGACAACTACCCTAGCGTCAAACATTCTTGTAAGAGAACTAAAAATGTAAATCCAGCTAAAGTGTCTGAATGCTCCACCCTTTGTTTCTAATAAAGGATGGACAGGTGGATTCAATTGGTTTACCACTTCTGTTTAAAGGAACCAGACAGTCATGATTCCAGTTAGCAAAATTTTGATCACTGAGCAGTGACAAAAACATTGACAAAAAATTTTTTGTTGCATCATCCTGAGCAACATGTACCAATGAACCTTTCCTTTTCAAATGTCAATAGTGCAGGCTGCTGGAGGTGAAGTAATGGTGAAGTAATGTTTAGACAACAGATATTGCTAAAGCTTTGTGGCTGACCACGATCATCCCTTCATGGCAGCTGTTTACCCTATAGAGAAGGATACCTCCAGCAGGACAATTAATCATAAGGCAAGGGTGAAATTAACACAGATCAGTAACAGGAACCGGACAGGGAGTTTGGTCAATACAGTTTCAATACAAAACCTAATACTATTCTGCACTTCTAAGATTAGGAACAACTTCTGTTTAAAGCGTATCAATACTACTTATCCAGTACTCAAGTGCTCTAGTTCAAATGTTAAGTGGATATTTATAGCATTTCGAAATGCTAAATAAATATTCATTTAATGTAAATTCATTGTTCATGCTTTTACTTGTTTGTAGTAAGAAACCTATAGCCTTGAAATGTTTGTGTCATTGCCCCTGAATAAATGCAATGCTGTTGGCTGGTTTACCAAATAGCTCAATTACTAGCTTGCAGATGGTGGAAAATGCTGCAGTAAGACAAAACAAAGTCACCAACACCAGCACAAATGAGGGAATATGTTACACTATGTTCACATACAAGTTCAATGTTTACCTCTGGGATTAGAATTCTGATTTTGATTTTAAGACCTTTTCTCAAGCTTATATATGTGAACTAGTCAACTTACTTTGTACTGAATTACAGTCATGCTGGAACAAAAATCCAGAACGCATGTTTAGATGTTTTTAATCACCTGTGCATTAAGACCTGAATACAATAATTTTTTTACATAGTGTATGTTTGCTGAGGTGCTTTTATCACCCTACAGAAATATGTAAGTCGTATATGCCATTTAGCCTAAGAGTGGAAGGAAAGCCTTTTATAACCCTTTTCGAGGGATGCGTCCTTTTGATTACTTGACAGCTCTTGGTATCTATAGAACATCTAAGAAAAGGGTTAAAAACACATCTATGTCTTATTCAATTGCTTTAATGCCAGCACTTTTTTGCACTTTAAAATATTTGGGTGCTTGTGACAAGAAAATAAAAAAAGAAAATAAGAAAATAGTATAGGATGCATGCTGCATGTTCACAAAAATACACAAAATAGAAATACACAAAACAGAGAAAAATATATACAGTAATGATAGTGCATCTGGAAACAATCTTGACAGTTTTATTCTATGCTTTGTGTGTTTTAAATGTTTCGATGTTTTTAAGTCTGTTCCATGTTGTAAATCACTTTGTGAAAGTCAAAACCAGATCATGTTTTTGCAAATAGTGTCAATATGTCAGATGATGCAGTGACTCAAATACTGTGAGTACAAGCTCAAACCTCAATAGAAGGAAATGTCTGCCACTTTCATATAAGGAATTGACAACAAAAAGTACCCGTAACACTTTCTGTGAATCTAGTATGCATTATGAGTGCATCCATAAAGTTTGATAAAGTGTCTATATGCTTCAGAAAATATATGTACCTCCTTTATTGTACATATATTTTTAGTATCATACTTTTAAAGTATTATAACGGATATATATTATATTTGTAATACAAAGAGCATTATAATCTAAACTTCTAGAAACTGAACTGTTTGGATTTTTCTTTTAAGACACTTTTGATACAAAATGATTTAATGTAATAACATATGGTATGTTCTAATAATTAGACAGTTTACTTCGTAGAGCCAATAAATGGCAACAATCTATCAAATCTCTGTATAGAGTGTTTATAAGTTTTCATAAGCATTTATGAGCGCTTATAAAGTTATTTTCTTATGCCTCAAAAAAATATATTAATAGGTTTCATTTAAAGGTACAAAGTTATGTTTCACACAAAGGTCATTAAACTTTGTGTTACTGGTCTCTCTAAGTTAAGAAGTATTATGTCACTTTTGTTCTAAATCCTTATTGCATACTATTATAACATTTTATGAATGTGATTATGAAGAGTTATGCACATTAACAGAGACTTAAGGCAGGTGTAATAAAGTGTTATGAATAATTTATAAAGCTTTGTGAATAAGTCTGATATGCTTTATGAATACCAAATTTAGTGAATGTTCAATAAAAAATCAATAAGTGTTGATAAAGAGGGCGATTTTTTATTAATTAAGTAATTAGCTATTTAACCGATTAATAATGTTAATGTTTACCAGAGGTACCTTAAATACTTATACACAGATATGCATATATATATATATATATATATATATATATATATATATATATATATATATATATATATATATATATATATATATACCCCCCCCCCCCCCCCCCCCCCCCCCCCCCCCCCCCCCCCCCCCCCCCCCCCCCCCCCCCCCCCCCCCCCCCCCCCCCCCCCCCCCCCCCCCCCCCCCCCACTCATTCCCTCTGTGCTGTAAGTGCCAGAACCTCACCTTAATTCCCCCATTAAAAACCCATCTGAGGAAATGGGCTCTAAAGCACTCAGAAAGTGCACGGTGCAGCCAGAAAGCTTGAATGAGACTGGCCTGCGCTCAAAGCAGACTAATTTAGTCTATCTGTCTTTTGTGTTTCCTACTTTTTTCCCTTTTTTGTCAATTTTACTGTTTCTTAAATGTATTTACATTTGACCCTCTCAAAAAAAGGTCTCTCTCTCAATCACTCTCTCTCTCTTGCACTCACTCTCTTTCTCTCTTTCTCTCTCTCTCTCTCTCTCTCTCTCTCTCTCTCTCTCTCTCTCTCTCACACACACACACACACACACACACACAAATGCACCAGTGATGTAATACACACAAATGTTTATTTTTTATCTCAGAAGTTTTTCTGATTTAAACATTTCATTCTCAACACACTTAATAATTGTATTTATGTCTTTTTACCTGTCTCTCTCAGACAGTACGGCTAGTATTGTAGCCAGACGGAGGCGTTTTCACAGGTTGTCGCAGGAGCTGTATGAGCTGCCCGTGGTGGTGTGGGATGGAGGCGAGCCACTCTTGAGCAGCACCAGCACACTAACTCTGCGTGTATGCTCTTGCCAGCATGGTACCAGACTGAAGATATGCCAAAGCGAGGCCTTTCTTTCATCTGCAGGCCTTAGCACTGGAGCGCTCATCGCCATCCTGCTGTGTGTACTAATACTGCTGGGTAAGCCATTTCTGCACCTTGATTTTTTTTGTACTGCTTTTTGGCTGCACTTCTATGATAATTTGAGTTATTCAACCATAGAGTGAAACACATTTTCTCTTAAAGAACATTTAATTACAGTTATTACACATTGACATGTATTTTTAAAGCTTTTTCTGTAGTTGTACTGAATGTGCACCTGGCAACCAACCTGATGCTTTAAAGTTTGTAACCTTAGACCAGTCATCTGCACCAGATTGTTTGACTTTGTAAAGACAAATGAACAGATATTTTACCTGGATGTTCTTTGCACTATTACTATGAGAAATTGTGGTTCTTAAAACAGGTTGACATTTCTGTCATAAAGTGTGATACAGTGTTATGAGTCACAATAGATTTGTTCTCTCACAGATTGAGGTTTTAACGGATAATTTTCCCTAAGCATTATTTTCTCACCTGTTACCAAAATTGTTGATATGATAAATATTTCACTTTGTCAACTTTTAAGCCTTTACATTAATCTATGCAGGTTTAGTTAACTATATGTCTCCTTAAATGGTTAAAAGTTCAATAACAGAATAGTTATTGTTTCTGATCATCACCATTTATGCAGAGACATCTAAAGTGTTGCATGATGATAAAAGTATCTGATTTTTAATATAAAAATATATAAATGAATAAGAAAAACAAGTTGAAATGTGCAATTAATAGCAGAAGTAAGAAAAGCTTTAATTGTGAGAGGTTACAGATGTATGTTACAAATTAAAATTAAATAGTGTAGTAAATTACAGAATGTACAACACTGTGACAAATTAGTTTTCTTGTCTCATAGCAAGAAGGTCCTGAAATGGTTTCCTGGGCAGGGTGGTCATTTCTGTGTTGCGTTTGCATGTTCATTCTATGTCTACAGATGTTAGTATGCGAATTAGAGATGGGCTTTAAAAGTGATTTCTGCCTGTTATAAACTAGAATAAGTTCCATCTCCACCTGTAATTAAATTAGAAGGATCAAATTAAATAAGTTGCAACACAGTATTCTTAAAGGGTTTGCTTTTAGCGTATAAAGATTGTTTACTTAACAATATTTAAGAGTTAAAGTAAATACTGTTTTGGTGTGTAAATATTTTTTTGTTAGGGTGCAACAGATGCAGCTGATGAGTGTTTGATAAATTTAAAGTTGATTTAAGCATAGCTTAAACTAATAATTATAGTAAATTCATTTAAAAAAAGATCTGATTCATAGCTGTGTGAATGCTTATGACTTGGTAATAAATGTTAGTTTCTTGTAGATAACAAACCAGCGCTTGCATGGAAACACAATTTCCCAATTCAATAATCTGCATCTGAATAAAAAGTAATAATAAAGGTCCCTAAAATAAGGCACAATATGATTTAATTTTATTAAAGGAAATTAAATCTATTCAGCCACAGTAGCAGCAAACCTTCTTTAGTTTATATTTTGTTTCACAGTATAATGGCACAATGAAGTGTGAATAATATTTAATTTTCCTTTCAGCTTAGATAAAGATGAAGTGCACAGCAGTCTTCCTGCTAATGCTTTAGGGAGCATCATGTCGTAGGCTTTATGTTGTAGCATTCAAATTAATAAACCAATTACTTACCTTAATATGCATGTATCCTCTGATTATATTAGGGTATTCGACCATGGTTAATCTATTTGGGATAAATGATTTATTTAGTCATAAAGTAAAATGTTTGCATCTATAAAAAGACTGTGATCAGTTAAAGATGCTGCGGTGGAATTCCTATATGTCAGGACAAGGTAACATTACCCAAGTTAATTTAAACACATAATGTTTTTAAGTAACTCTATTCTCCCATTGCACTATTAAATTTAAATTTAAATATTGTATATCCGTATACAACAATATACATATGATGCCTACTTATTTCATTTGTATCTCTAACATGGTTTAATTTTAATAAATTTTGATAAATATTCAATGATCGGATCTTCCACCAAGAATCAAAGAATAATAGAAAATAATAGAAAAACTGTTGTTGTAGATTTTATTATCCTTTCTTAATTATGTTTATGCAACATTGTATATTCTAATGCACCATTGGGTACAATGTACAATATGCAACATGTTAGTGCCTATATTAAAAAACAATAAAGATGAAATTCATATAGATCCCAAGTTTATTATGTTAGGTAAAAAAGTAATGACATTCTGACATTCAATCGGATTAAGTTACTGTATCCTTAGTTCTATTATTGGGAGGGTGGCAGAGTGATGCCGCAATTATAATTTCTGCCTCACGGCAAAAAAAGGTCCCGGGTTCTGCGTGTCCGGGAGTGCCCACGTATTAAGCGTGCAAGTGCAAGGGTTTCCTCTGGGTATTCCAAAGATCTGATGATGGGTACTGAAGTTAATTGCCCCTGTGCCTTTATCATTTCTAACCTGTCTGTAAAAATGACCCAGTGGTGTGCTGTCTTGACGGTAAAACTCCTAAAATAAACAAACTATTACTGGCAAATGTAAATTAACTCATATAATGTGACAGCCTTGTACACCAAATTTGTATGTGTATTTTGACTTATCTTGAACTCTTTGGTATCTTAAAATAATTCTCTTTTTTGCTGAGTTCCAAATTTCTGTTATCCCAGGTTTGAATAATCTTTAATTCATGTAATTAGGTAAAGGGTTGTAGTGGTGTGGTTGTAATGTTGTGGAGTATTGACCGGAATGTTAAGGTTTTGAGCCACAGCACTTCCGCCCAGCACTCCACTGCAGCTGTAGATTTCTTTGCAAAGCCTCTGTGGCTCAGATTGTTCATTGAAATGTTAATGTGAAACAGTACTTACCCAATTACTTAGATTGATTTTAGAAGGTAGCAGAGCATACAGCACCAGCATCAGTGTGTAACTTCCACTATGTCTAAAGGATTTTTATTACCAGTACATTTATTAACTTAAAGATGGCACTCTCTTCAGTATATATATATATATATATATATATATATATATATATATATATATATATATATATATATATATATATATATATATATATATATATATATATATTAAATGCACAGGTAAGCAAAATTTAAACAGCAACAGATGAGAGTGAAAGCTTAAAGGCAAGACTATTATGTTTTGGTACAAACTAAGCTGAGGCATTATAAAGAAAAATAATATTTATGAATTATAATTTTATTACAAGAAAAAGGACTGTATTAACTTACAGGGTAGAACAGTTTGCATGAAAAAAAAAAATATGTAGAAATGCAGTACAATGTTAAAGTGTTATGATTCACCCCGATCCAGGTAAATGTATTGAGATGCACTTAAATGCAGATAGCAACTAAAAGTGGGTTTAGTAGCCAATCCCAAAATACAAAGTATAACAGAGGTAATAAAAAGAACTGGAAGTTGAGACTCTCTTAATGCGGAGAGAGCAGGACTGGCTTATCTTATACTTATCCAGGTTAAATGTGAATGTACACCTAGATTCATATAATCATTAGAATATGATTCAAACCTGGTCAACTGAGGAGCCATTTGACCTCAAAACCTGTGAATTTATAGTATATCTAATGGCAGAACTTTACAACTGGATTTTACTTTTTCTGTTTTACAGCCATTGTAATTCTATTCATCACTTTGCGGAGAAGCAAGAAGGAGCCACTTATAATTTCAGAGGAAGACATTAGAGAGAATGTGGTTACCTATGACGATGAAGGTGGTGGTGAGGAGGACACAGAAGCTTTTGACATTGTTGCCTTGCGAAACCCAGAAGCTGCTGAGGAGCTTAAGTTCCGACGAGATATCCACCCAGAGGTTGGGCATCTCAGCTCATCAAGGAGACCCTGCCGTAATGGCTGTGAACATCGGAGCCCTTCCTCCTTAGGAACAGATGAGGAAACAGATGTCCATGACTTTATCAAACAGAGAATAGCTGAGGCAGACCAGGATTCTAGTGTTCCTCCTTATGACTCTTTACAGACTTATGCCTATGAAGGTCAAGGATCACCAGCAGGTTCAATCAGCACTCTGGGTTCACCTAGAATCCTTTCTGAAGAGGATTATGTCCTGAATGAATGGGGTGAGGAATTTCAAAAACTGGCTGATCTTTATGAAGAAGTAGTTGCATTGGAACATGAAACAAATGCAGAAGAACAAGAACAGACTTAATATTTTAAGACTGGTTTAAAAGAAGCACACTAAAAAGACAAAAACTGCCCTTTTTTACCATGGATGTCAACCTTTTATCAATAAGTGAGCAGTTTGTAAACTGTTAACTTTGAAAAATTGACTTACAGAGTAATTACTCTGCGGATGACTAGATCATGATCTTGGTTGTTATAGGTTTTAAGAAAAATGAGGATCCTGAGGAGGTCAACTTATGAACTAAAGCCAGTATTGGAAAAGCGAAATATTTTCCCTAGTGTATATTTTTTATTGACTAATAAAGTCTTAACTTGTGGACACATGGGTATATGTGAGAGAGTGAAAGTGCTGATATTCTTGTATGCACAAACACACACACACACACACACACACACACGCACATGCATACATACATACATACATACATACATACATACATACAATAACATGCACAGGTACACTTCCTATTTTTATATTTTTATACGTTTTTTATACTCATTGTCCTTTTTGTTCAGTTTCACCTACCATTATAGATAAACATTTCATTAGTGATTACAGAGTGTAGACTTTTTGTTTCTCTGCATACTTTTGTTCTGTAATAATCTGGACAAACACAGAACAGTGGCGCTGATATAGTGGTGTTGTGTATTATGTATTGTGTTAGTTAGATTACAAACAAAAGAGTGTTGCTGAAGTTTATAGGCACTGTATTCACTTACCATCTTTCACTGTGCCCTTTATTAGACACATCTACCTTATTGCTCCACTCTGTATATTTTAAATTCAGAGACAGTAGCCTATCTGTTTCTGCTCACTTCTCTTAAGTCATCCTCTAATCAGTGCTTTAAAGGATGCAATAATTTTTCAATTGTAAATTATTCCCTGTCCAGCAATGACACTGAAGTGTTTAACGATGTTGCTGTTCATACCAGCGCATCACATACCAACACACATCCATCTTGTCAGTGATTAGAATCATCTACTTCTTAATGGTCCATGTTTTGTTGTGGACCTTCGGCGATAATTCCATTTTATTGATCATTAAAGGACAGATTACATGGGGAATAGCAAAGTGTGCAAAGAATCAGATGAGGTACAGTCTGTAACAAGGTGATGTACAAGTTAAAAAACATTTTAAGTATAAAATATTCAAAATGATTGCTAATGTTTTCAGTAGCCAAATGATTGTACTTTTAAATATGATTGAATTCAGAATTTGGTGCCTTTTTTAGATTAAAAGTTAAGATCTGTGTATACTCTAATATTATAATTATGTTCCTTTTTGAATTTACAGGACAGCATTTTTTACAGAAATATAATGGACATGACAATAGAATTTTAATGAATTAAAGAAACATGGTATGTGTTTTAGATTCAGCTAAATATATTGGATTTGTGAGTCAAAATGTGAAAACATGGAATATAGTTGTTGGATGAAAAAAAATGGAAGATGAAACTGTATGTTTATTAGTTGTAACTTTCCAACTAGTAACTTCTGCATCTCTTGTTTAAACGACCTGAGGAAAAGAATTGCTAAGGAAGACAAATGTAATCCATTAATATGAAATATCCTTCAGAAAACACTGTGTTTTGAGCACCAGCCATAAACTTAATCAAAATAATATATATCGGCTGAAGTAAGAGACATTGTTATAGTCCTAAACGTAGATAAAGACACCCAGATAAAAATGTAGGCCTTTATTTACTGTGGAAAATAATCCAATGATACTATAGTATATTATTATATCTGTGAGTGGCAATAGTATGTGAACCTTTACTTTCTGTAGCTTGTGTGATTTAATTGTGCTGTACCTTTGCTTATAATAACAAAATCTCTTCAAATAGCCTCAATAACTCTTCAGGTTAATTTAGTGGTACGTTATGTTCCTTCATGACCTTGCAAACTGTTCCATTCCTTGCTATTGGCATGATCACATGTTGGTCAGTCACTCCTGAAAATTGTAGCAATGGTCTTAAATGTGCTTTATTTTTACACATTCTCATTGTGGATTGGAGTCCAAACTCCCAAGCAATCATTTGTTTAGCCTTTGCCAGCCTTATAGTCCTAAATTTTTTTTAATTCATCAGAAAGCTTCAAATGTGTGTCGAAGACCAGTCCATTAAGATAAATCAATTTTCTTTGAATTAAATAGCCTGCTCCATTAAACCTGATTGTTATCCATTGATTAAAATTACCTTACTCTAATTTTATTTTTAATTTAAGTGTCTGTTTTTAAGGCTTACTAACTTTTGCCACTCACAGATATTGTGAATTGGATAATTGGTGTTAGTAAATTAATAGCCAAGTCAAGTCATTTTTCAAATTTTTTAAAGCATGGCTAGAATCTGGAGGTTTTTTTGTGGAATCATAGTTCATCATAAACATTTTCATTTAGGATAACTTGTCAATGAACACATGTTTGAACAGCCTCTTTTACTTTTGAAAACTCCCAAAGACCCTGCCATTGTCTTATGTATAAGTTCAAGTATGGCAGGAACATCTGAGAAAATGGTGTCTGCTGTCTTCATATGGCATTTATGTCAGATATGAAAGTAAAAAAAAGTTAATGAGGAATATGGTTCAGAATTCTTAACAATACATTTATTCAGTAAAGAATAGCACAGGATCAATCACTTGCCTTAGATGAGAACATCTCAGTTATTAAGTGGGCCAAGTGAGAGCAGGGTGGAGTGTCACTGTGATCTTGCAAAAGAGGCTTTTCAGACATGGTAAAAAAGTTGAAGGGGGAAATAGACAAAGCTAAGCGCATACCTAGTTTTTGAATGAGAGATGAGTGTGCTGGATGCAGTCAAAGAGAGAATCTGGAATGCACTGGCCTTCACTGTTTGATGAGTTTGTACAGGGATTTGACCATCATATGAACCTATATCAGTATACAGTTCCAGAGTGTACCTGGAGCCCAACTTGCCTTTGTGCTGTAAAATCACCTTAAATATGGACTCTTTCTACCAAAGCAAAAAGTTTTAGAAACAGATTCATCAATGCTTTACAAACACAATGCAGTGAATACATCCATTGCTGACCAATAATGTGGCCCCATAATGTCCTACCCTTAACAGAAAAAGACTTTTCAGGCACTATCTAGCTTGTCATCAGGGGATCAGGACACATTTTCCTGGCTCTTTCAAAATCCTTCACGGGCAGATATATTTTTTCACTCTTGCTCCAATTAACTACACAATTTTGTTTCTAATAAACACTAATTTAGTCCCTCAGCTCAAACATTCTAAATACTGAAAGCATTTGAAAGCTAGGCAAAAGACAATTGTTCAGCTTTTCATCTTATTTCTGACTGCTTGATGATCGAGGTCAGCTCCTCTACTTCCTGAGATCCACTCTTACTCCTTTTCTGAATTCTTCTTTCCCTTCACCAGAATAATATATTAAAAATATATATATATATTATATATATATATATATATATATATATATATATATATATATATATATATATATATTATTACCTCCCAACACACCTGCATATGCATGAAGGGAAGTATGGTAGAGAAAACAGATTCAATGCGCAATGTGTACATTAAGTGTGAATTATGAAATGACAGGTAAATATACATCCCGTTCCCTATTCCCAACAAATGATTACACACAATTATTTAACTTATAACTTATATTATTATATTAAAATATCACTAGATTAAAGGTTTACTTTCACAAAGTTGACTGTGACTGTGAAAAATTGACTGTGACACTGCCGCTATGCTAATTTACATTATTTCAGTTAATTGGACATTTAAATGTCGCAACAAGTTGGTCTGGAACATTTCACAGGGTAATTTGCGTTATTACTCAGATATTAATGCAACATTTGAAGATAATAGCTAGGAATTTAAAGCCAGGGTACAAACAATTCTTTTAAATAGACAATCACCAAGCAGTCTTACAAAATTTTGGGAAATGACTGATTGATAACAAAGTGATTGTAATGGAGTAGATATCACAAAACCCCTGACCTCAGTCTAACTCAAAAAAGAGTTACAATTAATCAGGATTTCTTTTCCCACATTCTGGCAACTTATTGTGATAAGTTTTGGAGAGCTTCACAAAACATTGGTTCTTTAGCATTAAATTCACTATAGTTAGTTTAGTTATAATAGTTAGAATCACTATCATTTTACCCAACTAAAGGGTAGCTTAACGTGGGAATAATATACTCTTAAAAAATACAAAGACCACTTTTTTTCCACTGTTTCTATTTTTATTCAAGAGAAAAAGACAAAAGAAAAGACATCTGAACTACATTGTCATCCACTCTGTCTGTATATCTGATAGTTTGTTGACTTCTGTTATCAGTAGCTACTCTTGCTTGTGAATAAGTGATAAGAACACAGATTTCTTCTGTATAAACATTCACAATCCGGTACTCTCAGTTAAGTGTTCACTCTGTCATCTTGAGACTGCTTTTTCAATCCCTTATGACACTATACCCATTCCTGGTTGAAAGTTTAAAAATGCACTCGGTATGTTCCCAAAATAGTTGGAATTTCAATCTCTCCCTTATCAATTGCGGAGATCTGTTATCTTGCATATATTTAAAAAAGTTGTTGATTGGAGATCAGTTTTCAAATGAAAAAAAATGAATTCATTATGAATGTATAGATAGGTTACATTAGAAAATAGAATCTGATTTCTGGAAGAATGGGATTCCAAAGAATTTCCTCTTCTGGAAACTAGTCAACATACAACCCACGTCAGCTGAAATTCAACATGTGGCCTATATTCAGCTCCCCAGTCAAAGCGAACATTCATGGTTTTCTGCATGCTAATTATGAAGTAAGAACTCCCCTACCATTACCAGCATATGGTCTATGTTTCAATCTAAACCACTAAAGGTTACATTTATATATATAAATGTAACCTTTAGGAAGTTGAGTGTATTCAATTTGCATCTGGCCTCCCTATAAATACCTGCACACAGACCATTGGCAGAATATCCAACAGGTGCATCAGATTCTACCCTCGCATTTTTGATTCTGGTGCTTGATTCTTGATTGTGAATTTTTGCTAAAAATTTGTTTTCTGAGCTAATTCATTGAATGATGCTTGTCTTCCTGAAACTTGGAGTAGAAACAGTACAGATAAAATATAGAAGATTAATTTGATGACATATAATTGATGTCATCAAATGAATTCCTCTCCATGTTCTAGCTATTTTATTATGTCATTTAAGTTTTAATCTGATAATGTTTTTTATTCAGCTAAAAAATAAATCATACTCCTTGCATTTTACTTACTGGTCTCTGTGCTCAATATATAACAATTTAATTGTATTGTTTTTAAGTAACTGATAGAGTTACTGACAGAGACTTAATTTGAATTATTGAGCAGAATGTGTTTGATACCACACATGGCTGCAAATGCGTTTAACATCTGATTTTAGCATTTGATGTCAAAATGTCAATTTATCCACTGAACTAATGAGCAAGGTTTAGATCACTGGTTGCTGTCACTCTGTTGTAGAAAGCAGTAACGAAATAAAGTGATTTTCATTCCTATAAAACAGTCTCAAATTAAAAAGGCTTAAAAAAAAAGTTAAACAATTTTAAAACATATCCGATAGTTAAACAAACTAACAAGCTTCATAGCACTGCTTGTCACACCATGCATTGATGGAACCATATTGGAAAAAGCAGGTTAAAGGAATAACAATTGGAATTTAATCAATAAGATAAAGACATAAAACAGCTCATAAAACAGGATGTAAATCATATGATGAAAATAAGGGGAGGAGGAGAATTAATACATGGCTAAGAGAAATGGGTGAGAAACATTGAATAAAAAGTAAATTAGACAATGACAAACACAATCACACAAAGGAGCGAGCCAAGCACTCCTAACAGCTTATTAGGATAAAAATGTTCAAAAGTTCTATAAGGCATTGGCTAACTATTTAAAAATATATGTTTTATATATTTATATATCTATTGTAAAGGTTATATAAACTGTTTTTAGTTTACAACTATAACTTATTTTTAATTGGATTGAAAATAAAGTAAAAACAAACCAAAAACAGTCTTAAACCTTGGTGGCTCGATAATCATCCCAATTACAGGTGTTAATACCTGTAACTCGACATTAGCAACATTACTAAGACTGCATTCTTCTACTAATGTGCTGTCAAAGTAAAAAATACACTTTCCTTTAAGATACAAAAAATTATTCCATGCTTTTATAGCCTCAAGGATAGATTGCTGTAATGCACTTTTCACAGACTGCTCTAAAACTCCAATTAATATAGAATGCAAAAGCACAGAGTCTTCAGAGAAACTAAAATGTATGATTATATGAGAACAGTTTTATCAAACTAGCAGTGGTACTCAGTTAATTTTGTGTCCATTAAAAAGTTCTCCTACTCACATAATACTCTAATATTTTGCTCCAATAAATGAGGTAATGTATGTTATCCATAACATGGACATGGTGCATTTGGTGCTGGTTTCTTATAAAGGATATATTGGTACTTATTGGGATAATTTTTATTTTGGTTTTATTTTGTTCTCTATAATACTCAAAACTGCTTAATATAATGTTTGCATGGTATCCTGGACTATTTATATTGTAGTAATGTAGTCAATAATGGCGGCACGGTGGCTTAGTACTTAGCACATTCACCTCTCAGCACTGAAGATCCATGTTGGAATCCCGATCTGGGTGGAGTTGTGATGATTGCAATGATGATTGCCGCCTGGTGATTCCACCTCACAGAGGAGCCAATTCTTACTCCGTGGCATTCACCACTGCCAAATAGTGGAATGATCTTCCTACCTCTGTCAGTAAGGCAAAGTCTTTCTTCATTTTTAAGGAACTACTAAAGATGCATCTTTTTAACAAATACCTGTTGTAGAAAAAAAGGTGGTGGGGGGGGGGTGCAGGATCAAATAACAATCATGTTTGATAATCCTACAGTCTAGCTGGTTTTCTCCATAACTATTGACTTGTGTTGTTCTCATTTGGAAGTCGCTTTGAATAAAAGCGTTTGCTAAATGACTAAATGAAAATGTAATGTAAATGGAGTTTTCGTGTTCTCCCCGGTTCTACATAGACTCTGTATGTAGTGTGTCTTTTTGTGTGTGTGTGTGTGTGTATGGGAGTAAGTGTGCGTAGCAATAGACTAAGTGGGTCCTGGGTTTAGCCCAGGGCCCAAAACGTTTGCCAACCCCCCCCCCCATCCCATTGAACCTAGTAGAGGATAATGAATGAGTGAACAAATGAGCTCATATTTTAAAAAAGAGCTATAACATATTCACACTCACTCTGCATTGGCTCACTCTCGGGTTCACACTGTTCTGGTTGGACACAGTGGATTATATTGTAGAGGCAGGTTATCACACTGCTCACCACATCGTTCCACTGTAAAGTGGAGCAGAGACCTTTTCAGTCACACTGCATCCTTTTCACTGTCCTGGGTTAATAAGCCACGCTGCTGTGCCTGGCTCCAATTGGTTGCAGAGAGCATGCACATTGTATGCCAACTTCTCCCTGGTGCTCACACCTTTCTGATGCATCTCATTCATGCGGTGCATGGGCTCCAGCATAAAACTTGGCTCAGCCACTGCTTACTGCTCTGCATGCTTGGTGCAATGACAAAGACATGTTCCAGCAGCATGGGGCATGTTTTCTCAATGCCAGCATCCTACAGACCTCCTTCATTACTCTTGTTTAGGCTAGTTCCAAAACTCACCCAAGCATGTATTTATGGGATAAGCTTTGTAAAATTTTTAAAATTGAGTTTAATTTGAACCATAATCTATTGCAATTCTTCTAATCAGTTTTTATTTATTGTAAGCTGTAACATATATTGTAACTGCTGGAATCAAATCATTTAAATGTTTCTACAATTTTTCCATTGTACTTCATGTTTACATACATTTCTGTATGTTTCTTCTTAAAAAATTGTTTTGATAAACCTAGGGTAAGGTTAAGGTTACATGTAACATGGTTTAATTCAGAGAGAGAATCTGCATGGCATATGTAATATAATCATTGGAGGAAATGTGCCTTTCTTAATTTTAACAAGGGACATTTTTCATGCATGACTAGCAGACTGATTGCTCTTCAATTAGTCACACAGTGAGTCATTAAAACCTGACACTGTGCATGGCTTCAAGTCAAGAACCCACAGGAAGCAAATTCTAATTACTTTTCAAATGCTGTTGGAAATCTTCAATTGTCCTCTTTTTATGAAGTGTCCCTTTTTATAGAGCGTTCATGTTCATACATGAGTAGAAACAATGGTGAATGACAATAATGAGATGCATACAGGCAAGCAATAAACCAATACAGTCTGGTAAATCGTTTTTTCATATTTAACCATAAAAAAGATCAATATTGGCTACAAATAATCTTTTTAAGACTAAAAAATAAAATAATGGTATTTTATAAACTTTTTGTGCTATTTTGGTAAATTAGTACCCAGAGTTTATCATCAGCATGCATAATTACCATCTGCAAACTAACAGTGTTCTGATAATGTTTCATTTCAGCCAAGATGTTGCGTTGATCTTCAAACAGGAGACGATCTGTAAAGGTCACACTGCAGGCTATATTACATACATTGCATATATTTTTTATTAAAGCATGTTAACTGATCAATTATGCATTGCCTCAATAGTAACAGTATTTACAGAGATATCATTGAGACCCTTTAATTTGCCTTTGGACTAAATTGAAGACAATTACATTGTGATTGGATGATAATTCCATTTCTATAGCCTGTTTTTCATATTATAAAAGAATCATGCCAGTTTACATGAAACCATTGATTGTTGCATGTTTGTTGTGTGCCCTTTAATACATTTGCTATGTCTGCTTTAATAAAACAGTTGTCTCATTTATTAAAATAATTATATTAAGGGTTGCAGTGCAAAACAAATGATGAAACAAAATCATGTGTGCTGGAATAATATATGTAGAACCTGCTGTGTCTAATTAACCAGTAAGCTCTAGAAGTGTTGTGTATTTTCAGGTAATTTTAAGATTTATGAAAGATAAATTAGATAACATGGAAATAGAAAACCTGTGCATATTCAAAGCCATTCTGAAACTAGCATGGCTTCACTTTTCTTTGATTTAAACATCCTTCTAGAAGTGACAGCCAAAGTTTAGTTTGTCTGTTACATCTGTTCAGTGCAGTCAATTTCTTTTCGAAAACTTTTTAGATGGAATCATATCTCTTTCACTGAGACTCTGCACATTTCTCCTGTTGAAATGATCAACAAAAGTGGAAACTTATTCATGTGCCATGGAGTCATTAGGGATTGATTCAGGAAAAGTACAAACACTAGGAAGTGTGTTTGTACTTTTTCATAGTGCTTTTTCCCCTCCCTTGCCAGTACCTACTTTTCTCTACTGCCTCATAAAGAGGGCAAGACGATAACATCCAAAGCAATTTTTACTTTAAATACAGATACTTGTTGAATTAAGAAGCTAAATTTACTGATTCGTTTACTTAGGTTTTTTTTATTAGCAGTTTAACCTGATAGGGTTATGCTGGTGCTGGGTCATATACTGGTGCTATAAGAGCAAAATGTGAGGAAACACCCTAAACTGAATAAATTCACACGCACACCAACGCACATGATCCCGATCTGGGTGGCGTTTCCATGTTCTACCCTTGTCCTTGTGAGTTTCCACCCACAGTCCAAAAAACATGGATTCAAGGTGAGTTGGTTGCTTTAAATTGTGCCTTATCTTAATCTGTGTGTGTCTGTGTCTGTGTCTGTGTGTGTGTGTGTGTGTGTGTGTGTGTGTGTGTGTGTGTGTGTGTGTGTGTGTGTGTGTGTGTGTGCGCCTATTACCACAGGACTACTTACCAGACTGTGGATGTAATAATGGTGTAATGATCTGGATGGTAGTTGATTGAAATATTAAGTAAGATTATTATAACATTGTCATAATATTTGTAATATGTCATATTTTGGGTAAGAGGGCAGTGCAAGTTTCCACCTTACAGCTTGAAGATCCTGGGTTTGATGTACTGACTATTCCCAGTATATCACAATGTATTTAAAACATTTAGAAGCATTTCTGCCTTGCGCTTACACCCAAAATACCCAATTTTTTTGTTAGAGAGCAGGCTAAACAAAATATACAGAGAAACAGATGGACTACATTCTTTGGTCTTATGTTCAGTGTGATGTGCACTCTTATTTTAAATGTTCTGGGAAAACAGAGACAGGTGATGACCCTAAATATGCCAAGCAATATGCCACATAAGACATGTATAATTCAAAAAGGTTTGATTCACCATAAGTGGGGACTACAATATAATTTCTTTGTCTGTTATTTTTAAAACTTTAGTTCTGCTTCAGAAACGATATATACATCTGAATTCTCATAGTTTTAAGTTTAAGAAAGTTTAAGAAAATATTACTGTCCAGAATATCATGTGCATATAGCACTCTTTACACAGTAAAATTGTGCAAATAGTAATTTAAAATATAATTATTAATGTGATTTAATTAAATAAAGTAATTTCACTAAATGTTTTTAATGAACAGTAAAGCACAAAATTTTCTCACAACGTTTATTTATTTGTAATGCATGTGCATCACAACTATATGTATTTACTGCTGCTTTTCTAATACCCCACCTTGTTACTGTTATTTTGTTTTATACTGCCTTTCTTCCTTCTACACTTAAGACTGGCAATTTCAATTTAGGATCAATAAACTCTTTCTGTGTATTATTAACCATTCATTAACAGACTTCAGAATATTAAGCATTCATAAAACATTTATATAGGACTAGGATCATTTATACGTATTTAATCATAAATTGCCGTCTTATTTGAATGATCTGATGTTTCTCTTTCTTAAGTAAATGGAATCATTTTTGCACTACACCCTGTGTAGCTGTTTATTGATTTCATAAATTCTCTTTAGACAGGATTGGGGTGGTTTCTGTTTAGGAAACCAGGATACAAATCTATGATTAATGATAGGATATTATCTGAATAACCTAGCTAAAGTATCCATGAACTTTGTCAAAGTACTTTTAACAAAGCAATTAAAAACAAAGCCTGCTCAGAGTGCTCTAAACATAATCAACATCGATTCAGACATGTATCAGCTTACAGAGGTAGGCTTCGGAATATAATTGTAGTGCCTTGTTTGTAATCCGTAGGGACAGCATGGTAAAACATATTTTTTTTAAGGTTATAAGACTGTCTCTGCTTTTTTTTGACTGCCCTCTGTTTTGTAGTGAAGAACAAATTTCCTTTAGGAGAGATGGGCAAGGCCTTTGGGCTTCAGACACAAAGAAATCATTCCCCATAAGTGTACATTACAATACACTAATCAAGCATTCACACAGCCATTTCATGCACCCATTATTCATGTTCTTTGGGAAGAAACAGTTCCTGAAGAAGACATTTGTTTGTAACTTTGGCAGTTACAGCAAACTGCTGGTTGCAGTCTGATTTCATTGTATAATTTATTAAATGTATAAAAAAATAAGTGTATACAGGAAACAATTAATTTAATTGTATTTTAACATGTACTCTTATAATACTTATAAAGGAGATCACTGTGTTTGTAGTTGTCGTTTGTTTTAGGTCTGTTTTTTTCTTTGCCACTTAGGATTTCCATTGTTAATATCATGGTAAAAAGATCCACACCAGTCAGCCTGTAGAACACTAAGTATTTCAAGGTAAGTTTTATTTTATATGGTTCAATCAACATGGAAGACAGGTTTAAATTAACAGAGCAATAACCTAAGATATAGTAAGATGATACACAAACCAAAACAGAAGATTGTTGCGCCTCTAACAGAAAGAAAGAATTTGAGAGAGAACACAGATGTGAGGCAAGAACCAAGCTTTAGCACAGATGTGAGGCAAGCACCAGCCTTCTTTTAACAGTGAAGTATATTTCTGTATCATCTACCTGTCCCATCTTTGTCAGGGTGGGGGCTGGTTCAATGGCACTTAGGGAGTCAACCAGAGTACCAGCCACTTGGAATAGACATTGCTGCACCTGACAATCTCCTGTCTGTCCTTTCAGCAGCCTTGAATCACTGCTAATGCTCAATGCACAGTAATGGCAGAGCTTTTGACAGGTCCCACTTTATGACACGGATGTGACCTTTGTGATCCTAGTTAAGACTGAGGACAGACAGAGCTTAAATTTAAAACAGTTTTAGTCACCACAAATAAAGCACACACTTGCTTTTCAGCTTTGAACGTAATATATTTTCACATTAACACACAGACACAGCATGGCAGTCTTTTGGTCTTTCTTCATCACACCACAGCTCACACTCCCTTTGATCTCCACCCGCTAAGAAGAGACAATCAATTACACAGACAAGCTGCAAGTGCATGTCTTTACCTGATCTAATTTTCCTGACTTTGCCTCCCATTCACCAATGCTGTTTAATCATACCCTCATGCCACATACTGTATTTATTTATAATAAAGTTTCATAGAAACTTTAATTTTTAAAAAGGTAGATAGAAGTTGCCACTACAAAAAAAGGGTTTTGTAAAGTGTGTGTGTGTTTCCTATACATCTTCAACATATTTTGTTTAGATTCACCAGATCATTTTAAGATATTTGTATAGATTCATTTTAAGGTGAAATTTGAGTCCCATGTTTTCAGTGGTCATCTGGGTTTTATTAAAGAAAAAGAATCAAAATCAGATCTTTTCAACCTCCTCACATAATTTTTACGTGCAACAAAGAGATTTTTAAAGACCTAAATAAAAAAAATCATCAGGTGATGCTCATCAGGATGAAGTAGTTAACAAAACCATCTATACAACTAGCAAATTTAATTCACAGATAGACAGACAGACAAAAAATATGGTATGGCATGTATGATATTTTGTTTGGTATGTAGCTTGTAAGGTTAGGACTAGGACAAGGTAGGTCCAAAGATAGGCTTGGAAGTTTTGCTTTATTTGTGAACTTTTAAATCATTTAGTATGTATAAACATTTTTAACCCAGTATGTAATCTAGTTATTTATACAGGTTGTGATACAAACCTCAGTGTCCAATCAATAGCTAATAAAAACTGGTTAGGAAACATAAAAGCATGTAGTAGATAAAAAAATATAGACATGGACTTAATTGTTAAATGAGGCAGTAGTGGTTCCTTGGACTAGTTCATATCCATTACTGCTGCACAATTGAAGCTGTAATGAAAATTTAAATAAGAAACCAAAGTGCTTCTATTTCAAGTTACTCACCTCTAACTCTAACACGTATTGGTACGTGTATGTAATTTATGATCCCTAAATGCTTAGTTTTCAATTAACCATTGCTTTATTTGTTTTTTTTTGTATGTTTGTTTTTCTGAAAGACAATGGCAGAGCAAGTACTCCATGTATTAAGTAATTAGTAATGTATTATATTGAGAAACTTTCAGCAGAATAGAACATTTCACTTTAAATCTCAGTCTTCAGTTTTCAAATTTACTGAAAAACTGAGCAAAGCAGCTTTAGAGTTAACAATGTCAATGCCTGGTGTTTCTTATTTAGTATAACTCTATTTCATCAGAAATCACAAAGGTAGTAACAGCGGCTTATACTAGATAGTATGCTCTTTCAAAATTCAGTAACAAAAAAAGCAAATAACAAAAAACACTTAAAATAATAGAATAAATAATAAATAAACAATTAAATAAAATAAAATATTTTATCCTAAGTTCATAATAAAAAAAGAAACACAACAACAGTAAGTATGTGTTAGAAAACGCTTGTGCTTCCCCAGGAGATCGGCTACGCGCAAAGGAATGCGTACGCCGCTTGCACCTTGTGAGCGTTTCCCAGGAATCAGCTACGCGGGGAAAAATGCGTACACCGGTCCGCTGGGTGAAACGATCCTACAGATACAACCTGCGCAGGGATATTGCGCAGCGTTGTACCGTGGTAGATCGCGGAACGAGAGTTCGATACACCGGGCATAAAAACAAACGTAGATTTATTATTAAAAATGGTGTAGGGACACCAACAGAAAAGGGGGGAACGAAATGACCAAACTAACACCGGGACATTACCGAAAACAAAGACGTGCACGGGGGAGAGTGAATACGGAAACTAAATACAAAGACACCTAGTCACGTGCATAAAATAAACCAATCAACAAATTTAAGATTTAATTATTGCTTTAAGTAAATTAGAAAAACTGTTCTTTTATATCAGTCACTACAGATATGATATGAAATAACTTGTATTTAATAACACTGTATTTGCAGTGTATGACCAAAAGTATTTGGACCCAATTTTAAAGTTTAGCTAAAATTATATGCTTTTAACTTCATGGGAATAGATTAGAAAGGACTTCTGTTCAAGTCTAACTGTGCCCTTGTGTCCACAACATAGTGTGTTAGGACATGAACTTGTCCGCACTGAAAACGTCTGGGATAACCATGAAAGCTGATTGTAAGTCTGGCCTTCTCCAATATCAACGGCTGACCTCATAAATTCTCTTTGGACTGAATGATACTACAAGGTCTTGCAGTAAGCCTGTAAGAAAAGCAGATCCATATTAAGGCTAATAATTTTAGAACGGGATGTGCAACAAGGTCACTCTCATGACATCTTTTGGCCATATACAGTATGTATTCATTTTAATTACTTACTAGACACCCTATTTAAAAACAACAAGCAAAAGCACATTTAAAGTTTTTAAACTTAACATTGAATGTCTGTTATGTAACCAATATTTTAAAAAGTATCTGCTCTTTAATTATCAAGTAACAACTAGATTTTAAAATGGTGTCTGCAATGGGCATCTTTAAAGTTCATTTGTTTTTATTATGCTGATTATTTCATATTTACAGTTCAAAGTTGTATTATAAAGCCAAAAATAAATGCTTTCCACTAATCAGGGTGTTTTGTCTTTTGTCTTTTGACTGACTGTCTTTTGACATATTTTTTAAAGTTGTAGCCTGTAGTGTGGAAAATGTTGCTGTGTTGATTTGCTTGCATTAACAAAGACAACAACTGAGATTACTAAAAATAACTTAAACTGAAAGAGTGAAAGAGTTAAGAGTTAAAATATTGATTAAACCTGTGTTAATTGCTGAACCACCAACTTCAGTGAAACTGTCATTAATAAAAATACAGTCAAAATTAGTATAACTGTAAATAAAAAACAATGTTAAATTGTATAAGAAGTTAACCTAAACCTAAATAACTAATAGCAAATAACAAGTATTCTTAAAAGCTGTATTATTTAAATACCACTAGGTCTTGACAGCCTGCAACAGAAAACTAGTGATGCATTAGAATTTGGAGATGGCATCATCTTTCCTCCTTGAATTACTGCAAAGTTGTTTCCTAGCTAGAATTAAAACGTTATCAACATGTCAATTCTTTTCCACCTTGTTTGTCTACATATAGCTTCAGGCTTTACAGTGTTTCTTCATTTGTTTAGAAAGATTTGAATGTCTCAGGTTTTATCATCTTTTCAGACCTTTATGTTTATGTATACATTCTACATTTTTCATTTCAAATGCTGTTATATTCTTACTCCTTCTTTCCACAGTTTCATTTTTTTCAATCGCCTCTCCCTCTGGTTGTATAGATTATTGCATTGTAAAGTCCACCACCTGTACAGCCCTGTGAGACTGCTGTCTCATTCGTTGTCATATATTGCCTTGGACCAGAGTGAATATTTTTGAGTGCAGCAGGCACTGCGAAAAGACATATGCCTGTTGTCAAATATTTAGCTGATGCAACACATCTAGTGAAGATGCCTTAAGATTTACTTCCGATGAAGGCAGTATGTTAGTTTTTTGTTTAGTTTTTTTGTACTTTTGGTCTCGAGCAATTCTCCTTTATTTAAGAAAAATTAGTAATTGACCATTCATTCATTCATTATCTCCCACTTTATCCTCTATTAGGGTCGCGGTGGGGTTTCCCATGCCCATCCAGGGGAGAACGTCTCGGGCGCTGGGCAGATAGTCCCAGGACAGGGCGCCAATCCATCACTGGGCACACACTCACTCACTCACACAGACACACTCTATATGGGGCAATTTTAAGAATTCAATTGACTTGATCCATGTTTTTGAACTGTGGGAGGAAACCGGAGAACCCGGAGGAAACCCACACGCAGACACGGGGAGAACATGGAAACTCCATTCAGATGGGGATTCTAACGGGGAATCCCTAGCGTTCAGAGGCAAACGTGCTAACCACTAAGCCACCGTGCCGCCCTGTAATTTACAATTTCTTACAAATTATGTTAAATAATTATGTCATGTTTAAAAACTGCAACCAAATAAAATGCAAGTGGTAACACTTTACCTGAATCCGATACTCAGGATGCATTATTAATATTAAATATTATAAAGCTTAATAATTGTTAATAATCCTTTATAATACTTGTCATAAGCCTTTGTTAAAGACCATAGATGTACATAACCACACTCAACCACTCTAACTGTTATTAGAACATGCCATTAAACTTTATAACACAAAGGGGAATAATGGATTATTAATTATATATTTTAACTGTTCATCAACTTATTATGGAGACCTGTGACATAAAGCCTTATAAAACTTGTGTTTAAGAAACTGTTTTCCTAAAAAGTACTTAATAAGTGCTCATAACTGTTTGTAAAAGCTTATAAGCTCTCTTTACAGGCATAAAGTAAAGTGTTGTTATTAATTAAATTATAGAAAGAGACGGCATACATAGTAGTATATAATAAAAAAGCTTATCAATGCTTTTAAGTGAAGTATAATCATCTTGTTTTAAGTAAGAATGTCTCAACATCCAAAGAAATCAAAAGTTGAAATAAGTTTTCACTTTTATTTAACTTTTTAATATAACGCCTCATGTCATATTGTTATAACAATTTCTGACTATGATTATGAAAAATCTGTGTACATTAACAAAGGCTTCTGGCAAATGTTATTAAGTGTTATAAATACTTTATAAAGATTTATAAATTTACCTATAATGAATTATGAATACCAGCTTCAAAGAAAGTGTTACCAAAAAAGTTATTGAACATAATGAAACCAGATGATTAAAACTAGTTTGAACAATTAATTTGGTTTTATTTATTATGTTAATGTGCAAATTACTTCTATGCCAATGTTTTCCACTGAGACAGAACATAGCTTTATTGACTTGATTTTAGCAGCTAGGTCAAATATAAACATGTTTTTTTTTTCACATGTCTGCAAGGCCTTATAGTTTATAGCAAGTATAATTTAGGCCGTGATGATCAGTTGCAGTCTGTTGGACAATATGAGAAGCAGTGTGGAAAAGAGGTGCTAGTAAATCTTTTTGTTTGCAGATGGAAATAAATGGTGGTTTTCAAAGTGCAATGGCCCCTCCATTCTTTGGAGAGTGGAAGGTTGAAAGGGGACAAAATATGATCACAGAGTAATGAATGGCTTCATTTGCATGTACAAGATGTTTTGAAGGGCCTATCAGGGTAAATTGCTTTATCTGAAGTGAATATGATCCCAGCAAGCAGCTGCATTTTGTAAATAAGCCATTATCCAACAAAAAAAAAACGTAATTACATTACTAATGCCAGTCACAGATGAGACCCTTGCTGTGGATGTGTTAGAAAGCTCTAAAGTTATCATGGTTTAGCATGAACAAGGTAATGCTGGTATTGACTTTAATGGTGATACTTTAGAGAAGGTTGATTCAAGATGACCTATTCAAATTAGCATTTAAAATAAGAAATGCTTACAACAACAATTTTATTACCAGACATACCAGTGGCCAAAGATGTGATTGCACAAAATTCATTTTGTAAGTAATAGAAAATGGGAAGCTTGGTGCCGTAGTGGTGAGCCTGTCCACCTCTCAGCATTGGGACCCAATAACATGGAATGTGCTGCTCAAAATTGCCCCTATATAGTGTGTGTGTGAGGGTGTGTGTGTGTGTGTGTGTGTAATCCTGTTATAGGAATAAGTGGTCAATGAGATGACATAAGAAGTAACAGAAAAGTTTCTGTATGATAATACTACTAATAATAAAGGATCGTCATAGGTTCAGCTTCAAGTGCAGTAGCAATGCTCCAGTCTGAGTAAAGCTAGAGAACAACTCAGCAAAAGTAGCTTTTATTCACTTTTAGTGAATTTTCTGCTCTGCTTTCTGTCTCATCTACACCCTCAACACCTCCTGCAGTCAACAATAATCATTTCACTTGAAATTAGATTTTTTAAATCTTATAATACATGAATGATGGTGCTAAAAAGTACTTAAATTTGGATTTTTTACATTTTTTTTAAATTATGTGTTTTTGGTTTTGTTGATTTAGGTTAGTGCTCCTTCTACTTTCATTATTCTCAACTTTACTAATTGCCTAACATTATGGGCTAAAGTAACAAATAAAAAAAATCTAAAGATTACATTCCAAATCTATTTAATATGTGGTATTCCATCAAGGACTTTGTGCATTTTTGTTGTTTTTTTACATCTCCTTAACTGACAATATAACACCATGCCCTTGCCATATCTGGCTCCTGAACTGCTTCTAAAACAAAGCAA
This sequence comes from Corydoras maculifer, assembly GCA_019802435.1. Taxonomy (NCBI): domain Eukaryota; kingdom Metazoa; phylum Chordata; class Actinopteri; order Siluriformes; family Callichthyidae; genus Corydoras; species Corydoras maculifer. The sequence goes on from JAFMOD010000120.1 coordinate 1,370,769, forward strand.
GTCGATTTCTTCTAATGCATTTCCAGGATAAGTGAATGCAAATCTAAATGAAAACTGTGCCTTGTGCTGCAGTCCTTATGATAACACCAAGTCAAACTATCTAAATATAGGCCTAATTTTAGCAAAATCTATGAATCTTTGTTTTCTCAGCTCTGGTAAATAGAAGGGTCTATTTTTAGTTTTATCCACTTTTATGACTTTGATCCCTCAAAAGATTATCATTTCTTAGTTAATAATTTTTTCTTTTGACTTTGTCCATCAACCTGTCACTGATTTCTTGTACTTTTACTTTTTTTTAGGTTGCTTGCCTACTATATTGTTTTTGATGTAGTCAACAACTTAATCCTTAATCCTTTAATCCACAATAACTATATGTACTTCCACTGCTCTACCGACCCCTAGATCACACAATCAGGTAATTTACACATTCAAGATAGAGGGTAGGTATCATGTAAAACATGAAACATCAACATTACTGCAGTAAATTTACATACAAAGCCATTTTACCTAAAGCCAGATCATATGTTCTTAGCTACAAATCTTTTTAAAAAGTTTAATAAAATGTAAACATAGTGTATTTAGACTACAACACATTTAAGGTTATTGCAAAATGTAGCTGTTTAAATATTTTTCTGTAGCAAATTCTGTATTATTTATATCAGTTTTTCCTTATTTGAAGAAACATTCTGTTCAGTGTTTTTGTGATTGTATAATTCCTTCTTTTATTACCATTCAACAGTGAGATCCCTTTGATGCTTTAAAAGTCCCTTGTGGATCATGGCTTCAGCTGTATGTGAAACCAAATAAATGACAGGAAAATCCGACTAGAACAGCTTAAGTTTTTATGTTGTTCATCACACTCACTTTAATTGATGGCAAGTTAGTGTCCTTTAGTATTTAGCATATGTCTGTTTAAATCTGAACACATTTTCAATTGTAAAAGGGTTTTTAAAGCACCCTTTTGCATTGGGGGTTGTTTTTGGCATCTTTAGATTATTTTTGTTTGTTTTTTAAATTATAGGTTACAGTAAATATGGAAACTAATATAAAATGATCTATTTTACTGTGATGTTTCTGCATATGGCCATAAATACAATATAATTGAAAAAAATATATACTGAATTCATCCAGATTTTTGTGAATATCAGGTGTACTACAGCATTGCTGTCATCAGGCTCTAATCTACAATTCTTTCTTAAGATACATATTTTCTCTGAAACTGGTATTCGTGTTTAAACTTTTGGAGAATGTAAAAGTCCCCACCAAATTTAATTCTGTAACTAATTTATAATTCCAGCTTACTCCCATAGAAACAAAAATGTTGATGTGTTCCCACTGCCTGTCAAATTTGCCCACAACGAATTTTGCCATTGGTTTAAAAGGAAATTTCTTTTACTGTTCTGATGGCTCATAAGAAATTCTCAAATCTACTTAAAGTCTTTTACACAGACAGGCACATTATGGTTTAGATTTTATTTTAAAAATACATATAGTTCAGGTTTCAGTCACCAAGGCCTTAGCCTTTAGGGCTTGCATACCTAAACAAGCTTAAACTACTCCAGAAAGAGTCAATAGTATACTTTCTAAATCTTGTTTATTTGATACAAATTAAAGTGATGTAGATCCGAAAATCCATTGGGCCTTAAATGCACAGTCTGTTCCCAGCAATTATACCCATGGGCTTATCTATGTGCCACCTGAAGTTTTATTGACTATATCATTATCTGAGTTCACACCAGTTTTGACCCCCTTGTTATGACTAGAAGTGAACAATTCTCACAGACTAGTGCTGGAAGAAAATGATTTCCATAATTCATAAACGTGTAACTTCTTGTTTTGTTTAATCATATTAAAACCATAAGATTGTTCATACAGCCAATACTGCAGTTCTTTGCACAGATGTGTCAGGCAGAACTAGTAGAATACACTAAATGAATCAAGGTTTTGGAACATGTAAATATTTTTATTAAGCTATTATGGTGGGTTTTCCAATGAAGTCCTATTGATACATTCATCAACTAGAATTCACAAACAACTTTATGAACTTTTATTAACGTAATAGTGACATGTGATATGTAATCATTTGTTTACTCTTTACAATCAGTTGAATAATACTTTAAAAAATGAGGTTTTCATCAGTGGAATTGTTCCTTCAACAATGCCCAAATCAACGTATCCAAATTTAAATTCACTTTTCTTATGTTTCTTACTTCATTTTGCTCAAAAGTTCCTCATTATATCAACTTGATTGAAATGGACACAGCTGGGAATATTTCATATTTCCTCGTCTCATGTGGTTTAATAATATGCACCATATTGGTGGCTCTTGAAATTAAAATCATGAAGTGGAACATCATGTGCAAGGAGGAAATATAAGATGAAGACTTATGATGTCTTTAAAATACATATTAAGATCTATAACAGAAGCAGCATCACTCTCATCACTTTCTTCAACTGTTGTTGATGATGATGAAGTTAAAAAATAAATTATTATCATTACTGTAATAAGAATTTAGAAATGTATATATTTAGGTATGTTAGTCCTTACCAGCAATTTTAATATGCTAAAACTATAATTTACAACAAAAGTTTTTTTTTTTTTTATGTTTGTGATACTCTTTTATGAATTAATATCATATTCAGTGTCTAAAATGATAATTAAAATCCCTGTATAATTAAAATCTCCAATTTTCCTAAGGATCTGTTCTATTAAAGTTTAAGTAGGGTTCTGTAATAGAAAAATACACAAGCGAAGGTTATATAAGGAATTTAAGCGAAGGTTATTAACATATGTGCGCCAGAGTAGGCAGTATCTATGAAGAGTAGTGCCATATATATTTGTTTAATTAAAATGTTTATGAAAATGAATATTCTGCTCTAGAGCAACATGTTAATGCAGTTTTGAGCATGATTTAATTCTTACAGTTTAATTACTAAGGCATAACTCATTTGATCAAGTCAATAAACAGTAGCAGCATTATAATATAATTACTATGTTGGATAGTGGCGGCACGGTGGCTTAGTGGTTAGCACGTTCGCCTCTCAGCGCTAGGGATTCCCGGTTCGAATCCCCATCTGGGTGGAGTTTCCATGTTCTCCCCGTGTCTGCGTGGGTTTCCTCCGGGGTCTCCGGTTTCCTCCCACAGTCCAAAAACATGGATCAAGTTAATTGAATTCTCAAAATTGCCCCCTATAGAGTGTGTCTGTGTGAGTGAGTGTGTGCCCAGCGATGGATTGGCGCCCTGTCCTGGGTCTATCTGCCCAGCGCCCGAGACGTTCTCCCCTGGATGGGCATGGGGAACCCCACCGCGACCCTAGTAGAGGATAAGCGGGAGATAATGAATGAATAATGAATGAATGTTGGATAGTATATTACTATTATTAATAGATATATACATTTGGGTATGCATTCAATGTGAGACTAAAATACTGTTGGAAATACAAGCAAATTTGGTGCCTTTGAATAAGGTATGATCATTTGTAATAAGCTATTCAAGATTAGATTTTTAAAAAAATTGCCAGTCTTGTGGGGTTTTCTACAGTGTCATAACAGTGTTTGGAACAGTGTCATAACTCCATTATTAATTAGGTCCTAAGTCTTAATACCAGCATGATCAATTTAATGTCATTAGATGATAACTTTTGGAAATGAATAAATGAGCACATTTTCATGTAAAAAACACAACTTGTTGATTTTTGTTCATTGTTTGTTTAATACTGTATTTGTATCATGTCCAGAGCCTTGCACAGTAGTTAGCATTTCTGCATTACAGCAAAAAGGTCCTGGGTTACATTCCTGTTAGGACAAACAAAGTTTGCATGTCCTTCCTGTGCTGGAGTAGGTGAACTCAGGGCCACATTTTTAAGTCAGCATATAGGTACTCTGGAGATACTAAACTGCCCCTATGTCTGTATCAATTTTAATCATTCTGTGACAGTAGCATGAACTTGAAAAATATCAGGTCCACTTACTCTGTACCCTACACTTTTCTGTTGGAAAAATAGTCCAGTAGTATGAAACTCCCAAATAAGTGAAACAAAACTTGTCCAAATGCTGATTCCCTATTTTTAGCAATATGAATAGTGGGATACATTCTATACCTATATTATGATGGGACAGGCTACATATATGATTTACATGATCACTCATATTTATGTGGTCTATTTTCTTTTCACATTTTGGTTGAGAAGTTATTAGAGTTCAATCAACATTCCATTATATCACAGGCCCAAAGAAGCACTCAATAAAACACCCAATTAAAATCCCATCTCAATGCACTCAGTACTAAAATTCATCCTTTCCTTGAACTCATAAACTCCCTCACCCAAAACCAGCCCATTCCTTCATCTGTAATTCACTTATTACCCCTATTTATCTGTCTCGCCATTTGTTTCTTGTTTGTGCATTTGATTTATTTCTTATCATTGTAATTTGGTAGGTATTATTTTCCCTTTTTCATTATCTGCTTTAATATACATTTTATTTATAGATGCATTAATGCCTTTTCCAATTAATTCGGTCCATATATATACATATATATTATATCTAAATAGATCAACATCATCAGCATAAATAGAGTTAATCTAATAATACAATTAAAAGCATGTATTATTTCTCTACCTGCTTTAGACTATACATTTATTTACTTTGACATTTAGCCTGGTCTACACTTGGGTCAATCTATTTTTATAGGTGGTGCATTGAGTTGAGGAGTCATGTTAAAACTCTGACCTTTAGAGGTTAATAGAGCTTACAATTCTGCATGTGTAGTCTGTAGTAGATGATGATTTTTATTGTTTAATCATGTCAAAGCTCTGGAGGTTAATTTAACACCTAGCTGATTTTGACTAATGAATGACTAGCATTGATTTTATCAAAATGACAAATTAAAGAAAATACTGATGTCTGATTTGACCTCTTAAACTCAACATCTTTTTGTTGGTGTACATTATAAAATCAGTCAGGCACTGCCACACAATACAAGGAATTTAATAAAATGCAAAGAATGGCACAGTTTGCAATAGTTTGTGATTAGCACAAGCCTTAACAATTTTCTATTTAAAACCACATGAGCTTTTTTGGGCATAAAGACAAGCACTATCTTTGCTGTGTATGAAGTGAAAAAATCTGTAATTTTTTACTGTTTCAGACAAAGTGTAATTATTTCAAGCTGTAGTAATAATGATCAGTCACGTGCAAAAATAGACCCCCACTGGTGCTCAAGTACCTGCCCTTTTACCCTTGATAAGAGGAGTGCCCTTTCTGCTGGAGCCCAATTATTTTCTTCAGAATCCTAAAATAAAAATAACTGTCTTTAATTCTTCCAAAATCTGTTTTAATATCAGAAGGTATTTATTTGAGTTCTTTAAAGGAGAATTCTGTTCCAATCTGTTGCACAAGCTCCCACTTTGCCCCTCCGTCCTTCTCCTCCCATTAGCACTCATGCCAAACCGCCGCTACAAACTTCTTCCTCTGACCAGCAGCATCAGACAGACGTGGCCTTTTTTTTCCCAGTTTCTTATTTATTATCAACAAAGGATGAGAATGATTAGGTTCATTATTAATTAATATAGTTGTTGTTTTATTTGTCTGTTTAAAAAGAATAAAATAAAAAATAATTTAAATAACATAATAATAATAATAGTCTATTAAATTTTCTGAACATAAGCATGTTCATGGCTTTGATTTCTGACATTGCTGTGTTATAACAAAACCAGGGCATAAGGGACATTGATTAAATATTTTTTCATTATAAATAGCTTTAAGAAGACTGTGAATGTAGGTTTTACTTTCTAAAAATGTATGTTGTCCAGGCCCACTGCATGTGGTTTGAGTAATATACATGATCTTCACATGTGGTTAGATTCAGTGATGGAGCAGTAGCGAAGGTTATATGGGAGCTAGTTCTGCAAAGGGAGAACAAACTATGTTATTTTTTCATGTCTGTGTTAGATCATGTGTTCGCCTTCAGGGATCTGTATGTGGTTTGTTAATAACGTTACCAGGGATGTAAGCAGATATTGTGTTATGAAAACCCATTTTTTTGGTGAGATCACTATAATAGAACAAGGGAAGGGCAATCGCTGAATGCTAAGGAGCACAAGTGTCAATGAGGGTTATTTTTTTGGTTTAGTCATGGTTACTGTTCAGTATAAAAACCTAGCCTATTATAAACTTACACAACCACAATTGCAAATTCACAAAATGTTTATACTCTTAATGTATAAGTTTACAAATGATCCATATAATTCACAGTCTAAAGCTAAACACATTTAAAATCTGCTGTGTTAAACCTGGTTCTATACAATATGACAGTTTGGTGAATAACATTTTGTGAAAGAGAATGCTGGGAAAATCAAGTAAATGCATAATGCATAATCTTAATCATCATTGTGGCAGAGCTCTTCCTCCAGATGAAGTGAAATTCTAATACCACATTATACACAATGTGCTACAAACATAGTTCCAACTGATTGGGATGAATAGTTTCCTGTTTCAGGTAGAGCACCTACTATGAGCAAAATAAAAAATCTCAAACTTTGGTCTGCACAGAAGTTATCATCTTAAGAAATTTATGCCATGTATTATTTAAGAAGAATGATGATGATAATGATGAATTTAGGTAAGCTGATTCTAAGTAAAGACAGCACATAAAGGTTAATGTTTGCACATTAACCTTTACATACCTATTCTATAGAACTGGCATTAAACCTAACATGCCATAAAAATGTCATGTAAAATGTCACATGCTGTTAAGGAACAGAAGTGACATTTTATATCAGCAGCATTTTACCATGCTCAGTTTGTAATAATATGACTTTGAAAAATATAATTTGACTTTCTGACACTTTGAGATCAAAGAAATACTAGTATTGTTATGTACATTTTGGCAACTTAATATCATTTTTATACTGTATGTACAGGTCATTTTATTATCACTGAAATGAAATAGTTTTACAAAGTTTATTTTATAATATACTATACATAAACTTCTCCACTTACTTATTTCACAATGTGTTATTGTTTTATAAGCTGTGAGGTGAAGTCTATATATGGCACATCTGCTTAAACAACATTATGTGAAGTTTATAAATGTCAGTAAATTTACATGTTTTCTGTAGGGAACACCCTGAAAATGATGCCAATCCATTGGTGGGCACACACTCACTCACACAGTATAGGAACAATTGAAAGCAGCCAATTCATTTTGAATATTTTTTTGGACTGTGGGAGGAAACAAAAGAATCAAGAGAAAATCTACACAGACACTGGAAATTTCACCCAGAAACCCCAATACTCTAAGGTGGATGTGCTGACTGCTATGCCACCAGCTTTTCTGATTTAATTATGTAAGAGTAAATATTACATTAAGCAGAATTTAGATTTTTAGAACAAAAATACCAGTTTTATAGAAGGATTTTCAAAAGATAAATTTCTCTGGTGTCTGACGAATAACTTTAGGTTAAAGAAGTATGGTAAATGTTTTTTTTAAGGACAAAGAAAAAGTATAGCAGGGATGGCAGAAGCACTTTGTACTTAAAGAACTGCAGGCTTGTTGCACAAATCACACAATCCTTAAAACTTGTTTAAAGAAAAAGGAAAAATGTTATACACTCACTATGTTCAAAGGAAATAGGTTGCCTGGAATATCAAATGGCTTGATCTGATCTGAACTACATTTGAGAGAATATATTTTTTTGTATCTCAGCATATATAAAATATAGTCGTTTTATCTTTTTTTTTAAACTCAGATGTGAGATATATAGAGTTGGACGATAGTTGCCACTTGCTCTATGCCTATCCCAGGAGAGCAGAATGAGAACACTTTGCAGAGCACTCTATTAAGTCACCTTTTGAATATATTGTGCTCAAGATTCTTTTTATGTTCATTTTCCATCTAGAAAGTGAGCTTGCAGCAGTTCCCAGAATGGAGACAAAGAAAAAGTAGCACAATGTGTAGGAGTGAATCACAGAAGAAAAGGCGTGTGGCAGGGGGAGAAGAATTGTGAAAGAGAAAAAGGACAAGAATATTAAATAAAGTGAGCATCTCACTTTTTTTATTTGTAATGAAGACCATAACCTGGCTTAATATACACTGAACAAAAAAGTAATGGAACTCCAAAAGTTATAAGGATATGATCATATTCAAATAGGAAGTGTTGGTAATTTACATTGGTGCAAATAAAAGCTTACTTTTTTACAGGTGCACTGTACAGGCAATAGTTTTGAAGATGGTGGCCATATATAATTACTTTATCATAATTCTTTGTGACTAATTCTTGAGTGATTTTACTCAGTTTTGTGTTTTGTTAGCATCTTTGTCCCTGCTGTTAGCATGAGGCAGTATCTGCAGCCCATGAGCAGGTAGCTTTTCCATGATTGACCATTCGTATGTGTCTCCAACAAAAGTTTTTATTATGTCTCCTAAATCAAGATGGAGGTAACAGAACAAAACCTCAACACAAGAAGAGAATGATACAACTATAAAAGCCTTAATCTAGCAGTCGTACTACTATCTTCTTCTTGTTTTACGGAGAACCAAGCTTCTACATAATGTCCTACAATAGGTTACTAGGGTGAATCTTTTTTATCATACTGTTAGAAACAGACTGCAAGTTGATGTACATACAGCCCAATGCCAAGAAATCTGACATGGTTTTGTCAAAGAGCTCCAGAATGTGCAGGTGCATTCCATATTTTTTTACAGACGACAGTTCCAGGACAGTGCTTGGTCTTTTGTAAACAGTTCCTGAATAAAAACATTAAAGCATTATATCCAAGACCTGAAACAAATCAAACAAAACCACTGGAACACTATATAGTAGTGCACCCAAAGCTCTCAAGTGTTGTCACAGACTGTTCAGGACTAAACGCCAGATCCACGCCTGGCAGGTGATCCACCAGTACCCCTTTTGCCACCTCATCAGAATGTTTCCAGGCATATCAGAAATGTATACAAATATATATGAGCCATACACACTACTGAGTTACAATATAAGTTGCTTCAGTTCACACATATTGAATTCTTTAATATATAATCTTTACTGGATTAATGTTTTTGGCTTTCATTGACTGTTGATACGTCATATTGCTGTCAACAAATTATATGATTTATTTTGTGTTTTGTTTTCTTCCTATTTTTTTGAGCAATGTACATGATTTAATATCTGACTTTACTTAATCACTGTTTCTACACTATTTAAAATGAATCAATTTAGAAAAATATAGATTGCTTTTTTTAAGTATTAATTATATTTTTTATTATATATTTAGGTTAAGTTTTTTTTTTTTTTATATTTGTCTTTTTGACTGGCATTCCAACCACTATAAACAAGAATCTATGACATAAGTAAGACATTAAAAAGTTCCCACCAACCTCATTTTGTGTTATAAATTTAGAGCAACACACTCCAGGAAAATAAGACAGATGCACATTTTGGAACAGAAGGTGCTAATTTGCAATTGGATTTTTTTTTCTAATTTATACTTAATACAAGACTTCAGCTGTTTAACAGTTTATGGACACCATTGTCAGATTATTTCCTTCATAATTTCCTGCATTTTCTGTATTCTTATTTTTGAATAGCATTGTAGCAATACCAAATACTCGCATATTCAACAAGTATCATATACATTTGCAATACAACAATAAATCTTAGTAATTGAGATTTGGCAAGTGAATATTTGTATTTAATCTACTTCTTTTGTAACTAATAAATGAAACAGCTTTAAGTTCATCACTGTAGTGTTGTGGCACCTACAGAATAGATAGGAAATATTGTGACATCATAAGGCAAAAGCAGGAACATTTCTGCACAGTACAGCAGGAGCCTTGATCTCTGAAGTGCAAGCGTACAACAACATCCTTGTCACTAAGGCTGTAACTGATGTTCCCTACTGACATCATTAATGCTGCTCAGTGCCACTATTCCATGAGGACTCTACGAAAGTCCCAAGAACCATCGGCCTACAAGTTTATCTGAAAACTACAGCCTTAAAATATATGCATATGCTGATGATACTTGGAAAAGCCAAAAACATGCTAATTAAGCATAGATGTGAAAACAATCAGCCAGTTTATTACGTTCATTTTCGCCAATCTGTTATTTTATGGTGCAAATAATGTGTGAATGAAATCTCACACTACATGCTGTTGCTGAACAAAACAAAAAATGTCAGGTTTGTGCTAATATTATAAGGCTTGTCACATAATAACATCAATTTTGCATAGCAGGTTGCAAAATTATTTAGTTTGTTTTGTTAGAATATCAGTTTTTATTATTGTTTTTAGTGTTAACAAAGATATATAAATGTGATATATAATTAATTATAATATATGTGTTTTAAAAATTATTGAAAAATGTAGTCTATGTCAGGATACTGACCCATCCCATCCGTTGTCGTCCTTTTACCCCTCCCCAATCCAGAGAGACGTTGTACAGTTTCTGTATAAATCCTATAAAACAATCTTGAGGTGTTATTTATAATTATAGCAGGAGACTTTGTTAATGCATTAATGAAACTTACACAGTTTCAACATAACTATCCGTAACATTACCGTGTACATTCATTATGTCAGCCTCGTTCAACAATGCAATATTACATTTAATTAAATCTATTTACTTTAGGATGGCACAGTGGCTTAATCCGGGTGGATTGGCACTAAGCCATGTTCTCCCTGTGTCCACATGAGTTTCCACAGGGTTCCCTGGTTTCATCCCACAGTCCAAAAACATGTATTCCAGGTAAATGGAATGCTCTAAATTGCCTCATATAGTGTGTTTGTGTGTGTGTCTCTGTGTGAGTGAGTGACCATCCATCTTTCCTGGGTGGTCATGGGGAACTCCCCTGAGACCCTAGTAGAGGATTAAGCGTAAAATAATGAATTCATTCATTCATTCATTCATTTATTAAGCACTGTAATTACCTACACAGACATTTTACTACCACTGTTGTGTATTTGATTGTATATTTTTTTGTTGTTGCAATATAGAGTGCCAGCAATGGCTTGGCCCTTTGTCCTTGGTGTACCTGCCCAGCTCCTGAATTGTTCACCCTGGATGGGCCCCTTGGAACCACGCTACGACCCAAGTAGAGGATTAAGTGAAAGACAATGAGATGAGTACAGTAGGAATTACTATTCACACACATAAGAAATATTTACATTTAAAGATGCATCACAGAATTAAATATTCCAGTGTCTTTATCAGAAATGAATCCAAGCATGATTTGTCTGTGTTGGTTCTCTGAGAGACTGGCAACCCATATGGAGCGTTTGCTCTCTATAAGCAGTGACATACATTCCAGCTTCATGAACTTTGAAGTTCAGAAGTTAGAAGGTCAGGACGAGTAAAAATTATATAAATAAACAATTTAATATAATATTAAAAGTGCAGCACAGTGGCAAATCATCTCGGTTTGAATCCCAATCTGGGTGGATTTCCCATGTTCTCTCCGTGTCCATGTGGGTTTCCTCTGGGTTCTCCAGTTTCCTCCCACATTCCAAAAACATGGATCAAGGTCAATTGAATTCTCCAAAATTGCCCCATATAGAGAGTGTCCAGCAATAAATTGGCGCCACGTCCTGGGTGAACGGGAACACCCGAAATCTTCTCTGGGGTGTTCCATTTTTGTTAATGAACTAACATTTTTGTTAATGAAATTGATAGAGTGACAAACATAGTATGTAAAAAAATATATATGGTATAACTATGATTTAAAACTAAGAGAACTAAGTTAATATATACTGTTAAACATTATTAAGAATGGACATGTGGCATGATTGCTTCAAAGTCTTTACTCTGCCACCACCCACTCTTCCAGTTTCTCACTCCTTCCTTTTATACCCATGCTCTATTTTGCTGCACCAAAAGTGCTGGTGGATGTATAATGAGCTGGGAAAAACAACTCAACTCCCCTCTTAATCTTAGCCTCCTAATCCCCACCAGGGCTGGATTAATTATGATGACTTATCATCCCACGCATGAGGCCCAGCTGTGTGTAGAGAGAGAGGGATGATTTGGAGAAAGAGTAGAGCCCTGGTATAACATGGCAAAGCTGCTTTGCCTTAGTTCCTTCTTTAAAACTTCATCACTCTACGTGACTGAGATTAAAGCCTTCTAGTTATTAAATACTGAAAAGCATATGCACAGCCACATCCTTTCCAAGAATCTTTCTCAGGCCGTTTTAAAGCTCTATGTCCAAAAAAATTCATCAGTTCATCTTACAATAATTTTTGCAAATGCAACCAGGTCTGTTTTAACAAGTCGCCTTTCACATCAGGGTCAAAGGGTTTGTTATGCATTAGCTTTAAATCAATTGAATATTAATAAAAATTATTCTGTACCCTTTCACCTTAATGACCTTCACTGGATCATCTCTATAATGAGCAATACTGCATGAGGAGCTCAAAGAAAATTACAAAAAGAGAGAAAGCAGAAAGCAGAACTGAATAATTAAGGACAGGATAAGAATGGATAATTGAAATCACTCTTAAGAGGAGTACTAATGAGAATGTGTTATTAGGAATAGCTGTCCTTAAAATAAAGGGCAGGGTGTACAAGAACAAGAAGGCAGGACAGGGACAGCAAGGGGAATAAAAAAAAGTCTTATAACAGACTCGATGAAATCAGATGGGACCTTGGTATTTCATGTAAACAAAGCAACACTAATTAAAGAGGAGTTTTATGATTTTAAAAGAAGTTTGTAGTAATTTGTAAGCTTTGTAAACATATCTTCAGTGTTGTTCTATGAACGATATTATCAAATATTAACAAAAATGTAAGAGGTGTGCTCACTTTTGGGAGAAACTGTTTATATATTAATGTGCATAGACATACCTAAAAGCAACTTTGTACATTCAGTTTAAGAACATTTTTTTCACATTTTCTGTTCATAGAAGCTCAGTGGGGCGGCACGGTGGCTTAGTAATTAGCACGTTCGCCTCTCAGCACCAGGGATTCCCGGTTCGAATCCCCATCTGGGTGGAGTTTCCATGTTCTCCCCATGTCTGCGTGGGTTTCCTCCGGGTTCTCCGGTTTCCTCCCACAGTCCAAAAACATGGATCAAGTTAATAGAATTCTCCAAATTGCCCCATATAGAGTGTGTCTGTGTGAGTGAGTGTGTGCCCAGCGATGGATTGGCGCCCTGTCCTGGGTCTATCTGCCCAGCGCCCGAGATGTTCGCCCCTGGATGGGCATGGGGAACCCCACCGCGACCCTAATAGAGGATAAGCGGGAGATAATGAATGAATGAGTAGCTCAGTGGTTATGGTGTTGGGCTAGCAATCTGAACATTGTGTGTTCAAATCCCAGGTCCACTGAAGCAACCAATGTGTGTCCGTGAGCAAAATCCTTAACCCTCATTGCTCCAGAAATGAGGTATCCTCTCAGTGTTCTGACAGCAAGTTGGGATACTTGTAAGTCGTTTAGGATAAAAGCATCTGCTAAATAACCAAATGAAAATTTTCTTAGACTGTAAATAGACAGTCTAACATAGAACCCTGCTTGTCTAACTGGGAATCACAATTAATCTGAGCATATTCCCGAAACCAAAAATGTAAAAAGTAAATCCTATATATATGGAATATGGCTTTGTTCCATTTATGTTTAATTGCTTTTATGAACGGATCTTTTAAGATCCTGCTGTTAAATCTCAGTGGGGTTAACGTCTGGATTCTTTCATCATTTAGCTGTTAATGATTCTCTGATGTTCCTCTTCGTTTCATTGCATGACCTAGATTAGTCTCAATGTAAGCTGCAGACCTGGTGGCCTCACCAAACACAATCAAATACCTATATTTCATTTTGCTTAACAGTTTTTCTAAAGGATATTGTTTCATATGTTTTTTGGCTGCAAAAAATCACATTTTGATCTGTTCCTTGTATTGTAAAAAGGGTATGTTTATTCAAATAATAGAATAAACAACATCTTTGTATTTAGAAGAAAGAGGTTTTGTCTGACCAAATATCACAGTACAGTTGGATTCCTATTGATAACACTTTCTTTGTAGGCCTTTAGAACTCTTTGGTTCTAATCACCATAATGTAGTTCTATTTTCAAGTCAAATGTCTGCTATTATTTCAGCTGTGAAATACTTTGCTTCTTAAGTATTAAGAATCAGATGCACCCAGGACAGGGCACCAATCTATCACTAGGCTCACTCACACAGATACACACATAATAACATTCTATATGGGCCAATTTGAAGCGGCCAATTTACCTTGAATCCATGTTTTTGGACTGTGGGAGGAAACCGGAGAACTCTGAGGAAACCCACACGGACGCGGTGAGAACATGGAAACTCCACCCAGTTTGAGATTTGAACCTGGATCCCTAGCACTGATAGGAGAATCACATAGACATACAAACAGACTCTATTTGGGGCAATTTACAGCATTTGATTTGAGTACATGTTTTTGGACTGTGGAAGGAAACCGGTGAACCCGGAGGAAACCAATGGACACGGGGATTCAAACCTGGATTCTCAGCGCTGAGAGGCGAACATGCTAACCACTGTGCCACCCATTTACGTGTATTTCAAACTTAAAATTATAATTTTAAGCTATTTGATTTTTTATTAAGGCTTCCTTCTGTTTTTAGACAAATATACATATCATTTAATTATATTGACCCACTATTATTACGCCCAATCTACCACATGTCGCATTAAAGTCAGAGCATACGGTCAGCCAATATGTGGCACTCTTGAAGCATTAAAGGTTAAGGGCCTTGCTCAAAAATCCTCAGTGGTAGATTGTTAATTCCAGGCTCTAATCTCCGACCTTTTGATTAACAACCCCTCAACCTAACCTAAAATATCTCTACCCAGCTGCGCTATTAAACTGGATGCACTTACAGATAACATATGACCTCACAAGGTAAACAATTAAGTCTTTATCTGAAAGTTCATTGTTTATTAATAGATTCTGTTATTTTAAGGTTAAACAGACTCTATTAATTATAACAAGATTTGTTATAATTAGCTTTAGAATATGGCCCATATTGGATTGAATTTTATATTTTCTTCAGTTTCATGAATTCTTAATAATTGAGTTTACATTAGTTTCTCCTTGAACTGCTTAATTAACAGACATCTCTAAGAGACTTGAGAAGTGGAATCTTGGAAAAACTTGTGTCTCGCAGCTTTTCATTTACAAACATAAATTAATTTTGTGCTTTTTTTCATGCTTTACTCTTTTAACACTATACACAACACTATATAAAACACTATATAAGTATAAACAATTCATTGCATAATGAATAATGCATTCATTATCTAATATGGATATTTTTGTTATAAAAGGCCAAAAAACAGATCAAGGATGTTTCATATTCAAAACTGTGTTTGTTCACTTGACCTTAATTATAAAATTTTAGGGGGAAATCCAGTTTAATTGCACTTATCAAAATGTCTGGGTGCCAACAATTACAATAGTATCAATAGTATCATCCATTGCAATATTTTAAATAAAAAAGCATAATTGTATTGTAAAAACAGATTTGTTTGGAATTGAATTGGCATATTTAGTTAATCACCCCTGACCTAAATGGAAAGAAATCAATCGATTGTTTCTTGGAACTAAGAACTTCATATACATAAATTTATTCAGCTCCAGTTGTGTGTGCACCATGCCACTGTAAACACCCCTGACATACCCAGGGGTAATTCTGTATTTTTAAATTGCTTTGTAATTGTCTGGACTATACAAGCAAGCTAGTGTTTCTGAAGAAAACTGACATAGATACAGTGAAAACATACAAACTCCATACAGAAAGTAATCTGGCTTTCCCACCCAGGAATGAAAACCAAGACCATTTTGATTTGAGCTGACAGTGCTTCCTATTGCATGCAACATTTGTTTCAGCTAGTTCATATTTAGATTTAGCATCACTAATACTGTAAAGTTGCATTGAATTCTATTAGTGGTACCTTAGTAAAGGACAAAATATAAGTCTGGAAGTAAAAAAAACAGTACAATGAGGTTTTATCTTCTGTAATTGTAGTCAGGTGATAATGTCATCTCTGAAGTGAACTTATTATGCAAAAATTTTTACTTAAACTTCTTGTCTTGTCAAACTTATAAATATTTATATTGTCACACCAAGCTCCACTCATTGTTAATGAATTCAGATGACTTTTTTAAAGCATAGAGCTCCTTAGCGATCAAGTGTACTGTTTGTTCTTGCTGTTGTGATTGTACTGCATTACTGCAGCATAGCTTAGTTCAAGCTCTGTTTGCCTGAAGGCAATTAGCACTTTGGACTGCAAAAACGGGAGTGGGTTTTGCACAGACCCAGCCAGGGCAACAGTCTCAATAAATATTGACGCCGTTATACTCTCTCTCTCTCTCTCTCTCTCTCTCTCTTTCTCTCTCTCTCTCTCTCTCTCTCTATCTCGCTCTCTCTTTTTATATATACATATATAACTTGCTCTCTCTTCTTTTTCATTCTGTAACTGTCTCTCAGCCCAGTTAATTAAAATGTGGACTTTCTGGTACTCTGTTGCCATCTTGAATATAACAAAAGACATTAATCACCACCCACCCAGAGCCCACATCTCCTCCTTAAGGGAGAAGAAATAAGAAAGACAGGATAATGTAAAGATAATGCAAAGATGGAGAGTAGTTTAATATGTATATGTATATATCCATATATATATAGCAATGCTGACTGAAAACGATAAGTGAGAAAAGGCGATAAGGTGAGTAAAATTATTTATATCTTAATAGTATAAAAAAAAATCTCTCTCTGGCTCTCTGGAGGTCTTGGCCCTGTTTTTTATTCCCTCAAACAGGTTTGCAAAGCCTTTAGATAGTTGGATAAGCCAGTTAGCTGTGCAAGGATAAGGTAGTTCAAAAGTCATCCTCTAAAACAAGTGTCTGAACTTGCCACCCACATCTGCAGTGAATAATAAAGATGAATGAGTGCGGTGGGTGGGAACTCCCATTACATAAGTAGTGCCTAGGATTAAATGAATGATGTTCAGTAGAGTCAGAGTATTCGTAATTGGAAAAGGTCATATTTTACAGCAGACTAAATTGATACATTGTTGAAGACAGTGTTTATAATACTTTAATTGGAACTTAATTATTGGCCGTAAGGTACTTTTCAATTTTTATTACTGTGTTAATAGCAAAATATTTTATAATATTATATATATAAGTATATCTCATCCAACGATCTCAGATGTATGTATCTTTCAATACTATTAATACAGTGATATTGATAGATTCTGATAACATGGAGGTCAAGAATGCTGCTTCAAGTCAAGACCATCTTGCAGATATTGGCTTCAAATCAAATCCACCCTCACCTGAGCCATCTAATGATTGCCTTTCAAATTTCATAATTAACCAAAAAGCCTCTGTTAGATTCACGTTGAAATGAAACCTGTAGGGAGGTAACTCTTGAGAAGAGTTTGTAGGCTCAGCACAAGAGCATCTTTGCCCAGTTTCATTTTTAATTTGGCTACCCCAAACCAGATGGTGTCATTCCATTACTCAAAATATGCTGACATTTTTGTTTGACAAGAAACAAATTAAGCAGATGGCATGGTAGCTGACTGGGTAGTGCTGTGCATGTTCCTACCATGTCCAAGCTCCAATTTCCTCCAAGTCTAAAGACATGAAAGTCAGGTGAATTAGAGATATTAAACTGCTTAGAAGTGTGAATGTGTATCTGAATACATGTCTGTAATGCCTGCCAAGCAAATACTGGCTACCTGTCCAAAGTTTCTTTACCTTTCTCTCAAAAAGCACTGGGATTGGCTCCAGCACCTCGATGATACTAATTAGTGGCTTAGAAAATGAATAAATAAAACAACCTAAAAAATGTATAATTTCCTCATTACTGCTTGCCATATTTTATAAGCAGCTAAAAACCCTTCACATCTCCAATGAGCCACAATTGAAGCAATTTCTAGTCAGCCAACAGTGAGAGGCTTAGGAGGAAGAAAGATTACAGAGACCTATTAACATCAGCTCAATGTGCTATTTTGATACACACTATTTTCTTCTAAGTAATAAATGAGCTTTTTTGTGCTTATTTATCCACCCTAGACCACCCTCTATCTGCGTTTGAACACTATTGTGATTTGCTTAGCTTCTTGTTTGAAAGATAGCCTATTTATATCACATCCTGCCACTCTTTAAACAGCCAATATGATCTGTCATGCTATAAATACAGTCAAAGAAAATGAGTTATGTCTAAAAAAATGCTAACATCTATGCTTATAGACTTAAACCTAATAAGTAACTTTCTGTAACTATAACACATTTGACAGTTAGTCCAATTTTAAAACCCTTCTGTACAGACAAGCATTAAAAGGAAATTACATTCCAGGCACATATTATTATCTTAATATCCTTCATACAGTATCTCACCACAGGATACTGAGCTGTAGATTTGACCTAGGAAATATTAATCATATGTACAAATCTATTTTTGAAATGAGAATATAAGTGAGTATATGATATTACATTAGAAATTTTCATTTTTTATTATATAAAATATTTTATTTTGTATGATAAATGAGGGCATGGTGGTTAGCACATCCACTTCTTAGTGCTGAAGACCCAGGTTTAAACCCCAATCTAAATGGAGTTATCATGTTCTCGCAGTGTCTGGGTTGTTTTTTTTTTCTAGGTTCTCCAGTTTCCATCTACAGACAGACAGACAGACAGACAGACAATCCATTATTATTATTATTTGTTTTAGAAATGTTTTCAACCAGCAGCAGCATAAAAAAACAGTAATAATACAATAAAAATAGTACAGAGCAGTAGTATAAAATAAACAGTGATGAGAAGGAAAAAAAAGTATAAATGCAATTAAACCTATTTAAATGCATGGCAGGGCAGTAATTTACAGTTAAGGATAAATGAAAAATGAATATGAATAAACAAAGAATGAGTGCCAATACAGTCAGAAACATGGATTCAAGGTGAATTGGCTGGTCTAAATCATCTCTATATAGTGTGTGTGTCTACAGTATATAAGTTAGTGTGTGCTCAATAATGGACCTGGCCTAGGTGTATCTGCCCAGAACCTGAAACATTCTCTCCTGGATGTGTATATGAAATACCCTGCGAGCCTAGTAAAGGATTAATCAGATGATAAGAGATGCGATAATAATATGCAATTAGAAAATCTGATGTTATTCCGATATTCATTCATTCATTGTCTTCCGCTTTATCCTATATTAGGGTCGCGGAGGGGGTTCCCCATGCCCATCCAGGGGAGAACGTTTCGAGCGCTGGGCAGATACACCCAGGACAGGGCACCAATCTATCGCTGGGCAGTTATTCCAATATGCATATGATAATTAAACTACAATTAAGCACTTCTGTAAGTCATGTGTCAATTTGATGGTGTAACTTCTTTTGCAAAAAACTTATGTTTTTGGTACATAATACACATAAGAAAAGAAAACCAAACGCCAATTTTATTACATTTTGTTATGTCAATGTCCAGATGATAGCCCTAAAAGTTATATACTATAACTTTTATTTCAAATTAAATTCTATCCAAAGACTAATTTTAATAAACCACTGGGACATCTGCATATTAAGCAGACAGTCTCACCCATGTAATAGCCATAATGAGGCAACATAATGTGCCGGCAGGTAGAAACAGCACCAGATGTAACTCAACAAAGGAAAGATCTGAATGCCGAAAATGGGGTCAGAAACTCAGGGCAGCCCAGCTCTGTGGTTGCTAGTAATGAACAAATCTGCTGCAAGAAACATTCATTTTTACTCCACTTGCATCAGGATCTCTCTTTCCCTACATTTACTATTATAGACCAAACTTATAAACCCAGCAGCCAGATTTAATTCTAAAACACACTGTAATGTATCTTTCTCCATCATATGTATCTTATACATCTTTTTATTTAACGAAGTATCGGGAAGTTATATCTTGTAATGGACATCATATCTGACTCCTGCAGCAAGTTGCTGAGAATGAGTAATCACCACCTGGCCAGATGTAATTGTGTTTCTATCTCACTGCAGACTTTATCTGTAACTGTTTCAAAAGTGTTCTGTAGGAAAGTCAGTCAATAAATTTGCTATACTAGTAAAATAGTAGTAGTAGTAAAAGTAGTAGTACAACACCAAGCAATTGCATAGACAGTAAAATTTATGTAGAGAATGTGAGGCATGTGAAACTTTTGATACCGTTTAACCGTAGTGATTCATTCATTCATTAATTCATTCATTCATCCATTATCTTCTGCTTAATCCTCTACTTGGGTCGCAAGGGGTTTCCCCATGCCCATCCAGGGAAGAACGTTTCGGGCGCTGGGCAGATACACCCAGGACAGGACACTAATCTAACATTGGGTACACTCACTCACACAGACACACACAGAAAAACACACTATATGGGGCAATTTAAAGCATTCAGTTTACCTTGAATCCATGTTTTTAGACCGTGGGAGGAAACCAGCGAAACTGGAGGAGACTAACAGGAGAACAAGGAAACATCACCCAGTTTGGGAATTGAACTTGAAATCCCCTGCGCAGACAGGCAAACGTGCTAACCTCAAAGCCACAGTACCCCCTGGTACGGTACAGTTTTTAATAAATATATAAAAAAAACAAATACAATTAAGTCAAACTATTTTCAAATATTTGTTCTGTTAATAATGGTAGGACTGCCTTAAGTAAATAATTTATTGGTACCGTTACAAGACCTAATTAGTCTCTATCAGAGTATAATTTTTCTGAAAAAAAGTAAAATGCATAAAACAGAGCTTTATATATGGACTTTACTGGTTCTCGTGCCACTTAACATAACAAGCTTTCCTGGCTTTACTCCAGCACATGAGAATGTTTGTGGCTTTGCAGGAGAATGCAGCAAAGCTATCTACTTCCTGATCTTCCTACACATTTAACCTTGCAGTAACACCACTAATTCAACATACAGATAAGGTTAATAACCATCATTAAAACACATAACAGATTGAAACACCATAGACCTGTTTTCACAAAGATAACGTCCTACATCATTGGGTTTACATTACCTGTACACACATTCTCTTTTACATATACCTAACATTATTTTTCTCCTTTTATAGAAATTCCAGAAGCCAGTTCAGTAACTACAAAAGAAAGAATGGATGGGCTACCAGTTCACCAGCATCAGTCCAAGATCAAAGGTGAATAAATATATGCTTTACACTTGAAAAAACAGACATACTAGAAGCATCTCAATTATTCGTAATACAGTAGACCTTTAAGTCTCATCATATTCAGTATTTTTTATTGTTTTTTAAATGTCTACAGAGCAGGTTGGTAACTTAAGATGGAATATGCATAGATGTGTTTTTATAATTTGATCCCAGAATGAATCTAAATGCTTTACTTCATTTCAATGGTTTATTATAATGGTGCGCTCTGACTTGATTGGCTGGTTTGCAGCAAGACACAGTTGTGCTGACTCACACATCTCTCACAGCAGAACCATCACTGAAGTGCTCATTTTCCTGTTTTATATTACACAGTTGCACACAAACAGTGCATGTTACTGCTACATTGTGTGCTTGGTTAAACCCCATATGGGTTAGCCTTATATTTGCATTGCACAGATAAAATTTCTTATGTTTTTTTTTGACCATGTCTATTTATTTATTTATTTATTTATTTTTATTTTATTTTTCAAGTGATTTATTTTGTCCACTGTGCTTACACACAAAATTTGTCCTTCACATTTAACCCATCCGTGCAGTGAAACACACACATACATACACTAAGAGTAAAGTGAGCACCCATGCCCAGAGCAGTGGGCAGCCTTGGATATGGCACCTGGCAAGAAATTGGGGTTAGGGGCCTTGCCCATTGACACTTCAGCCATAGTACTTGGTGGAACCGGGAATCAAACCAGGGACCTCACAAAGTTTTTTCCTTAACTACAAACATATTACTGTCCCTTATCTAACATTTTTTCTCTGTGCCTTGTATCAAGAATATCTAAATACCAGAATAGCAGCATTCCTAAAATTATGGTGTAATTACTAGTGTAATAATTTAGTTCTACCCTCGGTTTGTTGCTGAGGTTGTTCTCTGCTCAGCATCAACATACACAACAATACCTACACACTGCAAGTATTTTTCAAAGTAGAAAAATAATATATTTTTATAATACTTTAATTTGTATCATAGAGGTCTGTGATGTTATATGCAGCCAACAGTGCAGTCCCAGTGCTTAACCCAGCGATTTACATGCATGCTTAAGCACTCAAGTACTTCCTAAGCATTGTAACTGCACAGACAAAAATGATGGGGTAGTTCAAGTCAAATTAATAACTAGTGAGAATTTTTTTTAAATGTATTCAGTGCAAGGTTTCCCACAAATAAAGTAGTTAACTGGCTGATTTCAATTTTCATGGGCTGGTAAACAACCCAGATATTTCACTGAATGAGCACAATTTCATTTAATGACTTTTAATAGTTATTATTTATCTTTAATATTTAGCGCTGTAACATTTATCCTAACAAAAATTTAAGCTATGTGGGGACTAGTTTATATGCCACAAAGCTGTAACCTTTTAACTCTCTAAACTGTTAGTTTAAGTTTATTTATTTTTTACTAAATCTACCCTCAATTTATTTTAGCAGTACAGTCTTCTCTATAAACATCTGGTTATGTTGTTTATAAATCCTGCATTAAGAAAAAATATTATGGTTAATAACATGAAAACACAATCATATTGAAGACTTAATCATGTTCGTTCTTAAATGCTAATTATTTGCCAGAACTTACATTTTACTGAAGCTGCATAACATTTCTTTCATTGGTTTATCACATCAGAGTGACAGTAGTAAGAGTGTATCTTTTAATATAAGCAGTAATTATAGGTAACTGATAGACACTAGATGCATAACACTTTAGATTTCAATCTGAGCTTTATTGCCCTTCAAGATTTTTATTTAATATATTCATAAGTCTGACAGCTGTAGATTTCTTGTTGTTTACATAGACCTATGGTCTATTTGATTGCACACCTTCATTAGTACTTAGCCTTTTCAAATAGCATATAAAGGCAACTCATTAACTACTGACCTCATTAATTCATATTTAATGTCACCTGTCAGCTCTTGATGTGACAGAACAGGACATCTATTCACATGCGTTTTTGTCTGAGCAACTGAACAGCCTACTATTATCTATCCATTATTGTACCAACAGCATCCTGTGGTCTGAAACTAATACTGGTGTTGAACTGGAAGGCAGGCAGCACAAATTGTGCATGAAATTAAATAATGCATGCATGCATGAAATTATCTACAGTGTAAGGCTACATGTTGTATATTTGGCATAGCATGTAGGTATTTGAATAATGTGGCCATTAAGTGTCCACTGTTTACACTTGACATATGTCCTCCATAAAGAAGGTTGAGAGTCCTTCTTTTAAGCATAGTTCACACTTTCCAATACTTTGGTTAGTAATATATATCTGTGCCACCTTATGACTTAAAACCGATCTTTTAAGCGAACAAGACAAGCATAACAACCAGGTTAAATGGATTTGTTCTGATGAAACAACGGGCAAATAGCCAGCACTGGCATGCACAACATTTTCACTAAGGTTAATGCTGAAAAACAGTGCCAAATAGGTCAGTTCACTAAAACTTTTTTTACTAAATGTTACCTTAAAAAAAATAATAATGATAACAATAATAATACAATGATAACAATTTACAAAAGTCTTGTTAAAATCATGATCTTGTTTATTTGCAAAAATAGTGAAACTAGAAATGAAAAATATGTTGGTTAAAGGTCACCACATATAAAGAACATCTCACTTTACAAACTGGCTGTGTGTGCATATAAAAAATCTAATACAATTTTTCTACAAATGTTCTTTTTGGTAACTCTTTTTTTAAAATATGGTATTCATAATATATCTTTAAAGCTTTATAAAGTATTCATAATGCTTTATAATATTTATCATTAGACTTTGTTAATGTGCATAATGTGATGTTTATAACCACAATCAAATTGTTATAACAATTTGACATAAGGCTTTATAACACAAAGTAACAATGTATTATAATATAAAATTTTGAGTCTTTCTTACTTAAAACAGATGATTACACTTCACATAATATTTGTAAAGGACATTTATAATATTTTATAAGTCATGATGTGCTACTATATACGCAGTCTCTTTCAAAAAGTTAATTAATGACAACACTTCACTTTATGCCTGTAAAGCGAGCTTATAAGCATTTATAAACAGTTATAAACACTTCATATAATCAAATCATTTAAAGGAAAAATTAAATGTCGCTGTTCTCTATAATAAGTTGATAAACAGTTAAAATATTTGATTTATAATGCATTATGCCACTTTGTGTTATAAAGACTTATGACATGTTCTTAACCCTTTATGAGTATGGTTATGTACATCCATGGACATTAACAAAGGCTTATGACAAGTGTTATAAAGCATTATGAATATCTTATAAAGTTTTATAAATGTAATAATAATGCAGGAAGAATACTGGATTTAGGTAAAGTGTTTTTTTTTCTAACAAAAAAAAATAGCACAAAAAATGAGCAACATATTAAATATTAGTGTCAGCTTTTCTCCTCTGTTTTCAATATGTATTACTGGAGGGTAAGAAACACCTACGGAATGGTGAGGCATTCCTTTTCAATTGTGCTGAACCCACACACCAAGAGATCTCAGATGTTGCATATGCCAGGACCAGTCAATATTATAAATGATTGTCATCTGAATATGCAATTGTGTATGCCGTGTAAAGGTTGAGGATTTTGTCTATGAGTCATTAGAATGTGGCTGGCATAGAACAACTAAAACAGATGCATCACAGATTCATGTTTTCCAAATAGTGTGGAGAAAGTATATTTCTGGGATATGGGAGTTCTGCCGGTATCAATTAATGAAATCAAGTGTCGAAAAAAAGCATTTGATTGAGCAGCTTGTCAATTCGCAGAGTGGGATAGGTATTAAAATAAGACAATGGTTTGCAGCATTGTCATTTTTATGGAGAGGTAGCCACTGCAAAAGACAAGGGTAGAACGCTTTTGAATTCAGTGCTTACGTGGATTTCATCCCCTCCCTTTTGGAAACTCTCACCACGATTGCCACTACCAAAGTTACAATTTTAGGAGATTTAAGTGATATACCCGCCATGTTCCGTCTCTCTGTTTACAGGACCTCGTAGTCAACATCCAACACCCACTGTGAGACTTTAAATGGTCCTTGCCACTCAGTGAGTAATTCTGCACCTGTGGAACATACACACACACACACACACACATATACACACACACACATCAGACAGGTGACTCAGTTGCCTTTCACTGCAGGTCTCCTCAGCCCCTTAAAACACCTGTCACACATACACTCACAATTACTCAGCTTACTTTCTAGGTGTATATGCCTACCAATTCTGAATGTGCTATTTAGGCACTTGATTAACAATTGATTACTTCTGCTGCCAAATCCTCAATTAGCAGAATTCGGCCCCAATATAGAAAGAGTAATAGAAAAGAGGACAAAGGCAGGCAGTAAGTGAACGGAATGTTGTGTTGTATTGTCACACTAAAAATGAAAAACAGCTTTTCAGCTTCCACATTTTCATCAGAAGATGCTTTTCAGCTCTGGGACAAATTCATACACACACCAGATGGGTGTCTGGGCTGTCTCTCATTTTGCAGCTGAAACAACTGCCACACAAACATTCAGTTTTTCCAAGCTGTGAACGCCTGTCACTTCTGAGCTCGTGACTTAGCCCCTTATTCACAAACTGATGCTTGATCACACCTCCTGCTACTGCTGTCATCAATCTCATTGCGCAATGTTATAACCAATGTTGACTGTTTGTAAAGACTTATAGGTAGCACTTGAACAGAATGCATATAAAACAGTCATATTTAAATATTATATATATATATATATATATATATATATATATATATATATATATATATATATTGCTTCTCTATTATCGCAAATTGAGTATAATGGACATTAAGTACAATGCATCCTTGCCTCATTTTACATAATTTACTAGTGTCTTATTAAAATTAGATTTGTTGGTGGTTGTATTTCTAAATAAATACATAGTAAAAAAAAAATTATTTACATATTTTATAGAAATGCCCAAAAGGTTGGTAAAAGATTGGATCAACTGTGATACGCTACATTTTACATGTGATATGTGATATTCAAAATCCATAAAAATGAAATGTGCATTTTCAGCAGAACAGACATTTGAGCCTTGAAATGTTTTGAAGGTTTGTAAAATATCTATAAGATTTGTTTGGACAAATCTTTGCCAAAGGTTTATAGGTCAGAGAACAAATGTACAGTGTGTGTCCAGGCATGTCTATCAATATGATCCAAATTCCAGCAAGGGTCAACCAGACAACAGTAGAAAATAGAAAAGCATATGTATTATTAATCTGTTTCAGTATTGTGGGTTACAAAAATGATACTCCAGTAACTGAAAGTTACCTGTAAAAAAAAAAGGTTATCATGACAAGAATTGGATGTAAACTTTCACTAGTATAAATAAAATACTGTAAACCATGCCTCAGTTTTAACCTGTTACTTTAACCTCTAAACTCCACGATAATCAAATAAAAAACTGCATGAAATGTATGTTTTTTTGCATGTGTGTAATACATTGAGCTAATACATTGTGCTAGCATGTGTGTATTTTCATGACCAAATGTCTGCTGTCATTATGCTACTGGATCAGTCTTCATTGTCATTATTGATTCTTTTTTCATAACAGCCACCAATACACTCTGAGACATTTATTTCTCTGAAAAGTAAAGACCAGAAAGATGTGTTTTTTGTTAAGCTTTAAAAATAATTTAATCAAACTATTGCCCCTTGATTTCCTTTATTCACATAAAATAATATTAACAATATATATTTTTGCTGCACTGTCTCAAATAAGGGCATTCTCTCTCTTTCGCACTCTATTTGTATATATAAGTGTTTTTTTTTTTTTAAATAACTTACATAAATTTTAAAATTGATGCCCACCAACTATAATAAGACTCATAAAGAAATTAAAAATACTCATTGTTGCAATTTTGCTAGTGGTATGCACAACCACTTTTATTCACTACCTGACTGTTCAGTATTGGGTTGTAGTTTGAATTATAGACATACAAGACAGTAAGACACACAGACACCCTATGACACCACAATACCATGCTACTGTAACTCATGCAGAATGAGTCTTGGCATTGTATTGCTGAAACAGACATGAAAACAGTGGAGCATGACAGAAGCATATGTCTCTCCAATGTAAGTCTGTTTTTGTTTGCTAATCCTAAAGCTTTGGTGGATGCTCTTTTTGCATCTTGAGTTTGCTACTTAAAGACCTCATCTGTCTTCACTAATTAGACTGACTCAGTGTCACTTTTCAGCTTTATTTGATGTCTGTCTCAGCTTGTTTGAGTGTGTTGTATATATTAATATCTACATTTCTGTTTAACACATAGAATTAAGTTTGTCTTTGAAAACCTTGGAATTTTCTTTTTTTGTCTGTTTGTATATTAAATAAAACTTCAAGCTAGGTATGAGAAAAAAAAATCATGTGCTTTTTTGTTAAGCTTTAAAAATAAGTTAATCAAACTATTGCCCCTTGATTTCCTTTATTCACATAAAATAATAATAACAATATATATTTTATTTTCAGGGATTTATTTTTATTCAAGTTTGTACTCTATTTTACAACAGTATATAATTGTGTAGTAGCTTGCAAATGTGTCCTTTATCTTTTATATATGCTTTTGATAAAATAGTTTAATAATATCAAAAAAAAGTACATTTTCATGTCTGGGGTTCTGCCATTAAATCTGCTGAGAGACGTGTAGGTAGAAATTTTTGGCATGTCTTTAAGCTGTGAATTGCTTACCTCATACATAAATAAATAGACTCATCTTCTGCATGTCTTATTCAGACAGTGTGAATTTTCTAATCTGTTAACATGGAAAAAATAAAAAATAAAAATTAACAGGTAATGCAACACATCTGGTGTGAAGCACACTTAAGCCAAGTGAATTAAATTTACAAAATTACCTCTTAAGCATATATGAAAGTATTTATCTATGTGTGACTTGCAAAATACTGGCAACCTGTGCTGGGTGTTTCTCTTCTTTTGCCCATTGAGTGTCCAGTGTCTATAATTAGAATAGTGGTTAAAAGAATGTTAAATTATATCAAATGTATTTATTTTGGGCAGCACGGTGGCTTAGTGGTTAGCACGTTCGCCTCTCAGCACTAGGGATTCCTGGTTCGAATCCCCATCTGGGTGGAGTTTCCATGTTCTCCCCATGTCTGCGTGGGTTTCCTCCGGGTTCTCCGGTTTCCTCCCACAGTCCAAAAACATGGATCAAGTCAATTGAATTCTCAAAAATTGCCCCATATAGAGTGTGTCTGTGTGAGTGAGTGTGTGCCCTGCAATGGATTGGCGCCCTGTCCTGGGTCTATCTGCCCAGCGCCCGAGACGTTCTTCCCTGGATGGGCATGGGGAACCCCACCGCGACCCTAATAGAGGATAAAGGGGGAGATAATGAATGAATGAATGAATGAATGAATGAATAAATGAATGAATGATTCATTTTGGAGAAATGTACCCATATAGAATAATTAAAAGTTGTTTTTAAAAAGTTTTTATAAGAAGTTACCATGCTTTAACCTGCATGCCTGTCCCAAAGTTATGACATCATAATCTTAAACCATTGACTTTTTATTATTTACAGATTGAGTATATCGTTGTGTAATATAAATGTAGCCTGCATATAGGTCCAATCTCACAGATTAGCACTCTCGGCTCCCACTCACACCTACTTGGATCCATTTGCCATCTGCAGAGCTGAAAACATAGAAGCCATACCAGGATGTCTGAATAGATGATCCAGTTATCTCTGTTTCACATGTGCACATGTCCATGGTAAACTGGCAGCATTATTGTTGTCGCTCTGTATGCTGTGTTTGAATATGCATGCATTTCAGAAGGTTGTGGTGTTCCTTGCTCGGATAACTCGGATAAGCTGTTGGGAGTATGTAAGGCCTGAATGAACAAACAACATTTTGCCAACTAGGTAAGAATAAAAAGAAAGAACTAAATAGCAGGAAGCCCAAAAGCAAACTGGGTCTCTTACAGGTCACATAATGTAAAAACACAGTCAGTAAATGAAAAGCGGACCTTTCAAACAGAATTTCTACCTATGTGTTATGCTGGACAGCTGTTTGTGTAGTTAAACAATGTCTTTCCAGGAGTGGTTGGCAATATGATAAAACAGGTGTATCTTATCTTTATTCAGGTGACATAAGTAAGGGGTAGAGAAATTGCTCTCAGCAATATTGTGTAGCCATTGAGCCATGTGACACCTCAGCTGAGATATGAGGGCTGACAGGATGTGCTGCAGGGTGACTTCCTGCTGAGGCAAAATCCAACAACTTCAATTCCACATGAGAGAAAGCTAATTTAACACAGAATGAGTGATAGGTCATACAGAGGGTTTGCAGTTAGGTTGTCTTGCTTAACAACAAAAACTGGCAAAAGCAGTCATTTCTTCTTTATGGAGGACATTGATTAAAGAGACAGGCATGCTGAAACTGTCTGAATTTTCTGCGTGGCAAAGGTCTTTATATACCTGCTTTTTCAAAGTCTGGACATCACTAGTCAAATCTTTTGAAATGTTTTTTCTTTGCATAGAACCACAGTTAATGAGGATAACCTTTATCCTAATACCTTGTACCACACACAGTGTAAAGCAGCTGTATGCTTGAAATGACTGAAGGCTGCAGAAGTTGTGAAAATATCGCTCTGAAGATTTCAAAAATAATGACAGGAATGCAGTGTGGCACAGTGGTGTAGTGGGTAACACTGTCACCTTACAGCACAAAGGTCCTCGGCTCATTTCCCATATGGGTGTTCAGGGTCCTTCAGTGAGGAGTTTGCACATTCAAAATTTAAGTGCAAGGCACAGCAGAAACATGACAGTCAGCAGGGCAGAATGGGCAAAAAAAATGGACCAGAAATAAATACTACCTAAATAATTAAATAAATCTACATTTTAATATATACTATAAGAATACAAAAAAAATTTGCAAATCTTAACACAGAAAAAAGTGTGTTTTACTCCAAGAATATAACTATAAAAGATACCTAACTGGGCTTAATATGAATAAAATTAACATGAATAAAACATACATATACAGCTACATCCAAATTATACCTCACTACAAGTAAATATTTGATACCAGATGGAATACAGGATGATGACAGATGTACCTCATATGTAATATAGAATACAGCTGAGGCAAAGACAAAAGGTTGAACTATGTCTAGAGTGTAGGAGGTGGTTGTGGAGTTGTCCACCAAAACCACCTTGCCTTTTTCTAGTCATTAAATTTAGAAAT
The DNA here is from genome assembly GCA_019802435.1 of Corydoras maculifer. NCBI lineage: Eukaryota > Metazoa > Chordata > Actinopteri > Siluriformes > Callichthyidae > Corydoras > Corydoras maculifer. The sequence goes on from JAFMOD010000120.1 coordinate 1,401,197, forward strand.
AATTTGCACAGAGAGCTATAAAAGTCCAAAATCATGCTGACTCTTAAGGGAGGGACTATAGGGTTCAAGGTTAATGGTATTGACTCTACTTTGTTGCATTGTTCCCTATGCCAGTGCTGATGTGGGATGGAAGGGTGTGCAATATGTGTAGTGATGAGTAGATAGAAAGAGGAGTAGATGACAATACATGACAGAGAGGAGCAGAGCAGATAGTCCTTCAGAATTCTCTCAAAACACTTCATATTTCAGATATGAAGGCTACAGAGTGGTCATCATTTAGATTAGTTAGTGATGGATTTTTGGGCACAGGGAAAATGACATAATTTAAGATGATATGGATGCCGTATACTGAAGCAAAAACAGACTGAAAATTGCTGCTAATGCATAAGTTAGCTGTTTTTATAAAGATACACACAGTAATTCCATTAGTATTCACTGCCTTTTTAGTGCTTAATCATTTTAGAGTGCATCAACGTTATGCTCTGAAATTTTGTACTCCACACCCACAGACAGGGATTAGTCCTCTGTATTGATGTTTACAGCATTAATACCACAAAGAAGCAAAGTCCAATGTCATCCATAGTCCTTGATGTCAGATGTACAGAGTTAAAACTATGACCCAACATCTTCTTATTGTCCAGTCCAGTGCCTCAGCTCTATCATTATAAGAGCCTACTGTCCCTGTATTGTTTGTATTTCAATAGCAGGAAGTGAGATTTCCCAAATGCAAAAGATATCTTCTTTGAGCTTTGTAGAATATTAGATGTATGACAAGTTTTGTGTTTTTTTATTTTTGCTTAATCTTAACCTTAAATTAAATAAAATTTTAAACATTTGGCCATTTAGCAGACAATTTTATCCAAAGCACCTTACAAATATCCCTTGGTTGGGAACACAGCACAGTGTTGGTACAGCACCACTGGAGCAATGAGGGTTAAGGGTCCAGACCACACCACACCCAATATATTTTAACTTCAGGTTAGATCCGAATGTAGTTAGATTACACCACTTCTTGTCCGTAAAGCAGATCATGCCATGTGTTGATTAACCAGAAACTGGTGTGTAGCAAAAAGAGAACAATGAGGGGTAGAAAAAGCCACTAATAATACTTTAACTAAGTCATAAGCATGTGCAAAGACACACTAGCAGAAACCAGAGTCTGTTGCATATTTGCATGGCATGTAAACAGATATAGCATATTTAATCATGGACAGTGGTAGCTCAGTGGTTAGGGTGTTGGGCTATCGATCTGAGGGTTGGTGGTTCAAATCCCGGGTCCACTGAAGTTACCAATGTGGGTCCTTGAGCAAGACCCTTAACCTTCATTGCTCCAGGGATGTTGTGATTAACCCTGTGCTCTCCTTGTAAGTTGCTTTGGATAAAGGCGTCCAATAAATGACCAAATGTAAATGTAATGTAAATGTAATCAGATTTTGTACATTATTCCCTTATCTTAATTGCTTGCTCTGGTTTCTTCCTGATGTACTAAATTGGCACATGCACAAATGTGTGTGAATGTATTCGTCTGACATCATGTAACATCACCATGTTGCACAAGCAGTCACATTTGCCTCTTGTTCTCACAGGCTCATCATTGTTATCAGTAACATCTTTTTCGATAATGATAATACTTGAACAATTTTTTATGCTGTGTAGAAAACCATTTATCTGTTCAGGTAAATAGGTGACTTTCCCAAGACATTGTGTGATTTCACATTAAACTTTTTCAACTGCATCTCTCTCCTCAGTTTTTCAATCCCAAAAATTAATCCCAAAAATCCTAAAAAAAAACAGTTAATATCTAACAATATCACTGTATATTGTCTTTAAATAAAATGGCTGTTCATTGATGACTTTCATCACATGCCAGCCATCACATGTTTCAGTCCTATTAGTTGAGTGGTATTAATGCTCATAGTAAATTACTCTCCAAGTTCAATGGTCAGTTTTTACTGATTCATTTGCTTTCTACCTCCATCTAATCTTAGCCTTGATTTTAAGTATCCAAATTTAATTTATCTGAACCTGTTTCTGGCCCTCATGTTATTTTGATTCATTGACCTGCTTCGGATAAGTTCTGCATTGCCCTCCACATTTTAAATTTATGTGGTCCCATTAACTGCAGTAAGACGAGGTGCACTTAGTTTAAAAATGGTAAAGTACAGACTACAGCAGATAAGGGTGCTTGCAAAATGCATTTGAATGCCAAACTTTATCCTGATGGTACTTTTGCCTATTAATCATGAATATTGAGCTTTTTCAAGTATGCAAAAATATGTAATGCATCCCTAATACAACACCTAATCAGCTGAGATATGTTCTGTATTACTAGATTAACATAATATATAATAGTAAGTGACAGTTATATATCATGTTTCAACAAATGACCCTACATTTTATGTTGCGTACAAAATCTTCGGGCAGATTTTTAAATTAATCTTTAGGGGTCCACATGAAATCTTTATTTAGGTTTGGGTCCTATATTTACAGGATGTCAGATATTATGGAACATTTGAACTTGCTTCTTTAAATCTTACAAAGAAGAGACCTATATAAGGTCACTTCTTTGTAAGATTTGTAAAGATAAATCGGGTCCTCTAATTTATTATTTATTTATATATTATATATATTTATATATTACTTCTTATGCGAAGCGAAACATTTTCGGTGAATTCACTGACAAGGCTTGTTGTATTTTGTAAATAAAAATAACGAAATATAATATGACACCTCCACACACTGAAAAAGGTTAAGACAAAGGAAAAAAAAAAACTAAATGGTTTTTACATACAATACTGTTCTGCCTGGTTTCATAATTAGCAGTTTAATTGGTTCGGAATGAGAGAAATGTGACAAAAAGTAATAAAAACTGAAACTGCATTGTGCAAAGAGGAAGCCATGTGTTTACTTTGCTGTAAATTGCTGGTTTTCTGTGCACAAAGTCATCTGAAATTGACAAAAAAAGGTTTTCCACTTGTTTTTGGGATAAGTGAGCATCAGATGCATCAACCAAACATGAAAAATACCTTCCAAAATGTTACTAACAAAAACTGCAATAACCAATGTGGATGTGCATCAGTATATAGCACATTTTCAGAAAAACTCCATGACTTTTAGCAAGATAATGCCAGATCTCATTATGAATTAAAATAGCATGGCTTTGTAACAACGCAGTATATGTGCTTGATTGGGTTGGAATTGGATTGATTAAAATGTAAGGTGCATCATGAAGGGAAAATGCAGACAACTGTGATTTCAGACAACAACCTTGCAGGTCTAGTATGCAGTAATAATGGGCAAATTATTTGCAACACTGAAACAAATAATATCTTTAATCTTTAACCTAATTAATAAAAAAAAAAGGATAATTTAAAGAAATGGGCGGCACGGTGGATTAGTGGTTAGCACATTCACCTCTCAGCGCTGGGGATTCCCGGTTCGAATCCCAATCTGGGTGAAGTTTCCATGTTCACCCCGAGTCCACGTGGGTTTCCTCCGGGTTCCTCCCATAGTCCAAAAACATGGATGAAGGTAAATTCACTAAATTGCCCCATATAGTGTGTGTTTGTGTGTGTGTGTGTGTCTGTGTAAGTGAGTGTGCCCAGCGATAGATTGGTGCCCTGTCCTGGGTGTATCTGCCCCGGATGGGCATTGGGAACCCCCTCACAACCGTAGAAGAGGATAAAGCAAAAGATAATGGATGGATGGATGAAATTGAAAGAAAACCTCTGCTCTGGATTTTTTTTTATGACCTATATGTAAAGAAAATTAATCAGTGCCTGGTATATAAGCCTCTGGTAGGGCTGTCAAATCACTTCATACTATGAAATTATGGTTTGTGGGGAACTCACTTAAATAAGATCTGTTAATGAATGTTAGATATCACAGCATAAGCACCACTTCACTTTGTTATACATTAAAATGGCATAGCATCACAGAAAAGACCTTTGGGCCTCTCTCTACAGTTCAGAGACACTTAAAATGTTTTCTACTTTTCATATAATGCTTTGCTGAAAAATGTGTGTCTACTTTTAACAGAGACTAAAACTGTCATCAAGCTGCAATCACCCTTACATAACATTGAACCATGTCTCGCTATTCTACTGACCATCATGATTCACATTTGTAGACTACAAATAAGCTCTGAAACATTTGTGTAGTCAAATGTATGTTTTCATCAATGTATCTCCTAAATCTAAAAAACTATTTTGAAGTTAAAATTAAAGCTTAGTTGTTAAACTTTAAAAGATGGATTTATAATATCATAACAGCTTTTTTATGCATTTTGAGCAACACTGAATTAACAAATTGTTTCGTGTCCCAGGAGGCATTAAAGATAAACATCAATGGTTAGCAAATAATTTGTCTGTTGGGACACCACTCAAAAGTCGACTGTTAGCAACAAATAGCTTTTCAATGGCATTTCCCAACGGAAAAATCCTAAACAATATTCAAAAGCATTAACTTGCTTTTATATATTAAAAATATATTATATATATTCTCCTAACTCATTTTCCACAAGTTAACCTTCATATGTCCATAACAGTACTGTAGTGTCATACCTAATGTCTTCTAAACTTTGTATTATAATTTAGATAAAATACAATTGGCTGATAAAAGTCCGGTGTTTTTTTTTCAGATGGGATGGACAAGAGCCATTTGATGTGAATTTATGTATGGTATGTATATTATGTTAGGTATGTTCTCTCTGTGTCTGTGTGTTAGGTATGTTCTCTCTGTGTCTCTAGGAAATCAGGTTTTCTTTCTCAAAACTAAAAACATGCGAGCAACTCAATTTGCAATGTTTTACAGTTTTTTTCTGATTCCTCCCTTGATAATCTCCACCTTGAAACCTGTTTCAGGTTTCCCTGTCTTTCCTCCAATAAGAACTGTGAAAGGCTCCAGGATCCCTGTGACCCTAAGTAGAAAAACATGTTTTAAAAATCAATTCATGCAATCAGCTAGAATAAAATCCATTCATTCATCAAATGATAATGCCCTATTCATAAACACTACAGGTTGAAGTACCTAAAAGCAATAAGGCACAGACAGATTTTAACAACAGCTGACATTCAATTCCAATGCTTACCACATGTTACATTCCTATAAATAAGTTGACATAATGATTGCTTTCTGTCAGAGCCAAAAAAAAAAAAAAAAAGTGTCACCGTTTTGATTACATTTGTATTCTCATTTTTCAGTATGCAATTTGTATTTTTTTACCTTAGAATTTTAGAGGAAATTTATTTAAAAAAAATAGAAATCAGGTAGAGACTCATCTGTTTCTAAGGCTAATCATCCATCCATCCATTACCTTCCGCTTTATCCTGTACTAGGGTCACGGTGGGGGGGGGGGGGTCTCCATGCCCATCCAGGATGTTTCGGGCACTGGGCAGATACACCCAGGACAGGGCGCCAATCTATCACTGGACACACAAACACACTCTATATGGGGCAATTTGGAGAATGCAATTGTAAACCGGAGAACCCGGAGGAAACCCACGCGACACGTGGAGAACATGGAAACTCCACCCAGATTGGGATTCAACCCGGAATCCCTAGCGCTGAGAGGCAAATTTGCTAACCACTAAGCCACCGTGCCGCAAGGCTAATCATGTTTTATTAAATTGTTTCACATCTTTTAAATGTAGGCTAAAGCAGGTAAATTGATATGCTTCAGCAGAATGTTTCTGATTATTTTTCACAGGTAAAAACAACTAAACCAAATTTGCACATTTGGTGATTACATTCATACAAAAATTATCATATTAGAGTTTCAGAAGTTGTTTAGTTTGCAGTTTGTTTTCTTTTTTTATTAAAATGCATTTCAGTTAACAGTGAGTAACAACAAAATTGTGTTTTGTGTGTTCAAATTGATTTAAGAAAATGGCAATAATGCAGAATTACCAGTCAGTCTATAAATTTACCAGCTCAGAGATCATTATTCATTACAACATTACAGCCTGTCCTCTTCTATCTCTGAATTAAGAATCTCTGAGGGTGTGGTAGTTCAGTGGTTAGGGTGATGAGCCAGCAAAGTTAAGAGGTCAAATCCCAATTTTAACAAAGCTGCCAATGTGGGCCTTTAAGCAAGGCCTTTAGCTGTCATTGCTCCAGGGGTGCTGTGGGGTGAACATAGTGTTCTGTAAGTCACTTTGGATAAAAGTGTCTGCTAAATGGCATAATGTAATAGCAGGTTCCAAGATTTTATTTTTTAGCAAAACTAACAACCTGTCTCCTTGACCTGCCCCTCCTATGACACCTTTTCTTTCCAAAGTGCCTCTTGAGTTGGTATAAACCCAAGTATCAACTTTAAGGTATAACCTTTTTCATCCCAGTCCAGCTTCAAGTGTGATCATTCCACCAAGACAGCTGTGCTATCCCTGGTTGATGCACTAAAAATCCCTTATAGCAACATCTCAATCCTATGTCCTTATGCTGCTGGACCTTTCTGCAGCTTTCCAACACAGTAAATCATAAGATTCCATTGTTCATTCTCTCTGGACTAGGCATCTCTAAAATGGTGTTTAAATGGTTTTTATCCTACTTAACAACAAGGTTCTTCAAGGTGTCATGGAATGTTGATGTATCTAAATTTCATCAAGCACACACTGTAGCGCCACAGGGCTCAATGCTTGGTCCCATCTTTTTTTCACTATACATGTTTTCATTGTGGACAGCTCAGTGGCTTAGTGATTAGCAAATTTGCCTCTTAGCGCTGGGGATCCAAGTTTGAGTCCCAAACTGGGTAGAGTTTTAATATTCTCCCCGTTTCTGCATAGGTTTCCTCCAGGTTTTTTGGTTTCCTCCCACAGTCCAAAACATGGATTCAAGGTAAATTGAATGCTCTACGGTGTATGTGTGAGTGAGTGTGTCCAGTGATAGATCGGCGCCCTGTCCTGGGTGTGTCTGCCCAGCACCCAAAACGTTCTCCCCTGGATGGGCATGGGGAACCCCCCACAACCCTAGTAGAGGATCAAGCAAAAAATAATTAATCAATGAATAATGTTTTCATTGTGTGCCATCAGTTCAGGCCCATTGATTCTCAATGATTCTCTTATCAATTAAGACATCCAGCTTTATGTCCTTTGTCTCTTCCTCCCTCAGCCAAAATCTTTTTGGATGATGGCCGACCAATGCTAAATTTGGCAAAAACAGATCATTCCTGCAAAAGCCTTAATTCATCATGACCTGAACTTTTAAATCACCCACTCCAAAATCTCTCCAGTCAGCTCGGCTGGGATGTTTATTAAATAAGTATTGAGCTAAGCTTTAGCACATAATTAACAGCTTTGATCATCTCATTGCCTTCTGCTTATTCCTCTACCAGAGATGTGTGGGGTTTCTCATGCCCATCCAGGGAAGAACATCTTGGGGGCTGTTTAGATACACCCAGGTCAGGGTGCAAATACATTGCTAGGCACACACTCACTCACATAGACAGACACAATTTATAGGAGCAATTTAGATAGGGGCAATTTAGAGCGGCAAACTTCACTTTGAATCAGTTTTTAGACTGTGAAAAAAAGCAACGTGGACACAGAGAGAGCATGGAAACTCCACCCAGATTGGGATTCAAAACTGGATCCTTAACACTAAAAGGAAGATGTGCTAACCACTATGCCACTGTGCCCCATCAGTTTATTATTATTTAAAACTCTATTTATAATTTTTATTTAAAATCAATATAAGCCCATATTTTTACAAATAGTTTAAACCGTGTAAAACTACATTTACATTTAGTCATTTATTGAGAACAAGAAAGCCAAGGAACAATGAAGAAAATTAAACTGATAAAATGAAATATATTATGCTCTGTCAAATTCTCTCCTCTAAACTGAGTTTGGAAGTTCCTAAATATACTTGTTTTCCAGAGTGCACCAAAACTTCCTATCTGAGAGACATACAGTCCTGACAGGCACATTTTTCATCATCTTTCCACCTGATTACTGCACTCGCATGATTGATGAGAATCACAAGTGTCTGACTAAAGCATCACTATGTGTCTGCAGCTGGATTGCACTGAATGTCATTGTGTAGTATGTGTATGAGGTGTTAATAGTATAAGACAACATTACTGTACTAAATTTGGTAGTTTATTCCAATACAAAAATAATAATACAGTTTGTAAAATTGAATAGAAGATAATCCACTGCTGCAGTCCTACTGTTGCTCAAAAAGCTTGATATGGCAAAAGCTATAAAACCCTTTCACCTCGAAACTGACAAGACCATTTATCTTAATTTTGCTATAGTGTTAACCTTTATAGTATAGATCTGTCTTTTGTATTAATTAGTCTAACCAGCAGTTAAAGAACCTGTAATATGACACATTTCAAAGAATATTAAAAAAAAATATCAGTCGATTAAATGTAATTCTAACTAAATAAGTGGGCTAACAATCCGAAGTTTGAGGGTTCAAATCCCAGGTCCACTGAAGTTACCAATCTGGGTCCTTGAGCAAGACCCTTAACCCTAATTGCTCCAGAGGGCTTTATCAACCCTGTGTTCTGATCCTAATCATCAAGTTGGGATGCTTGTAAGTTGCTTTGGATAAAAGCATCTGCTAAATGACCAAATGTAATGTAATGCAATGTAAATAAATTATTTAACCTGTAGCAATAAAGAGTTACACTTAATTGACGACTAAGTATTAAATTGTATGGATCAATGGCACCATAATGATCAAAGTTTTTTTTATTGTTATTATTTTAAATTCTTAATGTAACTCGATAATTGCTTGCTTGCTGTGTGTGTTGTCATCCTGGTTTTGTTTTGCCAATGGTTTCTAATTGGATTTTTTAAAATCCTTGCCCTGGTCATATTAATATCTATTGGTATCTATTGGTCAGCATTTTTTGAGCTTGGTTTTTATGGGTTTTTTTTCATATGTAAAGATAAGATTAGATAAACTGATTTTATTGCCACAATGTACAATGGAGTTGAATAGCAATCCAATGATGAATACACATGCAAAAAGTTAGAATACTGTATTTAGACTTAAAACTATGTAATTACTGTGAATTGTAATACAGTGAATTAAAATACAGTGATCATGAGGTTGTACTAGGGTATTGCACATGTGCTTAGTGACTAAAAAGATTGCACGATAATACAGTACATTGTACACTCTAAAATTATACTGCAGTTATGATAAATATAAATACGGTCAGGGTAAAATGAAGCATTGGCCATATTGAACAGAAATCCAGAGTTGACATTTGTTTGGTTTTTAAATGCAGTGCAATGATTATAAAAGTCTGTTGTAGTGTGTGTTTTGAAAGTGTTCAGGTCCTGTATGGCCTTGGGGTTTGTCAGAGCAATGAGACCTAGTAGACTTAATAATATTCATAAAAGCTTTAAAAAAATAAATAAATAAGTATTTTCATATTGTACATTTTTTTTTTTAAATATTTTTTAATTGTTTCCACACTGACACTTGAGGATATTTACCCCCATGACCTTTGGGATTGACTGCGCAACTATAATGCTACTACAATAGAGGTATGCCTGTTTATTAATGGGATCAAAGTTAATGCACAACAGTAGTTATTATTAGTATTATTATTATAAGTGTTATGTAAGCTTTGGTTTTGTTCATTTAGTTCAATTTGCTGAATTTGCAAGATATTATATGGCTATTTTTAGCGAATATGTCATTATTCTAAGAACTCCTTAATTGAAACTGAGATTGATCTTTTCCCAGTATGTATATCAATTAAAGGTTTTTGTAAATAATGTTTATAATTCCCTTTTTCTCTTTTGAGAAAATGCATTTTAGTTATATTAAATTGTTTTAATTAGTGACTGTTTATTACTCAGCCATGATATGTCTCATAACACACCAAATAATACACAAAGTAAGCTATTTAACAGTTATAATTTTTATATCTAGTAACAGCTGAAATTTAAAATCAATGCTCTATTTATACAGAAATTAATAAAGCAACTAAAATAAATACTAAATACTAAATAAATACGAGTATAAAAAAATGTGGCTTCAATTTTATTATACAGCAATAAAGGTCCACTATTGTGTTATCTTCTTATAATTTTTATTGACAAAATGCAGTTAAGAAATTTAAGCTTCAAATTGGCTCAAATCACCAGTTACAGAAGACAAAACACATTTAATAGCTTAAAAGACAATAAAGACCTGTGTTGTGTTCAGAAGTCCACCTTTCAGCTTGGGGACAAACAGATGTGTTTATTTGGGATAAAGAGGATTTGAACCATCCTGATGGTTATTAGTAAAAGCAACATCAACCAACATCTGTCATGGTATTGGAGTGCATTTGAGCCTGCTATATGACATTACCACTAACATAGTATTAAAATTGTAAGTCACAGGAACATAACAGTAGTGAACATGTCTCTGCCCAAGTTTTTAAGTGTTGCTAAGCTATATTTGCAAATGCAATCCATATTTGAAATGATAGTATTTAATATAACATTTCATATAACAAGATTTGTCAAATCTGAGGCAGTTTTCAGAATTCTTAAATAAGCTGTGATATTTTACAGTATTCTAACAATTGCAATTTGCATGTTGCTTTGTGCATGACAAGTGACAGACCATGATCAGGCAGGTAACTGATTTCAGACTTTTAACTGAAGTTTCTTCACATGAAAGAGTACAGAAGTGAAATGTACTATCATAAAAGAGCTGAGAGGGAGGAAAAGTTTGCTACATTTTTTGAAGGCTGTTGTATTAAAAACTGCATTTTAGCCAAGCATCAAAGGCTTTTCATAAGCGTATTTGAAATTTCCCCTCCCTTCAAACTGCTGCTTAGCCATAACCATGTCTGACTAGAATCACGTCAAAGCTCAGAGGCGTTGGACACAAGCTTCAAAGAGTGAACTGAAGAGAAGTACAATGATTATTACAGAGTGTTTAAACCACATGCACATTTATTCACGGTTAAGAGAAATCACTGACTTTATATAAATGTGAAACACATGATGCACTCAGTAGGGCAAACAGATCACATGCATACAAATGTGCACAAACACCTTTAAAATTTAGGCTGCTTTGGTCAACCTTATTTCTTAATCAATATTTTGCATTTAAAAGCCTTAAACTAAACAGATGAAAATGAACTAGGAAGATAAAAAACTGTGGAAAAAAAAAAAAACGTGTGCAAGACAACTGGGTCTTTAAAAGGCAATGTTCAGATTATTTTCACATGGCTCTTTCAATAAACTTGTGTTCACCCTGCACCAGACCAATTTTTTCTGCTAAAACATTACCTTTTTAATTATTGAGTCTTATATCATTTAAAAAGCAATCCATTCTGCTGTGACTGACAAGCTAAACAGCATTAGCAGTGGAGGGCACACTTACCATGAATATAACTTCATACTGCCTGTGAAAGACTAAATTAACTTAACAACGTCTGATATATGCAAAAATAAGGCATAATCTACAGCACGATAAAGGAGAAAGATTTATTTATGCATAACATCATTTTGCATATGCGAACATCATTTTTCAATCTACTTGTCTAAAACAATTTGACATGAAGGGCAGCACAGTGGCTTAGTGGTTAGCACGTACGCCTCTCAGTGCTAGGAATTTAGGTTGGGACCCCAATCTAAGTGGCGTATTCATGTTCTTCCTGTGTCTGGGTCGGTTTCCTCCGAGTTCTCCAGTTTCCTACCACAGTTCAAAAACATGGGTTCAAATTGCCCCATATAGTGTGTGTGTGTGTGTGTCTGTGTCTGTGTCTGTGTGTCTGTGTGTATTTGTGTGTCTACGTTAATGAGTGAAAGCTCTCTTTACAGGCATAAAGGGAATTGATGGCAATAATTACCTCTTTGAAAGAGACAGCATACATAGTAGTACATAATAACTTATAAAAGCATATAAATGCTCTTTACAGATTTGAAGTAAAGTGTAATCAACTTGGTTTAACTGACAATCTGTAAACTTTCAAAGAAAAGTTAAAATAACATATTATAATGCATTATATCACTTCATATTCCTTATGAGCTCATATGCTCATAAAGACTTATGTTAAATTTATGAATTCATTCATTATCTTCTGTTTAATCCTCTACTAGGTTCGCGAAGGGGTTCTCCATGCCTATCCAGGGAAGAAAGTTTCGGGTGCTGGGCAGTTTCGGGCTACACCCAGGACACCCAGACCTAAATCCCCAGCACTGACAGGCGAAAGTGCCAGCTAATGTGCCGCACCTTATGTCAAATTGTCATAACAATTTATGATTATGATTAATAACATCTATGTGCATTAACAAAGGCTTATGACAAATGTTTTTTTTATGAGAAAAGCCATTATGAGTACTTTATAAAGCTTTCTAAATGAAGTTATGCATTTTAAATATCAGATTCATAGAAATTGTTACCAAAGATTTTATTGACATAAACCTCGTAGGACCTTCAAAATATCTGCATTGCCTTTCATGTTTGTATTATCCGTTCATGCATTTATTCTACTTTAATACTTTAGAGTGCAGCTCAAATTCTGCTCTTCATATTTTTTACTTCCTCTGCTCAGTTCAATCAACAACAACACAACATGCAACCTTATCAATGGTCCTGGTGCATGCAGAGGCAAGAGCCATGTGCGGTGGGTCAGGTCCATTACCGGACTGACTTTACTTCCTGTCAGCAGAGCCAGAAGAGAAGCACAGGGAGGTCAATGGAAAGGAAACAGCAGTCAAATTCTACTGACTGGAGCACACCACATGGTGAAGGGGCTGACGGACTACCGCAAGCATACCAAAAAGCCTCCCATACAGATGAGGAGGTGGGTCAGGGTCTTAAAAATAAAAGGATTTTTTTTCTAAACAGATTGTAGGGCATATAAAAGCAATACATCAACCTTAAGACCTATCTACATCTACCTTTGGCCAATAGATTTTATTTTATTGCATTCAGTTCAAATTTATTTGTATTTGTAATTGTGATATATACAGTGGCTTCTTGGTTAGCACGTTTGCCTTTCAGGGCTGGGGGTTCCATGTTTGAAACCTAAACCATGTTCTCCCTGTGTCCGTGTGGGTTCCCTCCTGGTTCTCAGGTTTCCTCCCATTGTCCAAAAACATGGATTCAAAGTAAATTGAATACTTTAAATTGCCCCACATAGTGTGTGTTTGCTTGTGTGTCTGTGTGAGTGAGTGTTAGATTGCCTTCCAGTCCTGGGTGTATGTGCCCAGCACCCAAATTGTTCTCCCCTAGAATGGCATATGGACCCCCCCCCCACCCATGCAGAACCCTGGTAGAGAATTAAGCAGAAGATAATAAATAAATGAATGAATTCAAATGCATCTCAAAGTTCTACGATATGTTGTTAATTATTATTCAATAAAGGTTATTTGATAATGAAAAGAAATATATTTTTAATTGTGGTCGGAATACTAAATGTACTGTTGTACATTGAAAGCAGTGATTGGGAAAAAAAAATACTTAATAGTATTTTAGTGCTACAGTCATTGTAATTGTATTGTCAATCTATAATATGTTTTTGTGGAGAAGTAATGGAAGTAGCATTAGTTTTGGAGAAAGTGGTATTAACTTTGTTTGGGTATCAATAACAGTATTTGTTGTTGGTCTTAAAATATGCCGTTAGTTGAATTAATCCCAGAAGTGTTGTGTGTGTTATTGATTTTGTTGTTGTGTGCAGAAAGTCTAGTATTGTTGGTCTTTGTAATTACAAAAAAAGAATAATTCGACACACCCATAGTAGCTCTTGTATTGTCAGTGCTGGTGACAGATTTATTAATAGTATTGTGCCAAAGGGATGAAGCCAGAGGCAGGAATATTGCTTATGGTTGCAGCTTTATTAAACCATCCCACCTGCATGCAAAGCACATAAAATGTCTTTAAACACTAGGAGCACATTGCAGAAACCCTAGCTCCCTTGAAACCCCTTATGACAGAACCACACAGTACTGTATGCCCACCCGCAAATCAGTCCAAATACAGTTACACTGCCCCCTCCTTAAGAGCAATCCACCACTGCTCTCACACAACCCCAGCAGCAAAATCCTAAGGTTAGCACAGCTAGTGCTGCCATCTTTGAGGATTTACTCTGCTGATTCCGGTCTCCCATAAGTCAAACACGTGCTTTTGATGCTCACTGGCTCTGTGCTGTATTTTTCCGTGCAAGCTAGTAGGTCATGACAATTTGCCTCCAAAGCCCTTGCATATGTAAAATGCTAACATCGTCTTTTGGTACCCTCTAAAGTCCTTTATGAGTGTTATGACAGTATGCCGTATAACAACACAGCACTCCAGTGTCCTCTGTGCCATCTCCAGCCGCTTCCCTTATCTGCATTTTCACTATTCTCCCTTGGTTTCCAGGGTTCTTCTCAACCCACTCACTGCTGCATTTTTTAGTCATTTAAACGAGTGGGGTTTCCCTTCAATTGCCTGAGGTGCTGCTCAGTTCTCAGTGGGTCCTTCCTCACACCCCAGTGTCGTATGTTATGATCTGTGGAGTGTGAAATATTTCCCACTGTTCACAATGTGTTGACTCTGTAGGATGCCTCAAAAGTCTCTGTTACCCCCTGTATTTGGTGACATAAGCTTGCCATCCACCTCGACCCAGGTTTCATTGCAGATCCACACATGGACTGTGGGGAGCAAGTCAAGACCAACAATGGACATTTCCTAAATTTTCGACAGCCAGAACTCACGGTGGACCCTGCTGTAATTTCACTGGTGGCATTTGTTGGCAAGCAGCAGCATGGTATCATTCATGATGAAGTGGTGCTTCACTGCCTCTGCTGTGCTCATTCAGAATCGCTCTATTTCAGACAATAGAGATGTTGGACCCCTGTCCACCAGGATCATCAGCCCGGTGTCATCCACTGCTCTTTTGGCCAAGAGTCCTTGCTGCTGATTTTGCCAGCCCACCAGATATTCCATCTCATGAGTCAATCCTCACTGGCCAGCACCTTTCCTATTTCTTTGCCAGCCCTTGGAACAGACATGCACAGTGACCCTGTTTGCAACAGAGGTAACACACAAACTCTGATGGCCATTCAGACATTGCTTTGTGGCACATTCACACTGATGCTTTGGCATGCATGCAGAGTTCAGGATGGCATCCATCAGCATTATTAAGGCAGCAAGGTGTACGTGCTACCATAAATAATTTGGCTTCAGAGAGTCAACTGCAGGTATGTTTTCTGCAAAACAAAACTAAGCAAGATTAGCACACACACACACCACACCCAGGACCCTAGTAGAAGAATAAGAGGAAGATAATGCGCAGCGCCACACCGTGGTTGAGCGCGGAAGGAGAGTTAGGAGAACACCGGGCATAAAAACAAAACGGATTTATTATTAAAAATGGTGTAGGGACACCAACAGAAAGGGGGGAACAAACGAAACGAACTAACACCTGGGTATGTACCACAAACAAAGACGTGCACGGGGGGGGAGGGAATACGGAAACTAAATACAAAAAACCCAATCACGTGCACAAAAACAAACCAATCACCCAACGGAGGTAATGAATCCATTAAATGAGGGACAGGTGTATATATATATATATATATATATATATATATATATATATATATATATATATATATATATATATATATATATATATATGTGTGTGTGTGTGTGTGAGAGTACTTATATATATATAACTGTTTTCGATTACATGGATATGCTGATACATGTTTTGATATGACATATATGTCAAATGTAATGAATATATATTCATGTATTTATTTATGCTTATGGCTATTGACAATAAGCACTTAGTTGAGCCACCACCACTAAAACACACAGGGACAATCAGTACACAACGAGACTAAATAAGGTGTACCACAAATATTCTTTCTTTTATAATTCTCCACAGAGCAAGTATGTGCACAGGCATTCATTAGGTATCATAGCCTGCTCCTCTTGCACCAAGCCCATAAACACTAGGGAACAGCAGCTGTGGTTTCCCATCTGGACTGCAAACACACACTCTCACAAACACATCAGCTTGAGGGGAACAAATACACTCTGCTTGGCATGGAAAGCCGATTTATGAGATTGAATTGCTATGGGTAATACCAGTTATATAGATTAGAAGTACTGTGTTTTATACATGAAATATAGAGTTTTAACAAGTAGTTCAAGTTGTATTTAAATGATCATTTATAATGCTTTGTTATGACCAGTTCATACATTTTACTACATCCATCCATTTGAACATTGCTGTAGTTTACAGTTGATGTCTTATCTTCAATTCACCATTGCAAAAACAAATTGCACACCAACTCTCTGATTATTATCTGCACCAATTTCCTATGTAGTTATCTGAACTCTGAAAATAAATAATGTCTTTTATTCCGTACTAATAAGTGGGCTTTGTGTACTGTACCATCATTTCCTCTTTGTTGTGTGAGTGTAACCATATTCCATCCTATTATATTCTACTTTACACAGAGCTTGCTGCTTCAAAGAGATGGAGAAAAATATTTCAAAGGCTTTGAACTCTGACAGCTAACATGGAGAAAAACCAGAATCAGGAGCGTGAAATTTATGATTATGTATGAGACCGTCTGATTATTTGGGGTAAATATTCGAAAAATTGTACATTTCTTTGTTATTTTGCTTTTATTTTTTTTTTCTTTTTAAAGGAAGGTTGGGTTTGTAAGTAAGGGCAGTGTTAAGAAACTGTGTTCCTAAAGCTAACATCATTTAAGGGGCATTTTTTTCCTTTGCAGTTTTGACATGCTTTTATTTTAATTCATCTGCCAAAATAAATAAATAAATATCTACTTTTGCACATAGCTCGATTTATAACAATGACACTAGATGATTTAAATTTGTTCATTTATTCAATGCCTTATGCTAAGTCCTCCACTAGGGTTGTGGAGAGGTTCCTCTTGCCCATTTAGGGGAGAACGTTTTGAGCCGCTCGGCAGATACACCAGAACAGGGTGCCAATCTATCACTGGGTACACTCAATTACACATACACACACAAACGCAGTCTTTATAGGGCAATTTAGAGCATTTAATTTACCTTGAATCCATGTTTTTAATGTAATTTTTTATTTAAATTAATTCATAAATTGATATACATATAGAAACAAAATGGAGAAAAAAAATGGAGGGGGCGTGTGCCGCGGCATCGAATAACATTCAGCTTTGATGAATTTACAGTATAGTTGGTTTTCTTCATAGCTTCTGACTTGTGGTGTTCTCATTTGTAAGTCGCTTTGGATAAAAGCGTCTGCTAAATGACTAAATGTAAATATATATATATATATATATATATATATATATATATATATATATATATATATATATATATATATATATATATATATATATATATATATATATATATATATATATATATATATATATATATATATATATATATATATATACTGTATATACTGTATATACTGTATATATAGTATAAGTTTTTTCACATTTGCCTAATTTGTTTGTGTTGAAATGTGAAAGATTAACTAAATTCTTGTTACCAGCAGTTATTTTACAGAACAGTACTTTGCGTTCCAACTTTGTATTTACAGCCTCGAGAGGTGGAACACTCATTTCAATTGACAGTATTATCAACCAATAAAATCCTTTTGCCCCCTTCCGTCCACCAATCAAACTAGAGGCAAAGTTATTGAGTTGACACATGGTGGAGCGCATGTTTTCTCTGTTAATGAGTCTACCAGCGGCGCAACTTTAATATCCAACGTGTTTTTATGTTTAACCCGTGAAGAAAAGTTCAGGTTAATTGATTCAGAACAACCTGGATTGTCGTGTCGTGAACTTTGGAGGAACACGCTCAACTTGGCATTAGTTTAGAACAAGAGGATGGACTTTAAAGTTATTTAAGACACGACATCATCAAAAACGGTAGGTTACCTAAAATATAATCAATCACTGTTTTAAAAGGTTGTGTTTGTGTTTCTGAATGCTGCTGCTGTATATGCAAAGATTTCGCCATTATTTACAATTTATTTATTTTTCGATCTGTAGATTTACCTACTCAGCAGTTTTTTCTCCAATATTTTTACATTAAGACATTATTAGAATAAAGGCATTCTACATTAAAAAAATTAGAAGAATAAAGGTATTCTACATTAAGAAATTATTAGAATAGAGCAATCTAAATTAAATTAGTAGAATAAAGTAATTCTTCATTAAGAAATTATTAAAATAAAGCAATCTAATTTAAATTAGTAGAATTAAGTAATTTTACTATAGTTAATTAATAGCATGAAATAGTTCTATATGTAATTTCCCTACCATATTGCTCTCACTCTCGCTCTGTCTCTCTCTCTCTCTCTCTCTCTCTCTCTCTCTCTCTCTCTCTCTCTCTCTCTCCTTTATGTACACCCCCTTGTTTTTACACTCATTGTCTATTTCATCCGTTACTTCTACCATAAAGATGAAATTTGTAGTTGTATAATCATCAGTTTCTATCTCTCTTTGTTCCTCTTCACTCACTTCTCTAATGCTTTGGACCACCACAGCATGTAACATTTGGGCGTTTGATCCATCTCAGTACTGTGGTGACACTGATGTGTCCACTCGCTGTGCACTCTATTAGACACATCTGTCTTGCTCCAACATGTAAATGGAAAATCAGAGACAGTAGCTGATCACGTTAGGTTAGACATTCTTTTAATCCATAAATCTGCAAAGAATACTGCTTATAGGATGAAAGGACATTTTTGGTTAATGGATTATTTCTTAGTTGTGACATTTAAAAAACTTCAGCAGCACCACTGCAACTGATCTATTAATACTGTCAGCACACATTAACACATCATCAATTAAGTGTTGATAATTCCCCACCACTTAAATTATACATGTTCTTTGGTGGTCCTATCAAGGTCCCGATCATTGGACTAACAAAGTAAGAGAAACAAGAACTGCAATTGTAGAATTACAAAGTGCATCAATATAAGGTAGTCTACCTTATAAAGTAGGCCTTGTGTGTGTGTGTGTGTGTGTGTGTGTGTGTGTGTGTGTGTGTGTGTGTGTGATCTCAGTCCCAGGTTCCTCTGCTTAAAATAGGCAAATGTATTGTTGTCATAAAATATTTGAAGATCAAGCTGCTGTGCCTCCTCATTTAAGATTAGATAATGGATCTTTTAATAGTAAACGGAGGATATTAATAATACTGGACAGTCACTGGTGGAGATAAAGCTAAAATAAGAACAGATTGCTATTAAACTGTCAGATTTAAATTTTCATACCTATTCAGTGATTCACATATCTGTCACTTCATGTTATCCATGATGCTTCATTGTGAAATGGAGGGTAATTTGTGAAACAACAGAACCCGGAAAAGAAATTGAGAGCTCGAAATTTCGACCTCATATATCAGAGGAGACAAGTTAAATGTTCAATAGTACCCATAATGGAAATTATCCTGTCAGAGTCACAGATTCACATTTACAATATCTATTATACGGGTTTTTGTGTTGTATGGTGTGTGTTCAACAATGACAACAAACAGACTCACTGAAAATTATACTTATGTAATATAACATTTACAGTATTTGTATATTTACAGTATTATGCTCTGAATACATATGTATAATGACTTAATTGTGGTTAAATATACATGATCACTTGTACATATAGGTCATATTTTTATTTAAAAAAAGATTAAAATAAATATAAAGCAAATATTTGCATTTACTATACATAATATAACTTACAAATAAATATGAATCGTGGTTGAAATATGTAACAGCTACCATACATGGCATTGAGATATTATTTATTAGACTCTGAGATTGTATGGCAAATGTTTGTTTTTAAACATCTTTCCTTATTTATTCTTAAAGGACTTTATCAACTTAAAGGGATTATATTGATTGCACTCTTTTAATTGTGCACTTTAAGGTATGGTACTTGGATCAAATACAAGTAGACACATATAGTATACTAACTTGAACAAAAACATGTTGACAGTGACAATAAAAACATTTTTAAAATACAGAAATATAGAAAGTTAATAATTCAATACTAAAAAGATGTAAAATAGAAATATAGGTTATACACTTTAAAACATCATGTTAAATAACAAGTTACAATTTTATGTATTTATTCTGACCCAAAGTGCTACTATCATTAGTATTGGCATAGTTAGTCAGCCAGTTCTGCATAAAGTTTGTGTTTCATTAACCACATCATGCAGAATTACTTTCTGAATTTGTAATGTGTTCACACTCACTGACTCTTACGTGTTTGGTATAGTTTCACTGAAAGAAGTTCAGCATAAATATTGGGAATGCACTAAAATACATTTTTTGGCTCAAGTCAAAACTGAACAAATCTTAACCGCACAGGTATGTTAATATTTTCTTTATTAATTTTGCATTTTGGGCGGCACAGTGGCTTAGTGGTTAGCACGTTCGCCTCTCAGCGCTAGGGATTCCCCGTTCGAATCCCCATATGGGTGGAGTTTCCATGTTCTTCTCGTGTCCGCGTGGGTTTCCTCCGGGTACTCCAGTTTCCTCCCACAGTCCAAAAACATGGCTCAAGTCAATTGAGTTCTCCAAATTGCCCCATATAGAGTGTGCCTGTTTGAGGGAGTGTGTGCCCAGCAATGGATTGGTGCCTTGTCCTTGGTGTATCTGCCCAGCGCCCGAAACGTTCTCCCCTGGATGGGCATTGGGAACCCCCCCACGACCCCAATATAGGATAAAGCGGAAGATAATGAATAAATGAATGATTTTTGCATTTTGTTTTCACCACTCTGGATAAATAAATAAGTAATACATTTTCACTGTCCTCAAATTTTCAGATAGTTGGTACATCCCTAATACATTTCAGTTAAATTGTATTTAGTAATATAATTTGAATTGGTAAGAAATCCCAGTGTAGTGGGTCATTTAATCTAACAATGTTATAGCATTAGTTATGATATTGTGATCTTTTTAAATTTTGTGTTTACAGTGATAACAATAAAGAGGCTATTTAACAAATTCCTTAGTTTAATTATAAAATAATAATAATAATAATAATCTACCAATAAACACTCAACTCTTTTGTGGAAAAAACATCCTCCTAATATTTTATTTTTTACAACTTGACTTCCAAAGTAATTAAACAAGTTTTCATCAAAAACAAATAATTGTTGAAATAGTATTAAAGCTACTGACATGTGTGGGTATTTTTGCCTGTGGCTCAGCGGTTCTATTCCTACCACTACCTCGCATTCGCTGCTTTTTTCAAGTCTGGGAAATGTAGGGCAGCTGCTATATTTGATTTTAAAAATGAGAGACCCTCAAGCATTAGGGATTTAAGCAAGATTGAAATTTGTTTTTCAGTCATCCTGCAGAACAAACCATGACTAACCAAGCAGACTTGTAAGCCCCAGACAGTATTTGTAAGTCAAAACTGCACAAGGAGTCATGCAAGTACCGTTACAATACCTAATCATGCTGTTTAATGTATCTTATAATGAATTAACCAAGGGCGAAATAAATTACACTGAAAAAGTAGAATCAAAATGTTATGCAGAATTATCTTACAATTAGCAAGAGCGGATTACACAGACAGCTCTGCAAATTATCCTTGACAACTATTGTGACAGTTATGACATAAAACATCAAGATGATCAAGTCATCAAAACCTTGACGGGAAAAACATCAAATGGTAAGACTGTTATTGTGTTTGCCGGTACTTGAAAAATACTACGTGAAATAAGAAAAGATTACAAGTTGCTTTTAAATTGTGTGCTCTCTGGATGAACCTGTACCAAAATTCACAGTGTGTGCCTGACAGCATTGATGAATGAATACTATCCCTGCCTCCTAAGCACTGTGAATACCAAAGACCCGACCGAATAACATTATCTAGGCTGTTTTAAACCAGGATGGAGTTTAAAGGAAATAAAGTGTCCTACCTTGTCACTGAATATTAAAAAAAAAAACTTTAGACATGTAGAACGAGTATTGGGAGAACACTGCATTGTGGTGTACAGACTTAGAATATTAAATCAGAACAAAGGATACAAAGTAAGACTCGGACATTTAATATTTAACCATATTATTGTGTTAATTATAGGGGCTTGATTTCACAAATGCACTTTGAAATAGCTTAAAACTTATTACAGTATTGTGACGAGCAGTTAATAGAGATTTTAACTGTTGTCGTTTATAGGTTGTTTGTTTTTTCTATTGTCTCCACTCTGTATTATCATGTACATAATCGAGCAGGTCATTTTTATTTTATTTTGTATATACGGAGTTCTATTTCTATATTTTTGTTTTATTATATTCTTGTTTCTTTTTATAGTACCATCACTTTTATTTATATATATATATATATATATATATATATATATATATATATATATATATATATATATAT
>JAFMOD010000120.1:1424095-1470113 GCA_019802435.1 Corydoras maculifer
GGGGCTGAATAATTTTGCACATCGCACTTTTCAGTTTTTTATTTGTAAAAAAATTGTTGATTCATGTATAACTTTCATTCCACTTCACAATTGTATACCACTTTGTGTTGGTCTTTCACATTAAATTCCAGTGAAATATATTTATGTTTGTGGTTGTAATGTGACAAAATATGGCAAAGTTCAAGGGGTATGAATACTTTTGCAACCCACTGTATCTTTTTAACCTTTCCCAATCTCTGTCATTTTTGCTGCTGAGAATGTGAATTTCCCCAGTGTGGGACCAATAAAGGATTATCTTATTTTATCTAACACTTAATGTGTCTGAAAAAAGAGATGCCTATGACATAGGATGTTAAGCTGGTCGATGTAAGTGTAATGCTGAAGTGTCCACATATTTTTGGCCATATATTGTATTTTATTAATTTTTTTATGCCATTTTATCCTGAACACTGTCACAGGGGATGAAAACACTTTGCTCAGGATGCGATTCCATTGTAGGGAACCTATACACTAGAGGAATTTAGCATCTAAATTGCTTTTAGCATGTAACTAACTAACAACGCTGGAGACAGGCATATGATGATTTTGAAAACTGGTTTTATTGCCACTAATAATAACATTTTAGTGTTTTTCACCACAAGCCTTACTTTACAGTGGATCTTACTCTTAATGAGTCTTTTCAGATGCACACACATTTACACGCAGATTTTAGCAATGCTTTGTATCATGACTGACTCACTGGGAGCTCCTCTCTTTTATCTCCAGCGCAAACACGCAGACACAATCAACAAAACACACAGCAGGCTAGTCAATTACCTCTCTTGTTTCAGTGAAACACCCGCTGACAAGACCTGCCTTTTCGCAGCTGCCATTCCTCCTCCTGGGCTTTGATGAGTGTGATGAAGGTATACTGGCTTCTTGCATACTGCCAGGAGGGCTCATGCTTAGCCATGCTGCATGCCCACCAGGGAGGGGGCTCATGGGTAATAGAGTCTATTGTGCTTATTTCCGGGTTTCGGTACCACTTTAACAAATGGTAATATGGGCAATATGGATGCTGATGAGGCTGATATCCCTACTGTTTACCACAATTAATGACATTTTTTTGTTGTTGTTGCCTTAATAAATTCCATTTGACAGTGCACTTCATTTTTAGTATAATTCATTTTGGATACGCACTCATTCACTTGCAGATGCTAGCAATGCTTTGCAGCAGAAATGGCTGTGTGTATCCAACTCTCTCTCTCTCTCTCTCTCTCTCTCTCTCTCTCTAGCTATTTCTCCTTCGCTGAGAGCTCCCCTCTTTTATCTCCTCCACAAACACAGTGGCATAGCTAACAAACACATGACAGGTGAGTCATTTACCTCTCTCGTTTCCCTGGAACACCCGCTGGTGGAACCAGGATGCTGATCCTCCTCCTGGGCTTCGTCTGCACAATAAAGCAGTGTTCTTGCTCATGCTTGGCCCTGCTTCATCCCCACCAGGACTTGGATGAGACTCTCAGACAGTAGAGAATCCATTGGTCCCGCATGTTTTTATTCCCGGTTCCAAATTCCCTGACGCAGGCAATAAGGATGCTGAAGAAAGGTGCATTATAAATTTATAAGCAGGATTTATTACATAAATATAATCCTTTTCAGTGGTTGCCACCACAAGCTCCACTTTGCACTGGCTGTGCCTCCAGGTGTTGATTGACGCCGTCCTAACATGTGCTTAGTCTGTCTGAGGAAATCCACACAGATATGGAGAAAATCCAAACTCCTTACAGATGAGACCTTGTAAACCCTCTCAAGAAATTGAACGTTGGACCTCCATACGGAGCTGAGAGTACTAAACACTGATGCTGACATTCCAGTACATTAAGTATTTTCTGTTAAAAATAAATATAATGCAGTAGTGTCAAAGTAAAGATTGATATGGCTGTCATATGACCTCACATATTCAGCCTTAAGTGATTATCTTCCACATAATCTTCTACTTGGGTTGCGGTGGGGTATGCCCATCCTGGGGAGAACGTTTTGAACACTGGGCAGATACACCCAGAACAGGGCATCACTTGCTGGGCACACACACACACAATATAGGCTTATTAATTTAGATCTGTAAACTTTACCTTGAATTATTGAGGTTTTAGACTGTCGGAGGAAACTGTTGGGAGAACATGGAAATTCCACCCATATTGTAATTCAAACCTGGTTCCCCAGCGCAGAAAGGCAATCAGGCTAACCATTAAGCCACCGTCACCCCTTTTTACATTTACATTTGGTCATTTAGCTGATGCTTATGTCCACAGCAACTTTCAAGTATTTCCACTTTGCCGCGGTCAGAGCATAGAGTTGGCCATACAGCACCTCTAGTGCAATGAGGGTTAATTTTGTTTTCGTTGTGCACTTGTTTAAGGACCCACATTGGTAATTTCAGTGAACCTCTGAAGTTCATAAAACCATGACCTTCTGATTGATATTCCAACACCTTTATTCCACACCCTCACATGTCTTGGCATTTACTGTGTATCAGAAGAACTGGTGTTAAAATAGTATCAGCTCTTTACGAAGTGAAACATGGTGTCATTGTGGTTAGCAGGTTTGCCTCTAAGCTCTGGTGATCCAGGTTCAATTTCCGATCTGGTTGGAGTTTCAATGTTCTCCCCATGTCCGCATGGATTTTTTTTCCTGGTTCCCCACACACTCTTCTCCTACAGTCCGAAAATGAACTCAAGGTGAATTGGCTTCTCTAAATTGCCCCTATCCAAATTATCCTTATTTAATGTGTGTCTGTGTAAGTATGTGCCCAGTGATGGATTGGTGCCATGTACTAGGTGTATCTGCCCAACGCCCAAAATGTTCTCTCCTGGATGGGCATGGGAAACCCCTCTTGACCTTAGTAGAGGATTAAATGGAAGATAATGAGATGAGAACTCTACCCATAACCATTTTTAATGTTTTTTGAAAGTCTGAAATCATCATGTTAAGCTCACTTGGCTGTGTTAGTGCTGTGTTAATTTTCTCAGTAATAGTTTCATTAATATGCAGCTTATAGTGTGGTACCAGTGAATCGGAAAGCATTAAAAGGATTGACACAGCATAAAAATAGACTTATTTTACACATGGGTGTGATGACCGCTAGGTTCACAGTACCTTTTTGTGAATAATTTTATTGATAAATCATTTTGGATATGGGGCTCGGTGATGGGACGGCATATTAAAAAGGTCACCATACAATACTGTTATTTTAAAAAACGGAACTAAGGTCCTCAGGTGATGCTCCAGTGGCATATCCATCCTTTCAACCTTGTGATCTGTGGACAAAAGGTCATCAATCCACAGTGACAAAGTCGACTTTTTGATTCAGAGAGATTCTTGGTAAAACACTTTGAATAAGCATGGACTGTGATGAACTGATGGTCCACATGAGATTATTCTGCCTAATCACAATATACTCAGAAAAGGAGAACAATGTTTATCACTATGTGGAACTCTGTAAGGTCAATTTAATAACTATTTGGATAATGTGTATGTATATACATAGATACCTTAGGGTAAAATTATAAATAATTTTAATAATAATATTTATGTAATAAAAACATAATTCAATCAAAACTTGAAATACACTTTGAGCTGAACAGGATAAATAATTATTAAACACACTAAAAAAATGTCTGAACATGAATAGGAATAAACACAGACAAATATTATTCTACAGTAAGTCACTTTGGATAAAACATGTCTGCTAAATGTAAATGTAAGTAAACTCAAACTTGTATAACTTAAAATACCTTGCTGTCTATAAAAATATCTCTTGTCAAAATGATAAAAGTTACAACCCTGAACATGCTGCAAAAAACATGAAAAAATAAAATAAAAACGATGCTTTATCACAAAAGTAAAAATAACAAATCAAAACATTCAGCTTTCTTTGCTCTGGACCATTTTAGAAAAGTAAACTTCAACTTTAAACATCTTTAAATATTTCTGCTCTTTATAAAAATGTCTCAAAATCATACAAATTTAAAATATGAGCATAGTACAAAAATCATATTGCTATAATTGTATTATGGGCTGGATATGGCATGTAGGCCTTGAGTTTGACACCTATGCCTTAAGGTGAAATAATGAAATCTAGTGGGTATATTAATGTAAATTATACCTTGGGACACATAAATTGACTCCTATTGTTTCCTTATTTTTAACAGTGTATATGGTTAAGTAGAGAAAATAAGCAATGAAGCAAAAAGGCGGTGTGTCTAAACTTTTGACTGGTTGTTTTTTCCGTCCGTCGTTTGTTCATTCCAACTTCTTTCTTGGGCCTTAACGCTGATTTATTTTGTCAGCATTGACTTGTGCACCTCTGTGCTTCAGATACTTGCTCAGCATGCGTTTTAATCAGGTAGTGTACACTAGAGGTGGGAGAGCATGTAATCACACCGGAGCAGTTTAATGCACAGTACCAGAAATTTGTGATGCTCTGGCAGTAACTGAAATGGTGCGTGGCGTTGAACATTTTGGGTTTCATAAGAGGAAGAAACTGAAACTATCTGTTCCGGATTTTTTGTGTATCATTGATGCTTTGTCTTGGTTCACTAATTACAGATGCTGATTCTAATATTGTTGGAAGTAATGTAAATAAAATTTTATTTAAGTTAAATGATTTAGACAGACACCACACACTTATGATTCTTCATAACATGTAAATAGTGTTATTCCACTAATAAAGGGAGCAAACATGTTGCTTATTATTTTTATTCATTATCTCCCGCTTATCCTCTATTAGGGTCGCGGTGGGGTTCCCCATGCCCATCCAGGGGAGAACGTCTCGGGCGCTGGGATGGCGCCAATCCATCGCTGGGCACACACTCACTCACACAGACACACTCTATAGGGGGCAATTTTTTGAGAATTCAATTAACTTGATCCATGTTTTTGGACTGTGGGAGGAAACCAGAGAACCCGGAGGAAACCCACGCAGACACGGGGAGAACATGAAAACTCCACCCAGATGGGGATTCGAACCGGGAATCCCTAGCGCTGAGAGGCGAACGTGCTAACCACTAAGCCACCGTGCCGCCGCTTATTATTTTGAATAACATAATTTATAATGTTTTACATGAGTGTATTTGATTTTTTTATTGAGTACCTTTTAAATGTGACTGAAATACTTAAATATATTACAGCTTCTCATAAAACAGGTAAATTTTAGCACAATTAATATTAATACAGTTTTTTTTTTCAACTTTAGAAACTAAAAAGAAATGTAAAGCAGTTATTTGAAATAAAATGCTTTTAGATGTATGTCCAAATATTTTTGTGCACAATGATAATAAGACATTATAGAATGATATGTTATAAATATATGCTTCATTCGGTGTTGGGCAAGTAACTTTAACTACATATAAGTATTTTCGCTAGCTTACATCAGGCATTAGAAAGTATAATGTGTAACACTTGGGGCCCGTGTTTAACTGGATGAGTGGTTCTGCATGGTGTGCATGCGTAATTTGTTCCCCTGGAGTGGAAGAGCAAAGCCACTGCATGTGAGCCATTTCAGAGAATAAACATCATTAAGTGCATTCTTCATTGAGCCTCTGTTGCACATCCCCCTGATTGCACATTAGTTATAGTCCACCAGGAAACAAATGGACCCATGGTGGTTCGGCAGAGAAAAATGAAAGTGGCCGCCGCTGACTTTTCATTCTCCAAACCATTAAGGTCATCGCATTTTTATGTGGTTTTCACTTTTGTCTAAACACCATGATCGGCTGAGCCTAGTAAAGATGAACATCATTTTGTATTATTTTCTTTACATTTGTATTTTGCCATGTGAGCGGATTCTAAATTGTGTCCTGCTCTCTGGATGAACCCGCACTCGAATTCACATGGTGGGATCTGACAGCGTTGATAAATGAATACTACCCAAACCTCCTGAGCACTTTCAATACCTTAGACCCCAACTAAAGACATTATCTCGTCTGTGTTTTACATCAGGACAGAGTAAAAAGGAAATAAAGTGTCCTACCTTGTCACATCACTGCGAAATATAGACATGTAGAATGAGTATTGGGTTGAAAACTGCATAGTGTTGCACATGCTGAGAAGATTTATTCTGGCTTGAGGGTTAAAATTGAGGCTGTATGAGAATCAATCAGAGGGCACTGATTATAGAGCTGCATCTTGCATTTTGTATTCACCCAGCCACATAATGCCCACACAAAGGCAAAGTTTCTGTACAATCCCTTACATGTACAATCCCTTACATTCTATGAGGGACAGAGGTAACTACCCATAGACTAACCTGATTTCTTAATAATGGTAAACTTGCCAAAATCATATCACCTTTAATTTTTGTTAATTTGTTCATTATCTTCTACTTGGGTCGTGGGGGGAATCCCTGTGACCATCCAGGGCAGATACACTCAGGACAGGGCGCCAAACCATCGCTGGGATCACTCACTCACACAGACAGACACGCAAGCATACACTTTACGGGGCAATTTAGAGCGTTCAATTTACCTTGAATCCATGTGTTTTGGACTGTGGGAGGAAACCGAAGAACGTGGAAAAAAAACCACACAGGGAGGCACAGGGAGAACATTGAAACTTCACCCAGACTGGGATTCGAACCTGGATCCCCAGTGCTGAGAGACAGACGTGCTAACCACTAAGCCACCGTGTCACCCACCACTAATATTCTCACTCACTCCCTCACCGCTTACTCCTCTACTAGGGTCACAGGGGGTTCCCCATGCCCATCCAGTGAAGAATGTTTCAAACGCTGGGCAGATACACCCAGGATTTACCTTGAATCCATGTTTTTGGACTGTGGGAGGAAACTGGAGAACCCAGAGGAAACCCACATGGACACGTGGAGAATAGAAACTTCACTCAGATTGGGATTCGAGAAGCCACCTCTAATAATCAAAATTTAAAATACTTAGCAAAATTAACAAATGATTTCTTATATATTTACACATTGTAAATGTCCACATTGTACACATTCAGTTTAGAAATAGAGCTTGTAATAGTAATTCTCACCTCTTCTTCTTTTAGCTGTTCCCTTTAAAGGAATATGTGATTTGGCACAGTTTTCCACTGGATATCCTTCGTTTTGCAACACTCTTATTTATCAGGGCTTTGGACCTGTGCACTGATACATACATCCCCAACGGCTGGAACAATTTATTCTCCCCAATTTCCCATCATGTTTTTAAAATGTTAGAGGAAACCAAAATCTTCAGAAGTAAACCACATGTGCAAAAGGAGGTCATGCAGACTCCACACAGAAAGCAACTGTGTTCACCTCTTGAGCGGCACAGCGGTTGGCATTCCCATCTTACATCTCACTCAGTGCTCCTGCCTTACAGTAAATTCATCCAATGTTCATTTCAGTCACAAATAGGAGCTCACAGTGGAAACCACAATTTTATTTTTATTCTGTGTTTAGTGTAAATAGTGACTTTCTAATAATATTGTTTTGGGACAGCGGGTGGATCACGTTCACACCATTACAAGGATGTGGTAGCTCAGTGGTTAGGATGTTGAACTATTAATCAGAATCCACGATCTACTGAATTTACCATTGTGGGTACTAAATGAAGTGAGCACACATTTTATTATGGTGTCTGTGGAGCAGTTGGGGTTAGGTGCCTAACCAGATGAACTACAGTCTGTAATTTTGGAACTACAAAGTTTATCTTTTGTGATAACACATGTGATGTGTTTAGTTCACACCACGGTATTGACCTCATGGTTCAAGGAGGCGTGGGATCTGGATTTGGGGCTATGGTATTTGATTTGTTCAGTCTGATTTCACATCTCTGAGTGGAGGATTAAGCGAGCATGCGTTAACTCTTTAAAAATGGGTGTTACCAGCTAAGGTGCAACTCAGCTCAGGTCTATATATTTATTCTCTGCACTATGTAAAGCACTTTGTGATTCCATATCTGTGAAAGGTGCTATATAAATAAAGCTTACTTACTTACTTGAACTTGTCTCTTCATTTTAGTTCTGCCTTGTTTTTTGGAAAAGTAGTACCGAACTGTGAGGCCCATACTGAACAGTTCAAGCAGAATACAACATACAACACCCCTTATATATCCATCCGTTCATTATCTTCCGCTTTATCCTTTACTAGCATACTAGGACTTACATGCCCATCCAGGGGAGAAAGTTTCGGGCGCTGGGCAGATACACCCAGGGCAGGGTGCCAATCTATGGGCACTGGGCACGCACTCACTCACTCACACAAACACACTCTATATGGGGGAATTGGGAGTATTCAATTGACCTTGATCCATGTTTTTGGACTGTGGGAGGAAACTGGAGAACCATGATGTTTTAAACATTTCTGGACAAAACCAGTTTTGTGAATCACCTCAATGAATGAAGCCATGGCAACCTGATAAATGCTTTCCATATCTGTGCTTCAACTAATGTAACTTATAAAGATTGAATGCAGAACAAGTCAAATACAAGGCGAGAACATAACAGCCATAGAGCATTTATAGGATGTTTGATATTTCAGCTGTAAGTCACTAAAAGCATCGCTGTCTTATAGTAAAGGATCCACATCACAGACATAACAAGATCCCTCCTCCATGACTTTCTGATTACGACTAATTAACTTCCATGCTACTCTTGTCTTTTGTGTGTATAATGAATGATTATAACCCTTTTATAGGGTCAAAGTTTTCTCCTGACATTTTTCCACATAATTTAGCTTTCCTGCAGGGAAATAACTATGTAAAGCTTATCTGTCTGAAACTTAATACCTTTTACACCTTCGTCTGCCTGTCTCTCACACTCTTTTTATCTCAAGCTATATTTTTTTGTCTTTTGCATATATGAGTGTGTGTGTGTGTGTGTGTGTGTGTGTGTGTGTGTGTGTGTGTGTGTGTGTGTGTGTGTGTGTGTGTGTGTGCGTGCATGTGTTTCATGCCAGACATCTTGAGTGAAAAGCTATTTGTCAGTTGCTGATCTGTATTCAAATCTGTTACAATGAAGTAAACATTGCACTCTAGTTATCAAGCAAGCAAAGGCAAGATAGAGAAAAAATGAGAAGGCACTGAGTTGTTATTCACAAACAGTATGTCTGTGGCCGCTTGGAGAGGGGAAAGCATGCTAACAAGACAGACGGCAGGTACAGAAGGTTAACGTGTTGTAGTCCCTGTGGGCACTCTGGCACAAGCACTCCTGGGAAAATTCATGCAGTGCCTCATCGTAATTGACCTACTTGTCACCAAAACCGAAAAAGACACTCATGAATTTCTGGCTCGTATTAGGTTACATCTTTTCAACATTCATGTTGGCATAAAGCGACCTCTTTATTAATTCAACAGACGTTTCAGATAAACTATAAATATTGTGAGGTTTTAGGAGCAAATGCTATTATTGTATCTTTCAATACCATCACCCTGCCTGTTATTACTAAATTTAATCAGCACTGATTTTCAATACCGGCGATAAAGAAATGTGTGCACCCAGTCAGTTAGATTAAAATATATTCAATCTTAATTTTTAATAAAAAATATGTGTGTGTAAGTGCCCAGAGATAGATTGGTGCCCTGTCCTGGGTGTATCTGCACAGTGCCCGAAACGTTCTCCCCTGGATGGGCATGGGGAACCCCTTCCTGCGACCTCAGTAGTGGTTTAAGCGGAAAATAATGAGCTGAGATGATTTGAAGTTTTCGCCTGTCTAAGTCACTGTGGATAAAATCATCTGCAAAATGACAGAATGTCATTAGACTACAAGTGTCATTTTTACCACATTTATTCTCAACCATGGGTTATAAATTATATTTAAGATTAAGATTCGACACTATTGGTAAAATATTAAGCTTTTAAAACTATTTTCAATAAAAAATAAACAGTGATTTCCAACCTCTCTGGTTTCTGGGGTGTCAAAACAGCCTGTGCACCTGGCTTACGTTTAAATGTCTGGAATTCAGGTCAGCACCACCTAATAGTGGTTTTACAAAAAAAAAAAAAAAAAAAAACATTTGAAATATCCGTAAGGCAGAGTCACTTGGCATTTTTTTGAGAAACTACTGAAGACGCATCTTTTACACAAACATCTGTTGAAAAAAAGGGGGGTGTGCAGGAATGTAAGGGACTTCACATTACATACAGATGACATTACATTGACATTCCAGTTATGATTTCAAATACTCTGAAATCATAGCTGTCCGGTCTCCGGTCCTCATTCGTGCCCTCCCCTCATTACACCTTTATAATGTAGTCTAATTGTGATGGCAAAAACTTATATTTATATACAACACTCTCTTAAAGGTTGAAACACTTCATAAAATGCAGTAAAACAATAATGTTCTTTGATCTTTGAACATTTTCTTAATGGTCAAAAGTTCAAAATGTTTTTAATAAGATATTTATATTTTGTGTTTGCAATTCAAATTCGAAATGTTGGGGCACATGACAGCATCGTTTTTCAGATATGGGTTGAGCACTGTTTGGAGGTTAAAGAAATTCCCCACAATAATTCCCACTTCATTACTTTCAATTAGAAAATGGTCTTGTATGCTCGTGTTTTATGAACTTACTCGAGCTGTGAGATCAAGGCTTTGTTTTCCAGCACACCTTTATGTCCTCACACATGATAGCTCATGAGAAATGCAGTCTGCCTTTTATGCAGCAAAGACTTTCATGTTTCTTTATGCTTTGGCCATGGGGGCTGCTTTAAAAAACTAAGGGAAGAAACAAAAGCACAAAATGAGCCTGGTGGAGCAAATCGTGAGTGCCAGCAAGAATTAAGGAATATATGGCATCATGATAGACCAGAGAACCCTTCGCCTATCTATCGATCTATTACTTTTCTGTGAGGGAAAGAGAATGTAAGAATGAGGGCGAGAGAGAGGAAGAACGTCATTGATCTGTAGTGCAAACTGAGATCAGGGAAGCTGCCCTCAGCAACTTTACAATCGTTTCATCAACTATAGCCTCCGTTAAAAAAATACAACAAATGTTTCACAGGCCATATTGAATGATACCTTGGACTGTATATGGCCCCTTAAACGCAAGTTACCCAACCCTGCTTTTGACAAGGCTATTGATTTTATCAGTTGTGTTGTAGGACCTTTCAGAAGATGCTCTCAGGAGGACTTCTCAGAGGGCTCTGAGATTTTGGTGTTATGCTTTGTTGGGAAACCTGTTGAAAGTCATGTTTCTGTAATACTTGTTAAACGTGTATTACTTTGTTAAATCATTGTTGTAGACATGGGCAGCACAGTGGCTTAGTGGTTAGCATGTTCGCCTCTTAGCACTGAGGATCCAGGTTCAGATTCCAATCTAAGTGGAGTCTCCATGTGATGCGATAGATTGGTGCCCTGTCTGCCCGCTCGAAATGTTCTCCCCTGGATGGGCATGGGGACCACCTCCACAACCCTAGTAGAGGATTAAGCTGAAGATAATAAATGAATGAATGTTGTTGACATTGTATGGTATTTGCTAATCTGTACTCAATTGGTTTTCATGTACTCTATTGTTTTTGTAATTTGTAGTTGTAGAATTAAAAAATGTAGTCTATCTGTTTCTGCATTACTTTGTTAGTCCTCTATACTTTGTACTTTAATAGTCAGGTCCCCACGTACCATCGCAAGGAGGTATTGTTTGGGTGGTGAATGCTGTTTGTGTTTTTCTTCTTCCAATCCATCATTGGTTCTCATAGGGTGCTGTCAAATGCTTGTGGTTGCACATTCTGGGTTGGTAGATTATTTCCATTTCACTGGTGTCACCTAGGTGTATAAAAGGCTCAGCAGTAATGCTGCATATGATCCATCCATGGCACAAACTGAAATTATCACCACATCTACAGCACTGCATTGCAGGGAGAATTCTTCACCACCCAAAGAACACCTGTACTTTAGTGGCCCTATGGGGTGCACGATCATTAGAGTAAACTGTCAATTATGCTAGTAAGAAGAGAAACGATTTAATTACAGTCTGTGAATGTAGAACTAGAAACTGTACAAAAGTGGAAAGTGGCACAGATAAAGAGGCCAATGAATATCGAGACAAGAAGGTGTGTACACACATATACAAGCTGATTTAAGTCCGATTTAGAGCAGTCAGAGATATGTGTGATGTGTCAGTGAGATGAGAATGAGAGAAGAAAAAATGTGTGAGAGGGAGAACCATATGGAGTCCTGTGAAAGCAATATGATGACTTGGTTTTTGTCTCAGATGTCAGTATTTGATGTGCCAGGTAGCCAGCAACATTCTTTTTTTTCCATCTTGATGCTTTTAAGGTATAAAAATGATTGCTGTTGTAGGTGGAAGTGATGCAGCCATATGTATGAGGGTGCTTAGCTGTGAAATGAGCTTTAGTATATGGTAGTTTTAAACTGTAATGGCAATCAAAGAGTAAAATATTAATATAATGAATTCTGAATGTGCATATTTTTTTCACAAATTTGTGAATAC
This sequence comes from Corydoras maculifer, assembly GCA_019802435.1. Taxonomy (NCBI): domain Eukaryota; kingdom Metazoa; phylum Chordata; class Actinopteri; order Siluriformes; family Callichthyidae; genus Corydoras; species Corydoras maculifer. The sequence continues at coordinate 1,436,525 of JAFMOD010000120.1, forward strand.
GAGGTAGAATTAATGAACAGATTAGGCTTTTACCATCTGTGTGCTAATAAAGGTGACATGCAGCGTTCTAGATACAGTTTGGTTATGCGTCAAGAAAGTAGATATTTAGAAAATATCATAGAGGAAGTAAATAACACTAATTATCCCTTATCACTAATATTCTCAGCACCTGTTAATAGGTGGGATATAATTGGCAGCAAGTGAACATTCATTCTCAAAGTTGATGTATGAAAAAGAACAAAAAATAGGCAAGCATAAGGATTTGTCTGAGTTTGGCGAGGGTCCATGCTGTGATGGCTTGATGAGTGGGTGAAAGCATCTCCAAAGCTGCAGCTCATGTTGGGTCTTTCTGGTCAGCAGTGGTCAATATCTATCAAAAGTGGTCCCAGGAAGGAACAGTGGTAAACCAGCAGGGTCATGGGTGGCCAAGGCTTATTGATCCACATGAGGAGCGACAACTTGACCGTGCTTTCAGAACAGAAAGCTATAGAAGGACTGAGCACTTACTTGTAAATAAACAATGATAATGATGATATTGGTTGTGATCAGATTAGAACTGCGTAATGCTAAAACACCATTAAAATTATTGCACTCAAATGCATTAAAATGACTAAAAACTTTTATATGATGCATAATACTTGCATTATTGTGTCTTTCAGTACATAAAATACAGTAACGGGTAAAAGGACACACCTCATTTTTGCTTCACTTATTGTCCATATTATCAGTTTCACTTATCGTAAAGATATTCTTTGTAGTTCTACAATACCAGACTGTAATTCATCTGTTTGTGGACTACAGTACTGTGTTGGTCCCCTTTACTCTGTTTTCTAATAGTCAGGACTACAATAGTACCACCACAGGGCAAGAATTAATTGGTTGGTGTTATAATTTATTGGTTAATGTTCTCATTTGTAAGTCGCTTTGGATAAAAGCGTCTGCTTAATGACTAAATGTAAATGTATGGTGTATTATTCCTATCCCAGTAGTGTCACTGAGGTGTTTAAATGAAACTACAGCAGCACTGCTGCATTAAAACCCCCTCACGACATCAGTGTCACTGCAGAACTGACAAACAATATACCACCCAAATTATTGTTCTGTGATGGTCCTGACCAATAGAGAACAAAGAACCAACAGGGGACTAACAACAACAAAGAAAACAGATGTACTACAGTCTGTAATTGTAAAACTACAATCCATCTATATGTTAAGAATATAGAAAATAAGCAATGGAGCAAGAAGGTGGCGTGTCTAAACTTTTGACTGGAATTGTAGATAGCACTGTAACAATAGATAACACTATAATCTATGTACCACATAGACAGTGTGCTGACAGCAGTTAACATTACCCGATACTTTAGAAGTTCTCAGTTTTTACACAAATTGAACATCCTAGTACAGTCTTCCTACAAGCGTCCGTTGTGGAAAGGCTGCCAGTATTTTTCTGCATGGCACTTGAAACACATTTTACTGTTACTGGGGTAAAAAAGGAATTCCAATAACAAAGCAAACGATTGCATATTGTCAGTGAATATTGTATGACTGCCAACCTCAGATATATTTTTCTCAAGCTGTTTCATTCTTCCCTTACCACTGCTCAGACCAGAATGCTTTTTTTAATAGCTGCTTTACAGCTGGTGCATGCGAACCAACTTGACCGACCAACACTATGACTCATGTGCTCCATCTTCAGGCCGACAAGCTTGGCCAGTCTCTCTAGATTAGAATGAGTAACAAGCGTTCACTAGACAAAACAAGCTTTCTACACCAGCCAAATACCATGTGTCACAAGCCCATTACGGGCATAAGTGCTTCAGGCAACAGTGTTCCCTGTGGCTTTTACACAGGTGTTCTTTGATTGATGAATTAAATTGATAGTTTAGGATACAGATGCTATATGTATATGCATGTACACCCATCAACCACTACATTAAAACCTGTCAGTGCTTTTAATGTCGTTGCTGATCTGTGTATATGCAAAATACTTTATTTACACTCCCAGCAGTCTTGCATCTGAAATCCTGCGTCAGACGTTCACCTCCTGTGATGGACAAAAATGCTGAAAATGTAGATGCTGCCCAGCCGCTCAAGGATGATAAGTCCCCCACTGAGTCTTGGTCCTCCCAAGGTCTCTTCCTTAAAATAACAACACAACAGGGAGTTTTTTTCTTGCCACTGTCATTTCGGCTTGCTCTTTGGGGGTTCAAAGGCTGCTTTGTGACAATGTGCTATTGTAAAATGTACTCTATAAATAAATTACTTTAACTTGAACTTGTTTGTCCTTTTCGAACAGCCACTGAATTTAAATTAAAAATGCATGTCAATAAATAAAATAAAGTAGAACACTTGCCGGCCATTTTATTAGGTACAGCGAATTGTCTCCACTTCTATATTGATGGACTTCCTAGTTCTACAGTTACATTCCGTAGTCCATCTGTTTCTTTACATACTTTGTTAAACTCCTTTAGTCTGTTCCCTGATGATCAGGACATCACGTGTGTGTGGGGGGGGTTTTGTGTGTGTGTGTATGAGTGAGTGTGCCCTGCGATAGATTGGCCTGTCCTGAGACCCTAGTAGAGGATTAAGCAAAAGATAATGAATGAATAGAAATAAATTCATTAAACAATCCTGCATGCATTACATATAAATGTAGGTGTATTAGGGCATGTTTTACATCCTTCTGTGTAAGTGTGTGGAAATGAATGCATGTTTAAACAAAGCACCAGGAAAACGTTGTCTGCTTTAATTGGATACTAAAAGCCCACGGCAGGCATATATGATTAATGAGACCAGTTATCTCCGGAGGCCAACCTTATATTTTCCCTTCTGTCCTCATCACTTTTCTGGTATTAACAAACTCTGTACTGTAATCAGGCGGTCTATGATTCACAAATTAGTGGCCAACTCATCCGCAACTAATTTTCTTCTGTAATCAGGTGTAAATACACCTCGACACAGAGCTGTCCACTTTAAAACTTCACGAACTCGAATACTACACTCACCGGCCACTTTATTAGACACACCACCAAGTTTCTATACTTACGGTCTATTACATCAGTTCAGCTCAGCTGAACATATAGCTAAATGGTGTAGTTCTGTATTTACATTCTGCAGTCCATCTGTTTTTCTACATTATTTGTGAGTCCCATTCATACTGTTCTCTGATGACCAGGACCCCCAAAGAACAGGTATTATTAGGGTGGTGGATGATTCTCAGTACTGCAGTGTCACTGTTACTGTTATAGTGGTGGTTCTTTTTCAGAGACAGCAGTGAGATTTTAAACCCTGTATTACTCACTGTACTTGTAAATACATCCACCTCATTGCTCTACATTGTAGATGTAACATAACCAACAGTAGGTCATCTAGTTGGTCATCTTCTAATCCTTCAGCAGTTATCACAGGATGCTGCATGCATTATGCTTCTCAGTCCAGAGTGTGGAATACAATAACACTCCACCATCACATCAGTATCACAGAAAATCATTACAGTATGCTTAACAAAAAAGGCTTGTGTACTGAATGTTGTGTACTGTATATAAAGTTTTCTTTTTTTTTTTACATTTTAATAGTATTTTAATATTAACAATGATAATTAACCTTTTGCATGGGCACTCATCTTGCAGTAAATCTGAGCAGCCACCCACCCTAGAGAAAATGCTATCATTATGTTTCTTAAGTTAAACTCTGAATGTAACAGGATTTTTCTCTTCATTCGTTCTCGGTGTTACTCATAACCCATTGGGCACTGAAATGGATATTTGTTTATCACTTAAAATAAAACCCAGCAGGACTTTGAGATTTATATACATGTTTCTGGGTATGTCTCTGTATGATATGTATCCCTCCCTCAGTCCAACTAAAAATATTTTTGATTAGATTTAAAGAAACAAATGCAGCTTTGTTTCTGAATCAAGAATAAACTGTTCCTTATAGAATTTACTCAGGTCTCTTGTTAGCTTTAGGTTGCACAGCTACTCTAGATGTCAGTCCAAAGGTATTAATTTCCAAGGTATTTAAGTTCTTACTTAATTTCTCAAAATTCATAGAAGGCATGAATAAACCTCTTTTTTTAGTGCTTTCAACAACAGTACCAGTTAAAATTTTGGACACGCCTCCTTTTTTCTCCACTTATTGTTCGTCATCAGTTCCACATCCTGCAAAGATGGACTTTGTAGTTCCTATGCAGACTGTACAACATCTGTTTGTGGACTACAGGTCTTACTGTGTTAGTCCTCTTTACTCTGTTCTCTAATGTTCAAGACCCCAATATTAGCACCACAGAGCAGGTATAACTTGGTTGGTACGTTATTCCTACCCCAGCAGTGTCATTGAGGGTTTTAAATAAAACTACAGCACCACTGCTGCACTAAACCCTCTCACCAGAAGAACTGACCATAAACAATACACCACCCAAATTATACCCATTATGTGATGATCCTGACCAACAGAGAACAGAAACAGAGAACAAACAGAGGACTAACAAAACAAAACAACAGATGGACTACTGTCTGTAATTAACTACATATATATGGTAAGTGAAAAAAATCAATGGAGCAAGAAGGAGGTGTGTCCAAACTTTTGATTGGGACTGTATGTATGGCTCCATTTAATTTAAAAGCTCAAGGACACAAGTTTTAAAACTTTACTTTGTTTAGTCATACATTTTCTCGGCCGGCCAGAAAAGCAATTTCCTTTGGTATAAACTCTTTTTGGTCTTAAAAACGCTTTGGTTGTAAACAGATTATTTAAACAGTAAGGTCCCAAAAGTCACACGCTGTGTTTTCAAATTTTTTACAAACATGTGGATAAAAAAAAAAAGTTGGTTACAATGCAAATGAAACTCTAAAAATAAATGTTTATGTAATTTATAAATGTATCAAAATTGTATGCAGTTAAAATAGCTGATGAAAAAATTTGTGATGTAATCGTCAGAGCCTAAAAATTTAAAGAATAATGAGGCATACAGGTAAATAATCCATACTACCACTACCACAAAAAATGGCTTTGACTAAATTAACTGAAAATGAAAATGTGGTAAATTAATTAAATGTAAGTAATAATGGTCAATTGATGCCCTAATAATCACTGGCAAATTAAATCGAGTATAAATCTGATAAGGAATCCACATTTAAGTCCTTGAAATTGTGTAGCATAATGAATATGAGACTGTCACATTGCATTTAGACAAAAATGAATCATTCGGGAAAAGATGAGACTTGGAAAACTGTTTGAGGACTGATGTAAAATCATCTCCGGTCTGTTTCCGCCGCCTTTGAAACAGATTTCTATTTAGTTACTGTGCTCTGTGCTGTTTCATGTGTTTACACTTCATTTATCTTTCTCTGTCTCATGCGCTTACTTTTTATTTCACTCCTACTCTCCACGTTATATTGTTTCTATATTATCTTTAAATTGTTTTTTAAAAAATCTATGCTGTATTATTGTGTTAGCCTAAAGGTCTAGATGTGGGCATGGATAAAAGATTGGGTATGTACCATTCTCATTTCAGAGCTTGACCTTTAGCAGTTCTTCTCATGAATACTGCTGTTACATTTACATGGGATGCTTTTAGCAAAAAGCCTTATAAAAGATTACTTACAAAGACTGGGACATGATACAGTCTGAGAGACTGAGGTTTAAAAGGCATTTAACCTTATGAGAATAGTCTTAAATTGCAAGTCACCACTTCTGCTGCATTAAATAAATGTCATAATATATGATTAAAATATTATATTTAAATACATTTTATTTGTAAAATAAAAAAAAAATGTTTGCAGTGAGAATTCCCAAGGACAATTAAATAATCAATAGTTATCATATTTTTGAGAGAGGTGGAATCAGTATACTCTCATATTGTAGTTCTGAGCAAGGTCACTTTCATTGTACAAGTGTACATGTATATGAGGATATAAATTACATTGCTGTAAGAAGGAATGGGCTTAGGGACATGACCACAGGCGTAACTGAGTAAATAATATTTTGTCGCTGTGATTAAATTAGAATGTCGCTATGAGTAACAATTATATAATTATTATAGAAACTACAAAGTGAAATTAGAAAGATATCTAGTGCGAGTATAAAAAAAGATTTAACAAATATTGACACCGACTTTTATCCGTGTACAGCTACACTGCATGTCCGAAAAATAAATGGGGAAAGGGGATGATTAATCACACTACAGTAATTTATTAGACTTTAATTCGTTTTAAACATTAGTTGTTAATCATGCCATTTTCACATTTACACAAAACACTTGATAAAATGATTTTTTGGATTGTTGATCCTGTTGACAGGAAAAACATTGTGAACACATCCGTAAAAATTGCTTTAAAGAATTTTGAATTGTTAGAACTTATTTAAAAAATGATTCCTTAATTTATTTGAAAAATTATTCCTTAATACTCCCTTAACTACTCTTTGACAATTTCAGTCCATAAGGCAACTGTGTTAAAAAGTGTTTTTAATAAAGCAATAAGACACGGGTGTGCATTATTGTCAATAAATCACGGGAAAGAGGCACGTCGTGTTAGGCACAAAGCAAAGCAGAGTTACACCTCTTTTCCTGATTTATTTCTAATAATGTACAACCTTAGGTACTTCATTGCTTTTATGAAAATCTTACAAACACACCATCATTTAAAAAAAAACATGGTTTGATTCATAAATGTGTTGATCAAAAATCATTTTTTGAAATAAACTGGTCTTTCTCAGCTTCTGGTTTTAGACGTGAACGTAGATTGCTGAGTAGCAGGATACCGGTTAAGTACTTAGTACTGTTTTATATTAATCTGTATTTTTAATTGAGTTATGTGATTTAAGATAATGTATTGTATATTATACATTATTATAAATAGGTGTGCATTATTGTCAATGTCATAGCTGCACAAACGACCCAATCAAATTTACTTTCTACATAAACTCTTGATTTGAATTGAATTTCCATTATTGTACTTAATCTTTGTCAAGAGTTTTCTATAGATAAACATTCATTCTTCTATGATGTGCACCTTGTTAGAGCTCTATTTTAGCAATCCTAAGTGAGCCGTTAACCTCGCACTGTGCAGCTTTATTTAGGGTGTGTGTGTGTGTGTTTCTTTACTGTCATCACCTCGTAAAAAACACCTTTATCAATTTTCAAATTATTTACAGATGTGTTTTGGGCACAAGGATATACCCTTAGTGTTATTATTTCGATAGAAACAAATATATGGCCAGATTTAATGACGTTTCTCTTGTTAGTTGGCTTATTACTCTATACATTACAGATAAAGCATATCCGATGTAAATAGACATTTAATATGTTTGTTTGCGTTTCAAAATATTAAATTTAACATTTGATTTAATATAAAGCAGATGTGCACTCACAATATATGTGTAGAGATTGAATCCTTGAATTCCAGAGCTAACTGTAGACATAGCAACAGTATATCAGACTACTATATTACCTACATTCTGTGGATCAATATGTCTGTCACACCTGCATATTAGCATTAGATGAATGAGATGCAGTGTGGTTTAAAACACCTCTCACACCTTCTCTGCATGTAAATCTTCATAATCACACCCCTCTGTCAGCAGCAGTATACATCTAATCTGGCTGTGAGCAACAGCAGTTTACTGATTTGGTTCGTTCACTGACACAAACACATGGAAGCACCAAGGATTTTGGGTTTTTTGCTGCATGTCCGAAGGTAAAAATGCTGATTAGACATGTTGGTGGAAAAATGTTGCAGGGAAAAATGGAGCACTGGTGTTAAAGTAATATCTGAAGTCTGCAAGTGAACTAGCACATCTGTAGCTTCACATTATTATAACACCACTGACCTGTCAGAGTGGAATTACTTTATTTTATCACTCTATAACACTATGTAAGAAATCAGCACTCTCATGACACTCTCATCATCCTAAAATGTTCCCTCAAAAATGTCCTCTCTCTCATCTCATCCAACTCCACCTGGCAGGCCTTTTGCAATATTTTAAAGGCTCCCAGTTCAGGGATCAGACGAGTTGTAGTTTGTATACTAAGTATTCATTCATTATCTTTATTCTCTGTTAGGGTCGCGGTGGGGTTCCCCATGCCCATCCAGGGGAAAACATCTCGGGTGCTGGGCAGATACACCCAGGACAGGGCGCCAATCTATCGCTGGTGTATACTAAGTATATTTCCGTAAATTTTCTAGTCAAGCACAACTTCATTTAATATTGTTTATTAAGTATTTTTATTTTATGCTACTGTATACATCCTACATTTTGAGGGAGGTAGTTTCCACTCACTTATGTGATGACTTTTATGGTATTGAAGGTATTTAAGTATTTTATTGATCATTCCAACTATATAAAGTGGTGCACAGTATACAATGGAACAAAACAACTTGCATCCGCAACAAGGTGCTACAACAGCAACTCCACAACTCAGCATAAAGCGCATAAGTGCAAATAGCTTGTACAAAACAAGAATTACAATAAGTACAAGGCAATATACAGGACAATAAACATTCAAGTAAAAGGGAGGAAACCGTGCTCGATGGTAAACAAAAATCAGTAATTATTTGAGTTACATTTCACATGATAACGTCACTACTATGACACCCGAAAAAACACTCATAAGTCACGTTGTCACAATAGCAAAAACACTCTGACACTCCCTAAATCAAGTTGCGAGGTGCACGGTTGACAGATCACTAAACTAAAGCCCCTTGAGCGGTTTATTGGTGGTTGTAATGAGTATATAAACCTCCAGTGTCCAGTTTAGATTAGTGTTCATCTAATTAATTAGATTTGTGCTCATCTAGTGTTCATCTATTTTCATGTTAGTCAAAGAAACGTTGTGGATTTGTATAAGGAACATACTCACAGACTTTCGACTTGTATATAAAAGAATTTCAGAATAATATTTAACAGTTAATCATTTATATATTCTGATGGCAAAGTTACATTTAAAGTATAACAACTTATACAAATGTAAAGAAATGAAAATGTCAAATCAAATTGTTTTTATATGCTAAAGAATTAGACCACAAATAAAAATATTAAGTTAAGGTAAAGCATTACATACACTAATTTAAATCCCAAACCAAGCATTGCATATAAACTGTGCTATGTGAGACCTGCTTGATCTTTTATACTTAGCAATTATTTATTTTGCCTAAAGCAATAGACCTGTCATACCTTTTGTAATATGAAGATGCTTCTACTGTGTTCTGCTTTTCTTGAGCTCAAATGAATGCATAGTGAGAGAGAGAGAGAGCACACAGAAATGCACTACATAAGCTAATGTGTGTGTGCCACTGAACATCCTTCGATTCTCCAGTAGGAAATCTAGTTTCTACTGGATTGGGGGAGATAAAATATGGCTCAAAGACTCCAATTCATCCCTAAGGTGCGGGCCAGATGAGTTATTTCATACATAACTGAGCAAGTCATTTCCTTATGAACCCTGATATGTGGTTGGGGATATAATCATTAAGAACGTATCCCATACTGAAGACACGGATTTGAGAATCTTTTTTTTTAAGTCTCATTGTATTTGTTACCATCAAATTAAAATATTTCATTAAGTATTATTTTTTAAAAAAATAGACTAAACGGCTTTTTGCACGTTTCGTTTTAATAGTTAAGAAACTCAGATACTTTGTTCAGAATGTGAGATCCATTACTTCACATTTTACTGTTATAAGTCGTGTACTTTGCACCCCGCCACCCCCCACTCATTTATTGTACTAAACATAGTCATCCTGGGCTTAAGTGACTGTTTGGCAGGCTAGTTTAAGATTCTCTTGCTTTCAAAGCAGTTTAGAACTCACTGGAGTGTTGCACCCAATGACACATGATATTTATTGCAGGTAATTCAGCACTTGGTGGGTTCTGTTCTGTAAGCTTTTGTGATCTACCACATCTTACCTTTCATGTAATAATTGTAGCACTCTTACCTCTTTTTTGTTAGATACATGATAATCAGTCTAGGTATGCTACCAAATAGTTTAACCCACCTGCCATTGTCGATAAAGTGTGAAATGCTTTATACATTATGTCAGCTGATAGCATTTCAGAATACATACTTGGTTTGAGTACAGTATGTAGTCTGCTATCAAACGATGCAGGTTGTGTTAACTTGGTGGTTAGCGTGTTCTGCTATGAATTTAAAGGTTGTCCGTTCAAATCCAAGGACCACTAAAATTACTAGTGTGGCTATTGCTGGGCACATTCACTCACACATAAACACACACAAACACACTATCCATCCATCCATTATCTTCCACTTTATCCTATATTATGGTCACGGGGGGGTTCCCCATACACATCCAGGGGAGAATGTTTCGAGCGCTGGGCAGACACACCCAGGACAGGGCGCCAATCCATCACTGGGCACACACTCACTCACACAGACACGCACACATACACACTATATATGGGGCAATTTGGAGAAATCAGTTGACCTGATTCATGTTTTTGGACTGTGGTAGGAAACCGGAGAACCTGAAGGACACCCACACAGACACGGGCAGAACATGGAAAGTCCACCCAGATGGGGATTCGAACCGGGAATCCCTAGCGCTAAGAGGCGAACGTACCAACCACTAAGCTACCGTGCTGCCCACAAACACACTATATGAGGCAATTTATGTATTTAATTTACATTGAAGAACATGAAAACTCCACCCAGATGATAATAACAATACTGTATAATTTTAGCACTGGAGACTAAAATAAATTTATATAAAATAATATTAATACGGCGGCACGGTGGCTTAGTGGTTAGCACGTTCGCCTCTCAGCGCTAGGGATTCCCGGTTCGAATCCCCATCTGGGTGGAGTTTCCATGTTCTCCCCGTGTCTGCGTGGGTTTCCTCCGGGTTCTCCGGTTTCCTCCCACAGTCCAAAAACATGGAACAAGTTAATTGAATTCTCAAAAAATTGCCCCCTATAGAGTGTGTCTGTGTGAGTGAGTGTGTGCCCAGCGATGGATTGGCGCCCCCCCCCCCCCCCCCCCCCCCCCCCCCCCCCCCCCCCCCCCCCCCCCCCCCCCCCCCCCCCCCCCCCCCCCCCCCCCCCCCCCCCCCCCCCCCCCCCCGGAACCCCACCGCGACCCTAATAGAGGATAAGCGGAAGATAATGAATGAATGAATAATATTAATACTGATATATTCTAAATCTAGAATAGATCCCAACTAAGAAGCATGGTGTAGGGTGCTGTAATACATCTGGGTGTGTGACACCAGGAAGCAGGTGGATATGATAAATACAAAAAGGCTTTATTCCATCCACAAAATAATTCCCATGGAAATGCTGGGCTTTACAGTATTTTTGCTCCGATCAAGGTACGCCATCTCACATAGCCAGACTTTCCTCCCTCTCTCTAACACACAGGAGGGGAGGTAATAAGAGACAATAATCACAGGCAGGTGTTACCGCTTACCTGATCTGCATCCTAAGCCTGTGTCATGTTTACAGACACCTCCCATCACAGGGCACCGGCGCATACGGTTTTGGCTACCATGTAAGTCGGTGGTCATTACTACTTTTCAAATATTCATATTTAGATAGGGATATATAACAGGAGAGAATAAACTGTAGAAAAAATATAATATATAATAATGCAGATGTTGTTCATTTCAAGCCAATCTAAGTTTATAAATAACCAAGTAATGATTAATACAGAGTCCTGTGTTTATTTCATGGACAATAGTGCATACACTTACATTTAAGGACTTAAAATAATAGCAAATTATTGAGAGACTGTGTATCTCACAGTTCTCTATTGATTTTGATTACCTAGGGGACCTAATAAACATCGAGTTACAACAGCTTGCTGTTGTAATTTGTACTGACCCAAGATTAGCTTCTATTCTAATGCCGGTAAGATTTACTCTCATGTAGGTTGAAAGCTTTAACAATTGGCATCCAGCTTTTCTTATTACTGTGGCTAGAGTTGTGACTTCACTGCATGTGGTTGTGTTCCTGCTGCAGCTCTGTTAACTTGTCTCACATTGTGCAGTTTGTTTACAGGCATATCACAGTTTTTTTTTCTTCATCAAACTTGTGTTTCAGTTTAATACTTAGTTTTTCCAGTGAAGACAAGTGTACTAAAATACAGGACTCTTGCACACTTGGTTGTTTTTGTTGTGAGTAGGTGTTTTGAGCATTATGAGTTTATCTCGAGACTACACACATGCATACATTCATACATGCATAATATTTATGATAATAATGATGTGCAACAAGAACAATGTTGACCCAACACTAACATTCTGTGACTTCTTGCAGCCGAATTATTAAAGTCATTGGAAAAATGTATTTTTATGAAAGTTGTTTTTTGTAATCTCCATGCTACTGCGGTAGTAATTTCCCGTTGGCGGTTAAAAATAACCACAGTAGTAGATAAAACAGCAACTAGAAAATCATGACAAATAATAATGCTATATAACTCTGACACATCATCTAATCACATCTGATAACTTAAAATCCAAGACTGTTCTCTCTTGGATTTAGGATACCCTACAATGCTGCAGACATAAAATACAATGTGAATTAAATTATAACTGTGACTTTATGTTTGCCCATTGCATTTACCAAAAAATGAATTATGAAGAACGTACTTCCCAATTATTTCAGCCTAGTGGAACACGATGTTTTTATTTGAGGGCTATTTATAGTTTTACTATTTCCTTTCAATTTGCGAACATCAGGCATCATTGGGCCGAGACAAACCATAATGCTTTTGTGAAGTCGGTTAATGTTGTCATTCTGTTTCCAACATCTGTCACTGAAATGATTGACTTGACTTTCGTAAGTCACAACACCAGATGCTGTCTGCCACCTTGTGATGAAGGGATGGCAGGGTGATGACAGCATGAAAGACGGAAGCACAATGACTCGAGCAACATTCCGTTTGGACATACTGGCTGACAAGATATTGTACTGCACAGTGGTTATTTGTGCCATGTCATATTTGAGAGGGACATGACTACAAGGACTTTTTCTGTCACAATGAAGTAATACGCTGTCGTACAACTTTGGATAAGTTCAGTTAAATGAAACACATTTGCTACTTAAAAAAAATGTTGCGATAGCTTTTTCTCAGCTTGGGCTTGTTTTGACGTTTTTAGCAAATGGTGTAAACATTAATTTACTTGTTTGCTTCTTGGTGGGATTTTATGGAAAAAGAAACTTTGTTTAACTCATAAAGAGAAAGAAAAAAAATTCAATCACCTAATAAAACACATCACTTAAATACAACCACCAATCACTGGTGTTGCTGCTCGAACCACGTAGAGGTTATGAGTAGACATGAGACGAATACAGATTTTGGTGGTACGATAACTGTAAAAAACATAATTATGATTAAACCATCCATCAATACATTATCTTCCGCTTTATCCTTTATATGGGTCGGGGAGGGGTTCCTATGCCCATCCAGAGGAGAAGGTTTTGGGCGCTGGGCAGATACACCCATGACAGGGTGCCAATCTATTGCTGGGCACACATTCACTTACACGGACATGCACACAAACACACTCTATATGGGGCAATTTGGAGAATTTAATTGACCTTGATCCATGTTTTTGGACTGTTGGAGGACTGTTGGTTGGGATTCGAATCGGGAATCCCTAGCGCTAACCACTAAGCCACCGTGTCGCCCATGATTACACCATTATTATGCCAGAAATTACAGGAACAAATCACTTCTCATGTCAGAGAAAGAAATTAGCTAAATATTAACACAACATATTCAATTCTTTCTTTTAAAAACAGTATTCCTTAAGTAGATATTGGAATATCAATTTGTAAGTAAAGTAGGTTTGTTCTGTAAGAATAATACTAACAGACAAGTGTGCTGCAAGTGTAACTTTGTTTTTATTTTGTGTGAGTTGCGCCACTTGATCTAAAGTTCTATCTACCAACATAAGTACTTTTTTTATGGATATCATCATGACTATGTTGAGGTGCTTTCACAAATAATTAACTGTAATGTTTGTAATTATTATTAATTGCAAAAATGATTAATCCAATCATCCCTAGAGGAAGATGTCTTAAAGCTGCTTTTTGGTGGTTGCAAAGAGTATATTAACCTCATCATATTCCAGAAGATTAGGTATGTCTAATGTCATACTCATCGGAGTTTAGCATAAAACTTTCACCATTATTTATACGATTCTATTTTGTATGTAAAGCTCAGGCGTACAGTGCACAGAATCTTTTGTTCTGTAAATGAGCAATGGTTCATGATCCACCGAATCTCTGAATCAATTAGGTCTCTGAGAAAATGAGGGAAGTCAAGAGCACACACCTCATTAGTACTAATTTTATTGTGTGTCACTATACTTTATGACATCAGGTTTGTAAACAATCATGTCTTATTAACTGAAGGTATATTCTTCATTGCAATATTTAGCTCTGCCGGGAAGGATTTACGTTGTTTTGTATTTGTGATGATCTGACCCCTTTAACTACTAAAAAGCATAAGCAAGACATTTTGACATTAAAATTGCAACCTTTATATTTACTGTATAGAGGTAAACAATATCAAAAACATTAATGTCTGAAGCATACTTGCATTCTCTCTACAAGAGCTTAGGGGCCCTGTTTTCAGTGCACATTGTATCTGGGGTGAGTCACTATTCTTAAATGCATTTATTCATTGTTTAAGCCACTTATCCTAATTAAGGCCGTGCCAGTGCTAGAGCCTATCCTGGCTTTTACTGAGCAAATAGCCGTGTAACACCATGGGAAGATCACCAGTCCATTACGGGGTGGATACAGAGACAAAACGTTCGTTCACATTTTTACCTAGGGGTAATTTAGCATTTCCATTACCTGCCTTATGTGTCATGAACTGCAGGAGAAAATCAGAACTCTGAGACAACCCACACATACACGGAAAGAAAATCAGTAATTGGCTGAACCTGCACTTTGTCGGTTTTACACAGTTTTTGTTGTTTTGTTTCATTGGAAGCTGGCAGCCAACATTATACTGCCCTTCTACCCCTCACAATTGCTCGAGTGCTGATCATTAACCCGTGGAACTGTGTTATAAATGCAGCACACAGAGCATTACAACTGCTATATTCTGTTATAGAGTAAGTTTGGTTTTACTGCTTAGTGATAGCTGCATTAAAATAATTCTTTATTTGTATATAAATAGTATTAGTGGTAGCTCTTCCTTTAAACGCATGCATGATTGTGCATGTTGCTTACTAGTTTGGGATTAACCCCATGTAAATAAGTGCATACATTATTTTATGTATAGGTTATCAGATGAATATACACAATATAAACATATCAATATTAGTGTAATGTTGGTTATAGATACTTGGTGTTTATTTGGTGCTTATTTGGCTTATTGTGTTACGTCTCATGTATGATGTGTTGTAATGCTGTTGTGTATAATACATACCAAAATTTTATTTAATAGTCTTATATAAATTCTAAATGTTTGGTGTATGTTCTAGTGTGAAGTATCACCTTATGACTGATCTTGATTACTTCTAAGATGTTTTTATGAATATAGCCCATGTATTTCTGTTTTTGAGAGTGGGTAGTATGGTAGCTCAGTGATTAGTGTGTAGGGCCATCTATCTAAAGGCGGTGGGTTTATATCCCATGTCTACAGACCATTGTGGGTCCTTGAGCAAGACCCTTTATCCTAATGGCTCCTCCTTTCAGTTTATGTTTGATGTGACACATCTGTAGGTAGGTAGAATTTGGTGCAGTTATGTGCTTTTTAGGTTCTTCAATCTGTGTGGTCCTTTCCTTTGTAGAATACCAAATGGACAATAAGTGAGTTTTCATGGGTAGCTATATTACAGTGCTTCTTTCTGCACCCTATTGTTGTCATTGTTGTTGTTGTCTTTGTGCGGTAGGGCAAGCCATGTGTATATTTTTTGTGTAATTCATATTGTGGATGTGCAAAGAGCCAGAGAGTGGTACAGTATAATTTGGGAGCCTTTCTTACATTTAAAATATGGAAGCTATTTGGTAGCACTGCAATTTTTTTTGTAGTTGCCTTCTGATCGTTTTTTTTTTCCCCAGGTTGAGTAATCAATAACAACCATTACCTCTGTATTGAATGCTAGTGCTGGTGTGATTTCCTTTCTTCTTTTCCCTCGGTTCTTTTCTCATACTGAAAATACCTTCTAGTAGAAACCTAGTTTTTTGTTGTTTTGGGGTGTTTTAAATAAAAAGTTTTAAATGTTTGATAGAGAATTCAGTAATGCCATAACAATAGGGTTACATCATCCTTATAGGAGCTTTCATCTTTTTTCAATATTCTGTGAAGCCTTTGTACAAGATTTTGGAGTGTGTCTGGGAATTTTTGCTTTTCAGCCATAAGAGCACTTACGAGGCCAGACACTGATGTAAGAATGTGGGGGGGACTCACAATCTTTGTTCATATTTATCCCAAAGGTGTCTAATTGGGTTAAGGTCAGGACTCTTTTACACTAAACTCACCCAACCGTACCTTTGACACCCTGCTTGTTACATTGGAGCACAGTTACAACGGAGCAGAAAATGTCTTTCTAAAACTGTCCCCACAAAGTTGTAGGCATAATTTTTTTTCTAAAAAATCATGGATGGATGGCGGATTGTATATACCTTTTGGCAATGGCACTGAAGGGAATTTCTGAATTTATTGATGATGGTGTGTCCCAGTAGTTTTGTGAAAAAGACATGGTGTGTGTATATGTAAGTATCTGTATGCATAGCTGTTTTTTGGGGTATTCCACATCCTTCAGGGTTTCCCACAAAAGTGTGTTAACTTAGAGAAAATGGAAGGGAATTCAACAGCACCTCTTGAATATTAAATGTTCAAGTTCATGACAAGTACATTTGAAAAAAAAAAAACTTTATAAAATGGTTTGTTCTAAATGTTGCCAAAAAAAACCCTTTACTTTAAAAACTGTTATTTTGGATTACACCTGGATAAACACCTGGAGGGGTGAGAATAGAATTACACTGATATTAATACCTGTATTGAGTATATGTCTTAAATTTATGTTTTCTTGGTTTTACTTGTAATACTATTACAATACAATGGCACTTAGTCATGTTTAAGACATTCATTTTAGTTTGTAAGGGTGTATATTGCCAAAGCCCTTTTGATCTTGGCTAGAGGATGTAGTTAGTTTGGCTGGGACTGATTTTTAAAATGTGTGTGTGTGTGTGTTTTAATATATGTAAACGAGAAAGAGAGCTGATTCAAGTTTTAACATTTTACCACATACCTTGAGTAGTATTAGTAATGTCTACATTAACCTACTGCGGTCAAAACCAAGATAATTTCTTAGTGTGAGGTAAACTCCATCATACATTTGTATAATGAACGAACATTGAGCATTCATTGACTGAATCGGTGATTGGCGTCAGCTGAATCCTCATCTCTGCCAGATCCATTCTCAAATTTACAATTGCAGCCACAGGGTGGTAGGTTACAGGACCATTTAGAAAGAACTTCTAATGCTTTTAGATATCCAGGCAAGGTAGGAAGAGAAACAGTGACCTGGTAAATGCAGAAATACAAACATGAAAATGAAAAGGCTCTGTTTAGGGGTCATACTTGTGTAGCACACATTACATCAGCCTGTTGAATTTAAAAAACAAGGTCATCCAATATGACATATACCCCTTTACAGCATATCTAATTACACTTGTCTGAATCAGAGATCAGCATATGGCACCTGAATCAAATCCTTCCCCATGATTACAACTGCAAACACTGGGTGGTAAGACACAACTACACATGCAAACTCCACACAGTAAGTACTAAAACTTCTGTCAATCAAACCCAGGATGTTCTTGCTGTGAGGCAATTATGTAAAACACCAAGGTCCAAGGTTACCAAAGGATTGGTAAATGGTGAAGCATGTATTGG
The DNA here is from genome assembly GCA_019802435.1 of Corydoras maculifer. Classification (NCBI taxonomy): domain Eukaryota; kingdom Metazoa; phylum Chordata; class Actinopteri; order Siluriformes; family Callichthyidae; genus Corydoras; species Corydoras maculifer. The sequence continues at coordinate 1,454,400 of JAFMOD010000120.1, forward strand.
TCAACCTCAAAATGATTTAAAACCTTTTCTTGACATTGTGACATTAAGTAATCTGTTACTATTACTAAAAAAAGATTATTTTATTAAAAAAAAACTAATAAAACATTTTTATTAGTAATAAAAAATACTGTAATTGTTTTTCAAGTTTTAAGTTCTAGGTTATTTATTAATATAATGCTTTTTACAATAGTACATGTTCTTAAAGCAGCTCTACAGTGTTCTAAGCCTGAACTTCCAAAGGGTGACGGGGCAAGGAAAAACTTCTGCGTCCACGTATCAAGTGTGTGGGACACCAATGTACAGGTTTTGTAATGATCAGTTTTCCTTTTTTTTTATTTAGAAAAACTGAATCAGTTTTGTGAGACCATCCAAAGCCACTTATCCAATAGAAATCCAGTTTCAATCATGTGATTGTCTTGCCCCGGTGCTTTTGCAGTGTTTTGATGAGAAGTTTGTGATACAGTAAATCCAAGGAAAACTGAAAAGAAAAGTAGATTAAACCCATTATAAAATAGGTAGGTCCGGTCCTTTAATCTGATTGGATGAGCCATTTTTCCAGCAGTGACATTATTGTCAATAATGAAGACCTCTGACTGCTTCAATGTAAAATCCACATGGGTGTTTTGTAATAAAGCCATTATTTGGTCAGCGATTAATGTTCACTTTGAAAACAGGACTATGTTACGTTGCTAAAGACCAGGTTAATAACAATTTTGTTTGTAGTTTTAAATTTTGTAATGTTTTTAAAATGCAATAAGTCACACAAGGTTGTGCATTATTGTAAATAAATCAAGAGACAGAGGTATAAAGGTACTCCTCTACGTGTCGTGCCTAATAAAACCTCTTTACCATGATTTATTCACAATAATGCATGTCCTTTCATGCCCTATTGCAAAAATAATTAAGTTGTAAGGTTCTTCGTATTCAAAGTTAAGCATTCATCAAACTTTTTGGGAGACATTCAGTGTGAACCCTGTGTGAAATCTGTACCATCCTCCAATATTACCATCACCCTTTCTACCTATACACCAGCTATTACTGTTTTTCCTTTGTTTTTGATGAAAAACAATGACAGTTTTGGAGGAAAAAATATTGTCTAGTGCTTTCTTGGGGAAACTGTTTCATTTGAAGTGGTCGATCAAACAGTTTTCTATGTCTGTTGTTGTTCCAGTTGACTCCGGTTTGCAAATTGATTTTTGCTAAAATGTCAAGTATGGAGTGTTTTCTCCCATATGTCAGCGAGATAAGCGTTGCCTCTCTCATCTTTAAAATTAAGCCGAAGAAAGAATAAACAGAAAAAAAAGGTAAATATTCCAAACATGTCAACGCTGTTCAAATTATTTCTGACCTAATGGGCACCAGCCTCCCTCATTTTACAGATATATTCATCGCATGCTTCTGGTCTGCCAGACTGAAATATAGTTGCCGTTGTTGGGATAGAGGTAGTAGAGTTGGGGAAACAAAGTTTTGGGTTGGGTAGTAAGATCACACCCATCTAAGAAAGTTACTAAATGTGTGACAGTCTGACTAATCTGCAGACTCACTAAACTTGAATCTCATTAAAAAACTACAACAAACCGGCTCTACCCATCAGGCTTAAATTTGCATTTGCATTTGCTAACAGAGACATTTGGCTGCACACTCAGCAGGACGCCCCAGCAAAGCAGTAATTGAGTTTCATTGCTTTTTTAAAGGTTTGCCTAAGCTCATATGGCCAAGCAGATGTTTATACGCAAAGTATCCCTGGCAGCCAGAAGTCTATTGTTCACTCATGGGTGCATCTTTATCATAGTTAGTAGCCAATGTTGAGAAACTGACATACTACAGCTGTACAGTGATTACAATAGGAGAGTTATGTTGTTATATAATGCATTCGTATGTGCATGATTTCACCTGCTATACCCACGTCTATAATTATACCTGCGTAATTATTTTATATCAGAGTTTATTTGCTTGTAATGTTAGCAATAAACCAGCTGTAGTAATTCGTTTTATCTAAATCAACCCTATTACTTTGTGGATCCATATCATCAGCGTGGGAGCAGAGTGTGATGGAAAAATATGCTGCAGCCAAATACTTCTGAAATCCATTAAAATATAGGTATAATTTGGGTCTTACGAGACGTTTTTTTCAGCCACATTTAAACAGATAGGTATGTGATGGACATTTAGGAAACAAACTGTGTTTACTGTTATAACACATTAATGTGAGATTAAAGCTTAGAATTTACTTTTTTTGCAAAGGTTTAGTTTCCGTAAAAACGTTTGGAGGCTTTGACAGACCAATTGGAAGTTAATATGGCTCAAATGGGATTGAATGTCTCATCTCATCTCATTATAATCTGCTTAATCCCGTAGCAGGGTAGAGGTCTGAGCAGAGCTGGACACACAGACACACTCACACATTATACATGGGAAAATGAGAGTAGCCAATTAACCAAATCCATGTATGTTGGAGAAAACCAGAGAACCCAGATAAAGCCCACACAGACACGGGTCGAACCTGGGTCCCCAGAGGAAAACGTGCAAACTACTATGCCTTATACCCACTGTTATATTCAAAAATCAGTCACGACATCAGAGACATACAGACAGAAGCAGGTTGTAATCAAATACATCCAGAAAGATCTGCCTTAATTTCTCAAGTATTAGTTTTAATACCCCAAACCAGGCAAATGCTTATTCTGTTTGAGCAGTTCTCATATTCTGACTTTATTTCTTACGCTATGAATTTATATATGGTTAATAAAAAACATACAATTATTTTTAGGGAGATAACCTAATGTTCTAAGATCTGCAGCTGTTGCTGTCTTTGCCGTACAGATCTGGTACATGCTTTACAAGATTTGCTTAATAAACTCACTACTTTTTCTATTTTTCAACACCTCATGCAACATAATTTCACAATTACATACAGGTTTTGGTTCCCAGAATATTATATACACCAGTACAGCTACAAGTAATGAGGCTAAGATGGATATGGCAGGTTACTATTTACATGGGATTATATGATTAATTATAGTTGTAATTAATTGTAATTATATTAATAAAAGCTAGACTTGTCTGCTTACTGTGTCCTTACAAAAAACAAAAAATATTTAATGTTTTAAATAATATTTTGTGTTAATATTCAGCAAACACCTTATTTTACTTGCACCTTATTGTATTGTCTTATTTTAATGATTGCATAATAATAATAATAATAATAATAATAATAATAATAATAGTAATAATAAAATGTATTCTATTATTTTTATTTAATCTAAATCTGTAAGGTTCTCAACCCTACCATGCACAGCCCTACATCATCACAAACATGTACTGTCAACATAACTGTCATGCACAGGAGCGCTGACTGATAACTTACTGAGGTCAACAGGCCAGTGAGTCCAAACACCTGAAAGGCTAAATAACTGTCAACATCCAACCCTTGAATTCACTGACATCTTAAGAGGCTTCTGAATAAATTATTGTATTAAAAAAGAAGGGGGCTGCTATATTTTTATAAATGTATTGTCACTGAGGTTATTGGTTTCATTTTCAGAATTTAGTGAGAACCATGTTTAATACACACAAAAAAACTTTTTGCAGTTTACAAGTTTGTAATGTCATTTCAGAGTTTACATACATTACTTATAGTTAATTGATGGTGTTGTTGGCACTGAGCCATGTTCCTGTTTCTTACTGATAAGCCCTTTAGGTTAACCGTGTCTATAGAACACTTTACTTGTGTCATCAGCTTGCACAGATATCAGACTGTTTATTTGACCAGGTACATCTCTGGAAACTGAAAATCTTATAAAACATTTTTATATTATTAATCTCTTAAGATATGCACAGACTTTTCACAAAATGAAAGGTTTGAACTGGACAGTCATTAACAGACATTTTTCAATCACTGGTCAGAAAAAAAAAATTATAAAAGGCTTTTCATTTGTATCTCTACAGGGCTTTGTGATGTCCTTCTTCTCTTTGCTGTAGCCAGTTACTCTAAACGCTGATATTATGATTTAAACAGATTTTTTTAAGCAAAGATTTTTAACACCTGTAGCACGGTGGATTAGTGGTTGGCACGTTTGCCTCTCGGCGCTGGGGATCCAGGTTTGAATACCAATCTGGGTGGAGTTCCCATGTTGTTCTCGTGTCTGTGTGAGTTTACTCCAGGTTCTCCGGTTTCCTCCCCAGTCCAAAAACATGGATTCAAGGTAAATTGGCTGCTCCAAATGTTCCCTGTATAGTGTGTGTGTGAGTGAATGTATGTGCCCAGCAATAGATTGGCGCCCTGTCAAGGGTGTATCTGACCAGCCCCTGGCCCTAGTACAGGATTAATCAGAAGATAATGAATAATTTTTATTTTCCTATGCAGGAAACTATGAATATGGTCCAGACTTAACCTGCATAAAATTAAGATTTGAGTCCCCACAATGCATAAAAAAATCTGTGCATGTGTGCAATAAAAAGCAGGGTTTCTTCTTGTCACCCTTCAACAAATGCTATACATGTTCACAGTTTTAATTTGCTGTTATAAACAGAAACATTGTTGTGCTTATAAAAGCCTGAAGGTCACATGATGCAACTCTTTCATTTTTTTTTATCTCTGAGCAGTAAATGGTCTGACCTTGGACAAAATTTGCTGAGACATTCACTTCTGGAAAGTTCTTTGTATGTGTAAACAATCCTTTGCAGAACAAAAAGTGTCTGAATGAATGGTCGAGACCTTAACCCTTTGAGATGAGGTAAAGAACTGTACATTAGTTAATGCCCGAAATTTGTTTCTTGTTATTGGCATTCGCGGCTTAGTGGCTTAATGGTTGGCACGTTCGCCTCTCAGCACTAGGGATTCCCGGTTCGAATCCCCATCTTGATGGAGTTTCCATGTTCTCCCGGTGTCTGCGTGGGTTTCCTCCGGGTTCTCCGGTTCCCTCCCAAAGTCCAAAAACATGGATCAAGTTAATTGAGTTCTCCAAATTGCCCCATATCGAGTGTGCGTGTCTGTGTGTGTGAGTGAGTGTGTGCCCAGCGATAGATTGGTGCCCTGTCCTGGGTGTATCTGCCCAGCGCCCAAAACATTCTACCCCGGATGGGCATGTAAGTCCTAGTATGCCACCCCCCCCCGCGCGATGCTGATATAGGATAAAGCAGAAGATAATGAATGAATGTTATTACCATTCTGTGAAGTTGCTACTTATGTGTATGCTCTATAGTAAAAAACAAGGTTTTTTTTATATAAGCGCAGAAAACCAGAGAACCCAGGGAAAACCCACACGGACACGGGGAGCACATGGAACCACTACACCATCGTACCTTCCATAGTCCAAATTAGTCAATATATTGTTTAATTTTACATTTAGGACAATCTTAACAATAACAAATTATTGATTTTAATTTTCATAAATGAAACATATTTAACTATAAATGTTTGCTAGCCGGTATTATTTTTCCTGTGGTTACTCACATGTGGTTAAGAGGGACAGAACATTTTATTTTAAACAGAAAAGTGAATAATTACCATTATTGTGGTTTTGAAATGTGTTGGGGCACACTTGCACATTATCTTTTATTATAACCTTTTAGCTTTTGCTTATGTCCAGTACATAGTTGGAATATTTCATCGCTTTAGCCAAAATGCTTTCTTGGTGCTGACTGTAAAAATAATGTCTTTTGCCCTTCATTTCCATGAGCACGCCTTAGTCTTGTTTAGATTTAATACTGGACATAAACCTTTTATTGAAGTATAAATATTCAGAGATTAGAAAGATCATTATGTCATGTCCTTTCAAATCCTATTGTAATGGCGTAATAAGCTTCTTCATCAGGTCAGTCTCAGTGAACAGCCACCACGCAAGCCCATTCAACCCTCATTTCCTACATATGCATTCTTACAATAAAAAGTCACATTGTTTAAAGCCCCTCTTGTTTGCTTTAATAGTCGGTATGTCAAAAATCATTATGGAAATGTATGACTGAACCTGATGGAGTCTCTCCTAAACATATTACAATCTTTTATATATATATATATATATATATATATATATATATTATATCCTGTTGTTTGTTTTTTTTTCAGTTCTTAAATGACTCTTTTGATAGTAATTGTGGAATTTATATATAGTGTGCTTGGGAATTGTCCAGATTAAAAACAAATGAACGCAGGCAGAGCTTTTTTTCTACATGAGAATAAATATTATTTATAAAGTCACTATTTTAACTGAGATTTTTTTTGTAAAGTAAACATATTTTGTTTGCTTTTGAATCTGTAATCATATTTACACTGCAATATTTATAAGGCCTCCCTCTCATGAACAGATTAATGTACTGTGAAGAATCTAAGCACTTTAGGGTTAATGACTTCCCTCAAAGATCCAACAGGAGCAATCCAGTACCTTTAGCCTACCATTTAACCCCCTTTGTCTCCTAATAGTCATAAAGGGGTTACAACCTTAAACATCAAATATAATCCACATCAAAAATTAATAACACCTAAATTATAAATTGGGAGAGATATTTGACCATTTATTTTATTATGGGTTTATTATTGTTTAATTATTGCTAGGTTGGTCTTAAAACAAGCCTTCCTGATATGGGGTTAAAGTGTCAATTTAATTATAACTGCCTTAATATTAAATGGTTAAACAGCAGGACGATGTGAAGCCAAGAATCTGAAGTATTCTTTTTTATTTTAATTTTTTTAAATACAGTAGCAGTGAAATGTTTGAAAACACCTCCTTTTTCTCTATTTATTGTCCATGTTCTTAGTTTCACTTACAATAAAGATGGACTTTGTAGTTCTACATTTCCATACTGTAGTATCTGTTTGTTAACTACAGTACACACTGTGTTAGTCCTCTTTTCTCTGTTCTCTAATGGTCAGAAGCACCACAGAGGAGGTATTATTTGGTTGGTGCATTATTCCTATCCCAGCAGTGTCACTGAGGTCTTGAAATGAAACTCCCCTCACCACATCAGTGTCACTGCAGAACTGACAATAAACAATCCACCACCCAAATTATACCTGTTCTGTGATGGTCCTGACCAACAGAGAACATGAAACCAACAGAGGACTAACAAAAATAAAGATAACAGATGTACTACAGTATGTATTCGTAAAACTACAAAGTCCATCTATATGGTAAGTCAAAAAAATGGTCAGTGGAATGAAAAGGATGTGTGTCCAGTACTTTTTACTGGTACTGAATTTTAAATTCCTGCTAGCTTAGAATATATGGGTAGATTTGCCAAAGACATACTGTATTTATTTAATACAGTATATCTTGAAGAAAAAACCAAATTGATTTTATTACAGAAACAACCAAAGTCCAAAATTCCCAATAATAAACATTCACACTAGAAAAGAGGGTAAGTTTTCACGTAAAGATCAGGAAACGTAACTTTATGGCCTTTGATGCGTTTGAAGCCCTATGAATTTTCTCCCTCTTGGAACATGAATGAATCATAGAACTCTAGACCATTATCTCAAATGTCAAAGTTTGCTGATATGTCATTACTCGTTACAATACCCAAGTCAGAGAGGAGCCGCCATTTAGGCTCAGCCTGTGGAATAAAAAAAAGTCTAAGCCACAGATCTGCTGAAAGATAGAGGCTAACAGGAAAATGCCTCCAGATAACCCACCTGAGGAAATCATGTCTGCTGTATTGTCTGGGGAAATACATGGCACATTTAAAGAGACAGAAGCCACTGCTTATGTCACCTTGCAGTTGATAGGCTCAGAGAAGAAATCCAGTCCAGCACAGCCACAAAAGTGAACAAGTGTCAAATGTACTGATCTGGCTCTGAGGCTAGTGTTAAAGTTGAAAATGGCTTGTACACAAACCGATCTAAATCAGGCGGTTTCTTCCTGTTTTTTTTTTTTTTTCTTCTGTGACACCTGACCATGAGATCATCGGCTTATCCTGAAGAAGCAGGAGTTTAGATTTTAATATAAACTTCTGACTCCTCTGTTAATGTACAGTTTATTCCACATGATATTTTCTTTGCATATAAATCAGTTACTGTAAACTTGGGATATACTCACTCACACACACACACTTTATATATTTATATATATTATAATTTATCATTCATTTCATTCATTATCTTCCACTTGATTCTCTACTAGTGTTACAGGGGTTTTCCATGCCCATCCAGGGAAGAACATTTCGGTCGCTGGGCAGATGTCTCTTCTGACAGGACATCCATCTATCATTGGGCACACTCACACACACACAAGCATTCTTTATATGGGGCGATTTGGTGCATTCAATTTACCTTGAATCCATCTTTTTGGACTGTGGGAGGAAACCAGCGAATCCGAAGGAAACCCACGCGGACACTGGGAGAACATGGAAACTCCACCCAGATTGGGATTCGAATCTGGATCCCCAGCACTTAGAGATGAATGTGCTAACCACTAAGACACAGTGCCGTCCAATTTAGATAAGCGCAATTTAGAGCAGCCAATTTAACTTAAATTTTTGTTTAAACAAGGTTGTCTGGTTTCCTCTTACAGTCCAAAAACATGGATTCAAGGTAAACTAAATTATAAATCTAAATTGACCCATTTTGTGTCTGTGTTTCTGTGTGAGTGTCTGCTCAGTGATAGATTGGCACCATGTGTGTACACCTGGGTGTATCTGCCCAGTACCCGAATCATTGATGGGCATAGGGAAACATGCCCCCCCTTCCCTGTCCCTAGTAGAGGATTAAGCGGAAGATAATGAATGAATTTACAATGCCTGCAAAAGCCACCTTGTTGTAATGTATAGAATGAGACTTGAGACTTTATGTTAAAGAAAATAAAAGGTGAAACAGGAGATCATTAAAGAGCTGAGCCGGTTTCTGTGTCAATGTACGGGCAAAAAGTAGTTAGTTCTGCACTACCAGTCAGATCTGTGTGTCTTTGCTTTGCTCTGTGAAAGAAAGATTAGAGACGTCCTATTTATGCCATTATTCTGTTCTATATTTGAATAACGTGTTGTCCTTATTCTTCCCAAAATAACTGGACTTCATAGGAAAGTGGCTTTGATGACAGTATACATTGCGACAAAAAAAAGTCGATAGTAACTTTCCATGATATGATATTGCCAGGACAGACACATTTCACCAATAAACTATATAATCTGGGCCACAGATAAAAGGAAATCCAGAAAAATAAATACAATTTTAAACAAATGCTTTCTTCAGAATCAGAGTAAGAATTCTTTATTGATCTCTGAGGGAAAATCGCAGATGTTACAATTGCTCAAGAGGCATAATATACAAATATATATATATATATATATATATATATATATATATATATATATATATATATATATATATATATATATATATATGCCTTATTTTTCTTTTTCCTTTTCTTTAAAGCTAAAGAAAATTCATCACTAGAATTCAAAGAATAAAATGCAACAATTAAGGTAAAGTGGCAGTGGTGACATATTGCTTATATGATATGATGATATTATTGCACGTATAAAACTATCTACTATATTATTCAGTACTGTACATAAAAATGATAAAAAATCATTAGGTGCAGCCCAACTGTTTAAACATCTTAGCTTATTTTTGTAAAATGAACTTGCCCTTTGTTTTTGCATAGAAGCAAAGTACAGCTTTGTTTTTCTTGCTTTAAAGATTTACATCACATTTTTTTAATACAGAAATAAATTATATTAGGTGACAATCCCTTATCTGTGTGGCAATATTTATCACAGTGGCCTTATCACGGACCTTTTTTGATGCAATGTCATCCGAGGGCATGATGGTCACCCATTCACCAGTGTTTTCTAGCCTTGCTACCTTCTTTTTTAGTTTTGCTTCTCATTAAAGCAAAAGAAAATGCAGCACTAGAAGCTAAAGAATAAAATACATCAATAAAAGTAAAGTGGCAGTGGTGACATATTGCACAAGTTAACCATATGATATGATGTTTATATAATTATATACTGGATACATGACCTTTTTCTGATGCAATGTCATCTATGGGAATGGAAGTCACCCATTTACAAGTGTTTTCTAGCTTTGCCTTAACTATGGATAAAAAAAACCCCTCAATTCTACATTTAATTTACATTTTAGTTATTTCGAAGGTTTTATCCAAAGCGATTTACACATGAGAGAACACCACAAGTTTGTAATAGGATTATAAAACCTGATCATTATCCAATCCGGCCTATTTTAATTATTATTATTATTATTATTATTATTATTATTATTATTATTATTATTTCAAGTATTTTTGGAAGAGATGTGTTTCTTGAAGATGCTAAATGACGCACCCTAACAGACAGGGTTGGGAAGATTATTCCACCATTTATAATAAGATAAGATAAGCCTTTATTGGTTCTTTAATGGGGAAAATCACTTAGCAGCAAAGTGACTGTAATTGGGAAATTAAAAAATATACCTATTAAGAGAATTAATAAAAAAAAAAAGAAAATATGATAAAATAGAATAAAATAAACTGCTCAATTATGTATATGGTGTATAATACGAAGGGGAAACATTTGACAGTGGTGAATGATACGGAGTGAGAATTAGCACCACGGTGAGGTTGAATAACCAGGTGACATTCGAAGTAAACGAGTCGGAGTGTATTTTGGAAATATAGATTGAAGGTATTAAGAAGTTAAGAAGTGTTCTTATTAAACTTTTGTTTACAGTTTCTTCACAAAGTTTCATACAAAACGCTAAGTCATGGCCCATATCTGTTTACAAAGAGCAAATCTTTGAAGGGTTATATACCCATATTCATGAAACATTAATCTCAGACCTACTTTTAATCTCTAAAAAGATATGTTTACTTATGAAGATTCAGTCATGTCTTTCGGTTTTTATTGAATTTTACAAAATGCCCCAATTTTTTTCAGAAATAGGTTGCATTCTAAAGTAAAACTGTACTATGATTAAAAACTAGGCGCAGAGGTTTTAAAAAGTTCTACTAACTAGATGCAAGAACGCACTGTCTTCCATATTTTATGTGCCTTAAACAGTCATTAGTTGAAAATGCGTGTTATTTTTCATATGTTTAAGCACAATAATAAAGACTCTAATTGAACAAAGAAATATTATTTATATCTATTCTGAAATACTTCTATGATGATCATTAGCATATACAGGCACTGGCCTGCATAACAATTGCATTTTTATGGCCTTGTGGTGGCTCCCGAAGTGATGATGTGCATTTTTAGTGCAGTCATGAGTCTTACCTGCATGAAGGAGGCATCGCCTAGTATATAATGGATTAGAATGGATTTTAGTTTCAAGAGTGTCTTTGCTCATATGCCCTTCCCTTATGCATACATCATAGTTTGTAGTAGTTATTTGTCTCAGCAGCATTCAATAGATAATTACTACTTCACAGCATATACCATAAAAATGCTATCTAACTGGATAGAGTTAATTGACTAATTTAGTAAAATGCTGACCTTACAGTTTCTGTTCAAATTTTCTTTTTTTTTTCTGCTACGATTGCAGTTATACACTACATGACCAAAAAAAGTTCACCAACTGGAGTTAACTATGATCTGGGTTTGCTGCAGTTGGTCATGTCTGGGTTCAACAATGTTTTGTGTATAAGTCCAAAGATTGAGGTCAGCTGACCTAAATGTACTGAAATACCAGGTTATTCCATCAATGGATTTTTTCCTACTTGATAAGACAGATATATTCCACGGTGATAATGCCAGAATTCATCAAGCTTAAATTGTGAAAGAGTGGTTCAGGGAGTGGGAGGCACAGTGGCTTAGTGGTTAGCAAGTTCACCTCTCAGCACTAGGGATTCCTGGTTCGAACCCCAATGTGGGTGGAGTTTTCATGTTCCATGTTCTCCCTGTGTCCACATGAGTTTTCTTCCGGGTTCTCCGGGTTCCTCCCACAGTCCAAAGACATGGATCAAGGTCAATTGAATTCTCCAAATTGCCCCATATAGAGTGTGTCTGTGTGAGTGAGTGTGTGCCCAGCGATAGATTGGTGTCCTGTCCTGGGTGTATTTGCCCAGCACACAAAACTGTTTCCCCTGGATGGACAAGGGGAACCCCCTCGCGACCGTAGAAGATAAAGCAGAAGATAATGGATGGATGGTTCAGACAGCATGACATCATTTGCACACATAGATTCTGCACCACAGGGTCTAGACCTGAATCCTATTAGGACTCTTTAGGATGTTCTAGAGAAGACTTTGTGCAGGGATTTAAATATCCCATCAATACAAGATCTTGGGAAAAAATTAATGCAACTCTGGACAGAAATAAATGTGACATTGCAGAAACATGTGGAAATGATTACACGTGAACGTGTGCCATAATTAAAGCTAAAGGCACTACAACCAAATATATGTATTTTATTTATTTATTTTTTATCAGGCAGTGTATTGATTTAATGATAAAGAATGCTAATTATTTAGTTATATGTAACTAAGCAACAGATTGTTGTAAATAAAATACTACTGTTTGGAACATTGTAAAATATGTAGGAAATACAAGCACAGCTATAAAAATAACTGTATTTTTAAAAATAAATACTAGTTTGAAGGGCACTAATATACTAAACATTGTACTAAATCTTTTAATAGGTTCCATGTGTTACGAATTACCTGGCACCATATGTCACAATGAAAAGTGTGAATAGATAATATCATATCACTGGTTCCCAAAAGAGTCCTTTAAATTCATGTCAATCAAATCTATTAAAATTAAAGTTTTGCATTCATGGTCAAACTTCATGTTTAAGTTGTTTTACAAATAAAAATCAATTGAACATGTATACTACAGAAAAAAACATACTTTTACATATTATTAGTCATTCACATGTAATATATATTTACTAATTTTATAATATTTGGCGAAGAGAAAACTAAATGCAGTCTTTAAAAATGTTACCTTTTATATCAGTAACCAGAACTGAAATGAACAAAACTAGCTGGACAAAAGGGACGGGATACTCTGGCATAATTGGATATGGTTCCCATTAGCAGAATACAAACAAAGTGAAACCTGAAACAAAGCAGACTGGAACAAGAGGAAAATGAAAACAGACTTGGCGAGATTGCACAAGCTAGAGGCAAGGAGTACAAGGCCAGCGTGACATAAATACAAATGCATGTAACAAAATAATGACAAAAGATAAACAGTGTGACGAGGATTTTAAATATCCAAACTAATTAAAAAAGGACAAGGTACAGGTGAGGAACATCGAGCAAAGTTAAAAACGAAATGTTGAACAAAACAAAAGACAAATCCTGAACGGACAGATTGAATACAGTGTGTGACAAGAAACCACATGTAATATATCTCGGTTGTAATTACCAACGAATTCCCTAAACAACGAGGGAATAATGCATGTAGCTACTGGCTGTTACACAAAGGAGCAGTATATTATGATGACAACTCGTCTATACTGTATTCTACCTTGACCATGAGTGCCTTGGAATGCATTGATATGTGGTATGTTATGCAGGAATGACATTTCAAATGGAGGTGCCATTGCTGCTGGTTATTTTTGTAGTTAAAATAATAAAACCAGAATTATTTGATGTTTTTAAAGGCAAAATTATTCAAAATTATGTTTGGGTTTTAAGTTTTAAAGCAAGCTTTATTATCCATCCATCCATTATCTTCCAGTTTATCCTCGACTAGGGTCGCGGGGGTGTTCCCCATGCCCATCCAGGGGAGAACTTTTCGGGCCCTGGGCAGAAACACCCAGGACAGGGCACCAACCCATCGATGGGCAATCGCTCACTCACACAGAAACACACTAAGAATTCTATTGACCGTGATCCATGTTTTTGGACTGTGGAAGTAACGCGGACACGGGAAGAACATGGAAACTCCACCCAGATTGGGATTCGAACCAGGAATCCCTAGCGCTGAGAGGCGAACTTGCTGACCACTAAGCCTTCGTGCCGCCCAGCGTTAATATTATTATTATATTTTGTACAGAATAGCGTTTGCACCTGAGTAACTCTAGTCATTTTGCAACATAAATTTTACCTTAAAGTCATTAAAACTACAATGAAAGGGTAAAGCAAAGGGTAAAAAGAAAATATTAACAAAACTGCCAAACTGGCTTTTTTTTCACATAATTGTAAAGAAAAATATGTGCAAAAAAATATTAAACCACATATTAAGCCCTCATAGTTCTATTTATGGCACCTTTGAGAAAGCACACCGATTAGAAGAAATATTTTAGGCATTAATCATGTATTAGTTGTGTATTGTTTTCACAGGAATCCAAACATGTTTGCAGTGTACATTGTGTGATGCAAAATACTTGTCCATGATGGTTTAAATTGTTGTGTAATGTGAGACAGGAATTCATGTTGTATAGGCAAATAAACACAGAATAGTAATAGAATATGAGAAATGGCTGGCATGAAAAAAACAATAAAACTAATGCAGCTGAGACCTTTGTTGTTTTCGTTTGCGTGCTTCCATCTCAATTATCCATCAGAGAAATCTCTGGAATTAAGATTGTGCTGCAGACACCAGTTCACCAGGGCTCACGGTGCATCTGTCCATATCAAAAAGGCTGCTTCTATATTGCAACAGACTCCCTTCATCTATCCCTGCTACATTTCACTGCTGCAGAAATGGCCTTCACAGACTGGAAAATTATAGCTCCTTCCTTTTTTAGTATTTATCATTCGGTTCTTTTTTTTCCCTCCCCTTATTCCTGCACTAGGCGAATAACATTAGCCTGGCCCTCTATTTTACTGCAGTCAGATTACAGAAAGCAGTGCCTCTGTCTCCATGAGGAATCTGCTAAAAAAAGAGAGGGAAGGGAACAGATGGAGAAAGGACAGAGAGGCATTACCATGAGAGGAAGTGAGAAGAAAAACATATTAAGATAAAGTGTCCATGGGCATATGTTGCTGCCGCCGCCGCTGTTATAATCTACATAAAGACAGAGAGGTCACACATGACAGTAAAAATAAATTAGAAATAAAAGGAATGGTTTGGTAGAAGAAGGCCAGATTTGAACAAATACTTGCTGCAAAGTCTAGAGAGACAACATGCCCAGGGTGGGGACTGAAAAAGAGAAACGATTTAAAGGGCAGAAGGAAAAGAGGAGGAGTACATTTGAAAGGAGAATAAACCAGGCTTGGGTTGACGGAAGCCTGGCTGTACGGGATAGCGTTTCTTTTAGCTTCAAAAGCGTTTCGAAAAATTACAAGGAATCGGGAAAATATTTGGATTACCAATAACAGAATCAGGTCAAGATATTAATACAGCATGTGCCTCATCCGTTTTCTAAACTTATTAGAGCTGTAATCAGATTTTATTGTACCGCTGTTTAATTAACCAAAGATGGTTGCCTCACGAGAAACTGAAAAGCCGTAGATTGATGGATTCGTTTTTAAAACATCATTTAGTCACAAGAAAGCCAAGAAAATTCCATCCATCCATTATCTTCCGCTTTATCCTACATTAAGTTAACGGGGGGGTTCCCCATGCCCATCCAGGGGAGAAGGTTTCAGGCGCTGGTCAGATACACCCAGGACAGGACGCCAATCTATCGCTGGGCACACACTACTATTGGGGTTCTGACCATTAGAACAGAGTAAAGGGGACTAACACAGTGTGTACTGTAGTCCACAAACAGATACACTATAATCTGGAATTGTAGACCTACAGATCCATCTTTGAATTAAGAGCATGAACAATAAGTACAGCAAAATGGTTTCTTCAAACTTTTGGCTGGTAATGTATGTACATATT